>SPJY01008244.1:0-36893 GCA_005191435.1 Raddia distichophylla
CACCGCCTCCCCTTCCCAATTTCCTCCTCATCCATCCCCACGCACATTCGCTTCCTCCGATCAGGTGATGCCCCACCTCCTCCATCATCTGGACCGCCTTATCTGAGACCAGTATTATGCCAGAGAGCTCGACACATATAGGACGCGCTCCACCTGTTCGACAAATTGCTTCTGCAAGAGAGGCGCATTTTGGGTCGTGCCATTAGCTGCCTCCTCAACGTCGTCACTCGGGATGAACCCGCGCTCGTCATCTCCCTCTTCAACCATGTGTCCGAGCAGGCGCCAGCAAGGTGGGGGCATGCAGGCATCTACGGTATCCTCATCGACTGTTTCCGACGCTTCATAAAATCTTTGGTTACTCTCCTCCGTGGTGATTGAGCAGTGTACCAATTAGAGAATTTGGGTATCTCATTCTTTTTTTAGAGGCTAATTATCTGATTTGGAGCACTGCTATTATGGATGTGAGCTTTATCCTAATATTGCTACGTGATATTATGATTGAGGCTTATATATTTTGTTGAATATCCTAAGGTTATTTTGATTAGGAGCTGCACCGTTCAATCTAGTGTCACGAAATCCCCTGATCATTACAAATTTTTATAAATGTTTGGGACAATTATAAATTTTTATAAATGTATGGGATAGTTCCTTTCAGGTATTTCTCATTGAACCAGGAATCACCCCCAAAGTCAATTTGTTGACTATTGCCAACTTTGAAGCCTCTATTACTAATGTACTGCTCCTTAATTTTTTAAAGATCATGCCAACTAGGTGAGTCACCAATACGTTTTACTTTAGCAGGGATAATAATAACCTGAAAAGGAAAAAGGAAAAGAGCGAGCATGAACATGTAGAAAAGGCCGAAAGAATTCAGGAAAGGCGTCTTTCGACGATGGCATCCGCCAAGAATCTCCAATTATAGAAGGGACCCGGATGGCCGGATCCAACTAGCTGATTCGCCTATACGTCAACGCAATCTGTCAGCTCTGACTAGCGACAAATTGTTCCTGCTGGGTTTTACCACAGTATCACACTCTGGGCTTGCCCTTTTGACGTAAAGTTGAATTGAGTTTTACTGTACTAAAATTTATTATTTTTATATAACTTATATGTTGTAATAATTTGTAACGATTTTTTCAAATTTTTAGTGCTCATATCAAAGATCTTAAAACTATTTTTTAATTATTTTTTCAGCTTCTTTAGACTCCTTTTCGAGGACACTCAAGTTTTGCTGCAGTAAAACTCAACTTTACTCAACGCTGAAAAGAACATGACCTGTATCAGTTTATTGACTCCGGAATGACTTTGGCCCCGTTTGGTTCGTGGTTTTATTCGGTTTGGTTTGGTTATTCAACCATGCAAACATTTTTTTTTTTTGCTTTATAGATAGCTACACATTTTTTAATAGCAAGCATCATGGGTTTTACATTGTATGATACGAAGGTCATGTTCCTTTGGGCTGAAAGTTGCTAAAAAATTTAATTTGGAAAGTTTTCTCCCCTAGAGAGGACTTGGAGAGTATGAAAAATTATATAAAAAATATTTAGAAACATGATTTTATATATATATACCTATCTTTGGGATCATGATTTTTTTTTAAAACAAATTTAATGGTTTTTTAGATACATAAGTATATATATCCCTAGGGGATGAGATCAAACAAACGAACCAGAAACCTCATAATCAACATCTATGGATTTCCATTCGTCAAAGCAAGCATCTCAACCAATATTTTAACGGTATTGCTGCTTCTCAGGCGACTGATTTTTAAATAAGTCTCAGTCGATTTTCACGTAGCTAGATGCTACCGTTAGATCTTTTATATATTCTATAGAGACGTTTGATCAACGGTCTAAGAAATCGACTAAGAGATAAATAACTCTCAGTCGGCTGATGTGAAGCCAATCCCATATTTTAAACTCCAACATCGACTCAACAAAAGGTGTTCCTGGTGGTGAGCGTGAATTTTCGTCATTTTTTACTCCTCCGGCTACACTCAACGATTTAGAAGTAGTCACGCCTGATCCATCATTGGCCTTTACTCAGGTAAGTACAAAACATTTATGTTATGAACCATTTTGGATTTTAAGTAAAACTGTGCAAACTATTTGTACAGCGTACAAAAATACCACAGAAAATTATGTCTTTTTTTTTGAGTTAACGGGCAGGAGCACTGCCATTTCATTAAAGAGGAAGAACGAAACTGTACAAAATATAAGAAGGGAGGGGGAGAGAGGGGAAGGACTCAGCCTAGGAAATTACAAGCGAGAAGGATGCCGCCCAAGCGGCGAGACCATCCTTGGTTAGGGCTACAACTTGCGAAACAGACAAAGCCTGATTATGGAAGATGCGCCTATTGCGCTCCTTCCAGATTTTCCAGATCACATGGATGATGACGCCATTGAGAGATCTCGCAGTAGTCTTAGGGATGCCATGCTGACTGAAGGTCCATCAATCACATAAGCCAGCTGAACCGGTAGAAGGAGGCTGGCGAGGCAGAAAGGTTTGCCAAATCGCGGAGGCAAAAGAACAAGAGCCGCAAAGGTGGTCGACCGTTTCTAGTGGGCCAAGGCAGAAGTAACAAGCCGTCTGGTGCGGCCACCCCTTCCTAGCAAGGAGGTCGACGGTGTTGATGCGATGGTGGCTCAGGGTCCAAGTGAAGAACTTGCATTTGTTTGGGGCATGCGCCGACTAGATGGCGCTTGCCAGCGGGTGGTCAACACCACCCAACGATTGGAAGTTGTAAGCCGACTTGGCAGAGAAGCGCCCGTCCGAGGAGTAGTGCCACTGAACAGTGTCCGGAGAGTCGGAAAGAGTGATTTGTCGAATTTTGCACCAAATGAGAAGACACTCTCTGACAAGAGTGTAGGAGGAGATGGGGCCGCAATGTCGGATCCACTGGTTGTGTGGGAGGAGGAGAGCGACAGAGCTCTTACGACGCTTGGCTTGCTTGTAGAGGTTTGGAGCGAGGTCGGCCGAAGCGGAGTCAAGAAGCCAGCGATCACGCCAGAATGATGTATCTCGACCGTTGTCGACATTAACCGTGGTGGCCATCCGGAAGATTGCTAGCTCGCTGTCAGTCATCTAAAGGTCGAGACCTACCCAAGGCTTGGAAGGATCATGGCGCGCAAGCCAGAGCCAACGAAGGGAGCGCAAGCCAAAGCCAACGAAGGCGAAGGGCGCGGTTAACGAGGTTGAGGTCCGGGATGCCAAGGCCTCCTTGGGATTTTGGACGACAGACAGTCTGCCAGTTAATCAAGGCGTGTCCTAAGGAGGAGCCATCTTGACCTTTCCAAAGGAAGGAGCGGCGGATTTTGTCAATCTCCTTGATGACCCACTTGGGAAGATGGAAGATCGTGGCGAAGTAAGTTGGCATGGCCGAGAGGACCGTCTTGACGAGCGTGAGACGGCCTGCTTTGGAGAACAGGCGACCTTTCCAGGATGGGAGACGGGTCTGCACCTTCTGAATGATGGGCATGAAATTGTTCTTCCCAAAACGTTTGAAGTGAAGGGGGAGGCCCAAATAGGTGCAGGGGAAGGAAGCCCTAATCCCCGGGAAGGGGTCGAGGACGAGGTCCAAGTCCCCATCATCACAGTGGAGGGGCATGACGGAGCATTTGTGAAGATTTATCCGGAGGCCGGAGACGTCGCCAAAGGAGTTGAGGAGGTTTATAGTGGCAAGGATCTCCTTGCGGATGGGGCGGAGAAAGTTAGCCACGTCGTCGGACGTGGAACCCTTCGCCAGCTGTGTTCAAGGCACCCTTCGCCAGCTCCACGTCCAACGAACCTCGGCCATTCTTCTCAAGCTTGACTTCGCAAAGGCTTTTGACTCCGTTAATTGGGGTTATATTCTTGAGCTTCTGCGCTGGTTAGGCTTAGGTCCCCGTTGGCGGGAATGGGTCGTCCTCCTGTTCGGAACCGCCTCCTCTTCGATCCTCCTGAATGGTCGCCCCTGTCCTAACTTCCACCATGCTCGCGGGGTCCGGCAGGGGGACCCCCTCTCCCCGATGCTCTTCATCCGGGCAATTGACCCCCTTCAGCGCCTTGTCAGTCTTGCGGAGGAGGCGGGTATCCTTGGTCAAGTTGGCAACTAGCCCCTGAAGCTGCCACCAAAGACACCTCTAATTATCTGAAAAGCTTCGCTTATTAATCCATCACGTCGGCTGCCCGCATAAATGTCGGCTTCCAGCAAGATCGGTGCAACATGGTAAACAATGACAAATTCTTGCCAAACGCTCTGTTCATAAACCAAACCATGGTGCAACAGACATAGCATGGCGGGCACATAGGATGACAACACAAGCATCCAGCACAGACGCACCATAAGAGCTAATCCACATGGAAAGACAAATGAGGCGTCACGAAGGCACTAGTTCCTGTCCCCTGTATTACGTGGACAGGCTGCAGAAACATGTGGAACACTAACCAGCACGTCATCGTAAACCCATAAAATGAGAACAGCAGAAAGACCTATCAATCCACTGCAAGGGCAAAAAAATTCACGCAGTTGAAGCCATGATTGGAATAAAAGCACGAAAGGCTATAGACCATTATCCATAGTAGAACATAGCAAATACCCTAACGGCGAACATATGGATTGGCAATAAAAAAAATTCAGTGGAACCAAAATGGAGAAACATCGATCTTTGAATACCTGAGAGTACTAAACCGAGGAACCAAGAGTCAGAGACGCACAAACAACAACATATGCACATGAAACGGCTGCTGCGGAAGAGCAAAAAAACCGTGCGCTGAAGAACATGCGAGGGACACAAAGGCATGCTTCAACGCTTCCACGAAGTTTTGGGACAGCAATGCTGCCACACCGGCGTCGATGCAACCCCCGCCGTGCATTATAAGCATGAGGGTCGGACCGAGGAAGAGACTGGGCATGAGCAGCACTAGAGTGGCCGCAAGAGACTGGGCATGAGCACCACCACAGTGGCTGTGCACGACCTGCAACCATGGGAGGCTTGGGAGCGCAATCCGAAAAACAGACGCACGCCGCAGAGGGGGAAGTGAGCAGCGATGCAAGGGAGTAACACGCGATGGGGCTGTAACCGAGAAGCAGCAAGAGAGCGCGACATGTTGAAAAAGGCATTTGCGACGGACAGGAAGGCACAAAGCGAAAACCAAAGCCGACGTGAGCAATTAGGGGAGGAGCAGGTCGGGTTCGGCGAGGAACGCCGCGGACGGGGAGCACAGCACATAGACCTTGACAGCGCGCGGACACGTAGGGGAGTACGGAAGAAGAGAGGATTGGAACGGACCGGAAGGCAGAAAGCGAAGACCACAGCCGAGCTGAGCAATTAGGGGAGGAGCAGGTGGGGTCCGGCGAGGAACGCCTCGGGCGGGGAGGACAATACACAGGCCTTGACAGGGCGCGGCTGCTGCAGGGGAACACGAAAGAAGAGAGGATTGGAGGACGGGGCGCCATGGAAACGGCCATGGCGACAGAGGAGAGGAGGTGAAGATAGAGAGAGCGCGGAGGGGAAGGGCGAGGCCGTCCACAACGCCGGAGAGGAAGGCAACACGGCGGAACCGGCAAGGGATGAGGGCACGACTGCGAGGGGAGAGCCGGCCGGAACAGGACGCAATGGCACCAATGGTGCGCATAAGAACAGGTGGGTGGCGGCGCAAAAGGAGGGAGAAAGACAAGGACGCAAGAGGATGAGAAGCAGGCGGCGGTGGAAGAGAGGAGCGACCAGGGCCGACGAATCGAAAGATGAGCCAAGGGGCTGGAAGGACACGGGCCTGAAATAATCAGAAGGGAGGGACTGGGGCGCAAATACGTCTGGGAGGCTGTGGGGTGGACCGCGGGTGAGCTAACGCGAACGGTGAGTGTTTCCGTGGGAAAATTCACCGCGAAACAGCATGACCGGCCAGATTAGCTAGTCGGCGGGATCGAACGGACGAACAAACTGAACGCAACGCAACGCAACAGGAGCGCAGTGAAAGACATGTGAAACGCCACGTGGCTGCTACGGACGAACTCAACCCGCGCTTGTACATTTACTAGCCGGGTGGCGCGTCCGTTGCGGGCGCGGCGAGCGAGCCGGGCGGGGAAAAAGCTGCGCGAGCGACTGCCGTGCGAGCGACTCGCAGCAGCGAGCGAGAGCTGCGAAATCGCGAGCTAGCCGAGGGAAAAACACGAGCTATCTCGCGGGAACACGCGAGCAGCGAGCGGGGCGTACAGGCGCGCGTCGCGAGCGGGGCGTGCTGGCGAGCGACGAAGCGAGCGCTGGGCGCGTGGCGCGAGCGGGCGAGCGGGCGTCGCGAGCGAGCGCGCCAGCCACGCGGCGACGAAGCAGGCGACGCGAGCGGCGGCGGCAGGCGCGAGCGGGCGCTCCCGCGAGGAGCGAGCCACGTGGCACGCGGGGGCGACCTAAACCGACGCTTGTACTATAAGATGATTTATTTATACTAGAATCCGTGTCTCTGCTGTGTGGCTACGTTGATGACCTTTTCTCTTCCAAACGAAGTGGTGAAAGATCCAAAATGCTTCCAAAGCAAGGCCAATATCTTGAGGAGGTCCAAGTCCCCATCATCACAATGGAGGGGCATGACGGAGCATTTGTGGAGATTTATCCGGAGGCCGGAGACGTCGCCAAAAGAGTTGAGGAGGTTTATAGTGACAAGGATCTCCTCGTGGATGGGGCAGAGGAAGATAGCCGCATCGTCGGCGTAGAGAGATGTTCGCAGCTTTAGGGGCGAGTTGCCAACTTGACCAAGGATACCCGCCTCCTCCGCAAGACTGACAAGGCGCTGAAGGGGATCAATTGCCAGGATGAAGAGCATCGGGGAGAGGGGGTCCCCCTTCCGGACCCCGCGAGCATGGTGGAAGTTGGGACAGGGGCGACCATTCAGGAGGACCGAAGAGGAGGCGGTTCCGAACAGGAGGGCGACCCATTCCCGCCAACGGGGACCGAAGCCTAGCCAGCGCAGAAGCTCGAGAAGATAACCCCAGTTAACGGAGTCAAAAGCCTTTGCGAATTTTAGCTCGAGAAAATTATGTCTTATGTTGGCCAAAATTTTAGTTCAAAAGAAGAAGCTTACGAATTCTATTTAAGATATGCTGTTGAATCCGGTTTTGGTATAAAGAAAAATCGTGGGGACACGAGGTCGAAACAATACTGCTGCACTAGAGCAGGTAAATCTGATTTCTACAAACCAGGCGAAGAACGCAAACGCAACAAAACATCGTAGAAAATTGGTTGTAAAGCCAAGATGATAGTCAAGTTCAATGAAGCAGAATAGCAGATGGTTTGTGTATTGTAGACCCTATAGTTTTTTTAGCATTTGCATGAGCTAGTACGAATCCCATCTGTCTTGAAGTTCATGAAATCACACAAAAACTTTGATGACACGCTAAAGGCGGCACGACGTTGGGTATCTAATAAGGAAGGATTCCTGCGAAGGAGTGAGCGGAGGAGAGAGAAAGAGAACAGTCGAAGGCGGAAGGGAGAAGCGAGAATTTTTTGGGCAAAAAACTAAATGTGAGCTTGGTTTTAACCCAATTTGGGTTTTTGTCTGTTAACAAATCATCCACATAAATCTTGACCCCAAGATTGCATACCTAATTATAGAATAGTTTGGAGTAGTATGGCAGAGTTGCTCCTCTAACTCTCAAGTGGACTATTGATGGGGGACACGGGCGACCTGATATTCTTTGGAGTGACGTGATCTTTTTGACCTAAAGGAGTTAATGAGGTGGAGATACTCTTGTCTTGAATGAGTCATCAAGTATTGGTTACAGCCAAGCTGGTGGACGGAGTGTTAGAGATCATGGTATCACGTTCGAAGGTGGAGAAGACCAACTGTGTGATCGACCCGGCCAAGGTGGGGGTTGATGAAGCATGTCGATGAAGTCATTATAATAGACTTAGACGAAGTAGAGAATGCCATGAATTATCGGCAATTTGTCAAAACAGTAGTGGAAGTAGGGGAAGAAGTGACATTCACATCCATTTGGGTGATGTCCTTATCAACTGTTTTCAATTTGGTTACTCCACGACCCTTTGCACATTTGATCGTCTTACATCTCATTTGTCATTCCATGGTGTTTAAAATCCAAACTAGTCATACCTCATAGCTGAGATTGCTGACGATGGGTCTGTCTGGGATAGGCTCCCACATACATGGAATATGTTTACCCTTCTACTGAAAACATTGATTGCCCCTTAGAGCATCCCGAACAAGCCCTTTATATCTCTCCTCAAAACACTATTAGCGTTGCATCTATCTATCCATCTAAAACTGCTTCACAATTTACACTATCCTATAAATATAAAAAAAATGTTTCCTTAAACAGACCCTCTATATCTGCAACAATAGAGGGATCTCTAAAGATGCTCTTAGTGATGATATCTTTTAATAGGCCGAATCTCTTATTTAAAAATTGAAATTTCTACAACGATTATCGGTATAGTGCAACATACCTGATTTAGGACATTCCCAACCCTACCCTTTTTCTCCCCTAACTATCACCGTAGGAGAGTGAGGAAATAAAATATAAGAGAGAAATGTAGGGAGGAATTGAAAAGTGGATGAATAGTAATGAGATAGGGGAAGTTTAGAGGTAGGGTTTGGGATGCCCTTATAAGACGTAGGTGGTTCATGGTGCACCTTGTCCACGCGCCATCCCCTAGCCGTGCTTGTTGCAGACCGTGTATCCACCGAGCCCTCAAGATCCAACGACGACCATCAAAAGGAAAGGGCTTCTTCCTTCTGGCCGCGTGCCTCCCTCCCCCGCCGCCTCCGTCACCGCCGACGCGCCCTACACCGCCGCCGCCGCCGCTCCCCTCCCTCCCGGTCGCCCCCCAGGAAATCCCTTCCTTCTTTCGTTCCCAATCCCGAATCCTTCCTCTTCCGTGGCTCCCGTCCCCGCCTTCCCAATCCCGAATCCTTCCTCTTCCATGGCTCCCGTCGCCGCCTCCCCCTCCCTCTACCCCTGTGCCGCCCCCTCCCTCCGGGTGCCAGGAAATCCCTTCCTTCTTTCGTTCCCAATCCCGAATCCTTCCTCTTCCGTGGCTCCCGTCCCCGCCTTCCCAATCCCGAATCCTTCCTCTTCCATGGCTCCCGTCGCCGCCTCCCCCTCCCTCTACCCCTGTGCCGCCCCCTCCCTCCGGGTGCCAGGAAATCCCTTCCTTCTTTCGTTCCCAATCCCGAATCCTTCCTCTTCCGTGGCTCCCGTCCCCGCCTTCCCAATCCCGAATCCTTCCTCTTCCATGGCTCCCGTCCCCGCCTCCTCCTTCGACTGGGTGGCGCTTGACTGCAGCGTGCGCCTCACCGCCATAACCGGCGAGAAGACAGCTGGAGACCAGAGCATGTCGGATCTATTCTACGATCCATACGACATGATCGGGAGGCAGCCGATGCGGCTGGGGGAGTGGGTGCGGGAGGGCAAGGTCCGCCTCCACCATGAGCTCGCTAAACCCCCGGAGATCTCCAGCATATCCCTTGATCTGCCAGCGTTGCCCCGCGAGATCGACGTTCAGCTGGAGGGCGTGAAGGTGAGGTGCGCCGACAAGAACCTGCTCGTCCTCTACACTGGCCCTAAGTCCGACCACTACGCCTCGTCTGGGATTTACCTGGTCTACGACGCCGACGCCGACGCCGACGCCCTCTTCGTCGCCCCTCCCATCGACTGGAGCAAGTTCAGAGAGGCATTCGGCCACGCCCCTGTCGTCCTGCACCATGGCGATGGTTTCATACTCGTCGTCCTGGTACGCACCACCACAACCCGTCGTCCCACGGCTTTACTGTGGTCTGGCCAAGAGCAGGACCAGTGGGTGGAGGAGGATGTGAGCCTCCCCCCCGGGATGCCCGAATACGGCTTCGGGACACATGCGTCTTTCGCGTTCCTGGACACTTGGGCTTGCTGGGTCGATCTCTTCTCCGGGTTGCTGGCAATCAATGTGCTCGAGGGTGGTTGCCGGTTTGTTCCCTTACCGCAGGATTATGAGATACATTATCCCTCAATCCCAGCGGGTCTGCCAGTCAATCACTGCACCATGGGCTGTGTCAATGGTGCAATCAAGTTCCTCGCCATGGTAGGCTACAACGACCAGTGCCGCCCCAGGGAAGAGGTTGAGATCACCACTTGGACCCTGCGGCTAGAGCTGGGTAGGCCGTGCAAGTGGAAGAGAAATAACAACCTTCTTATTAGAGACCTCTGGGCTAACAAGGCGTTCCACACCATTGCCACACAGCCACTATATAGCCGCATGCCCATGTGCCCTGTGCTCAACCCCAAGGAGCCTGACGTGGTGTCCTTCCTCTTGAGTGACATTGGCGATGTGGACGGGCGCATCGCAACTAGAGGCGAGATTATGTTTGCTGTCAACACCAGGAGCAACAAGGTCGAGTCATGGATCAAGGTGTGCCCTCCCAGAAGGAGCCTAAACCTCGCTCCATCTCTCATTCATGCAGAGTTCTCTGCATACCTTCAACGTTCGTCTGATCAGGTAACTACACAGCTACTATACATGTACGGTATGGTATGGTTCTGATGATCATAGCTAGTGGATGGAGTTGCACACCTTTTTTTAATTAAAAAAACTGATTCGCATAGTATGAATGTGACACATTCAACGGTGACATGTAGTATAGAAAATATCCATATGCCAATGGGTGAACAGAGCTTTTGTTCTATACGATAGACAACTATTCTATCCTCATCTCAAAAGTTTTCCAAATCCCTAGAAAAGCTTCTCGATTATGCTGCTATATTATATTATGGGCAAAATACGTCGAGACCGTAACTTTGAGGCTTCCCAGTCACTAGGCTGCCTCACATTGGAGCTAAAATATTGGCACAGTGGTTCAGGGTACATTTTATTTTTATTCTCGTAAAACTGCTGGATGTGTTTGGTTTGCCGGTTATTTAGGACATGACTACCCAAAAGGGACGCAAGGTATGGTCAGATTAGGCCCTACTAGACTTAGCATGGTTGTGTCTACAGACTGAAATATTGTAGCAAAGGACTAGCATATAAGAAATGGCAGATCATATAAAGTAGGACCACTACCGTAGGCGACAAGGCTTATTTTCTGTCAATCCTTGTTTTGTTCGCATGCTCCGTATCAAATTTGAAATTAAGCTGAAAATTCTTAAGAAATATAGAAGGCAAAAGTGCCACTATGCTGGGGTGGTTTTTTTTCCTTATCTTTTAAGCTACAATAGCGGTTCTGGCTGTGACTTATGATTAGTTTCTTCCATCCCCTTTAAACTTGAGTACTCCCATAAATATATATGGGCAAGTGTGTGTCAAAATACTCGTTAGGAGATAGTTCATTTTCCAACCCTTAACTCTAGGCTTGGTTAGTTTTTCAACCCTAAACTCTAAACATTCCAAATTACATCCTTAAAATTAGCTTCACCCTGCCCCACGTGGTACTGATGTGGCCTCCAAGGTGTTATGTTGATATGGCATCTAATGACATCAAATCAGCAGCAATAAACAAAAAAAATACAGATAACATTTGTGGGTTGGTCCAACATGACATGCTCTCTTCCTTGACCCCTCTGGCTTGCCGCTCCCTTCTTCCTTGCCTTTTCATCTTCATTCTCTTCCTGTCTTTGGACCCCCCTCCTTCCCACCTCTTTTGATACCGTATATAGTGCAGCTGCTGGTGTACTTCCTGGTTGAGGACTACCTCAACTACTGGATCCACCGGCTGCTGCATGGGGAGTGGGGTTATGAGAAGATCCATTGTGTGCACCATGAGTTCACTACACCCATTGGCTTCGCCGCACCATACGCACACTGGGCTGAGGTGCTTATACTTGGCATCCCCTCCTTCGTTGGGCCAGCTATTGCACCTGGCCACATGATCACATTCTGGCTCTGGATTGTACTTCGCCAGATGGAGGCCATTGAGACGCACAGTGGGTGAGGAATTTTTGTAATTTCTTCTTCTCCCTTGAAGGTTGTTTTAAGAATGTGCAATCGATAATTTTATATACTTTTGTAAGGATGTATGTAGTTATGTAGTGATTTGTCCATGATTAGCTTTGTTGGTAGTGATGGATAGAGCTGGTAGGTGATTGCGAGTGATCCTGGCTTATTATTGTAATATTGTTAGTAATGAATGGATTTAACACTGGGTAGTTATTGATTTGAAATTAGTAGCAATAGTAATTCTTTATCATCTGCTGAATTGAGAAAGCGCCAGGTGATGAGAAACTTTGCCTACAAATTTAACATGCAAATTGGCCGAAATGAAGCAAAATTTAACATGCAAAAGTACACCTTTTTTCAGGGTTTGCAGCTGTAGTTTCAATTCATCTAAGAAAATTATACTTGAAAGTTCGAGTGGTTTTTTTTGGGGGGTGGGATGGGATTTGGAACTTGAACACTCTACCTTTCATGGCAATTGCTGAAGGACACAGGCGAGTCATCAGTGACTTTGGTCTCAGGGCCCACATGACATGAAAATACAGCCTACAAATACTGAATGCTTGACTGAAATGATTTACTGAGAGGCTTAGAAAAATTAAAACAGAATGTGCATGTAGACTACTATATATGGCAGGAATGGAGAGCAAGGAAGAAGACTGCTTTGTTGCAGTTGTATCCAATTCATTACTGCACTGCAATATCTCACTCAGTATACTCAGTTGTGCATCTACTAGTGGACCATGTTGTCAAGGAAGTAATTAAGTTGCTTGACTTGTACATTAGAGGGTGGGTTTACTTGTTGGTTCTTAATCCTGGATGAGTAGCAGCGCATATTATATAGGTTTTGTTTCATTAGTTTTTTTTTTGTCTTGCTTGTTTAACATTTTATTTTTTAAAAAAGCAATATGTTATCAGTACATTTTCTTTTATCGTTTTCCCTTTTAAATGAAAAAAACTGCTTTTTTCATTATGCCTGGTTAGTTTTAAAACCCTTGTCTTACAAAAAAGCCCAGAGCATTCATTACCAAATTTCAGCAGTTAGGTCATAAGTGTACAAAGATCATACGCCATGTTTTATCCCTTCTTTTTTGCTCTAGGTGAGCTAGGATTTCTAAATATATGTCAATATCCAAGCTAGAAGTTGTGGCAGTTTGTCCAATCCTGTGGCGGATAGTCCTTGTTTGCTTTATACTTTATATAATTTAACCTTTTACAGGCACAACATAATTTATCTTGCCGTTTTGCAGCTTTGATTTCCCATGCAGCCTGACGAAGTATATTCCGTTCTATGGAGGAGCAGAATACCATGATTATCATCACTATGTTGGAGGCAAGAGTCAAAGCAACTTTGCTTCTGTTTTCACGTATTGCGATTACATATATGGAACCGACAGAGTGAGTTTCTCCCTTTACAGAAAGGCATTATTCACTTATTCAGAACCCCTGGAAGCATAAATTTTCTAATATTGAATTATTTGTTCTTTCATGGTTACAGGTTCCATAAGGCATACCATTCAAGGTAGTGTTTTTTTACTGTTTCTATCCCCTTACAGAAGAAATAATGTTGCAGAGGATCTTCAATTTGTAAAATTATTATCTGCCAAATGAAATACTAATGTGACTAGGTAGCTGACTTTTTCTTTTCTGTTCTTGTCCCCCTGGATGAAAAGCTGAAGGATCTGGGGCAAAGTGACGTTGACAAAGGAGATGGCGGTGTATTCAGCTATGCAAAGTTAGATTAGGCTGCCCTGTACACATCCTGAGTGCCTCCCTAATTGGTTTTCTTCGCTATGGCAATCGTGCAATGGGCATGTGTAGTGTTTTGGTTCTGTAACAGTTTTATGCTGCTTTGCTTTTTTGCTTGCCAGCGTTCGTGAACCGTGGGATGGAACCATGGAATTTGTTACTCTCATCAATTACTTTTTCGAAATTGCCTTCAAGTGGCTTTGCTCTACGCCTTGATGAAAAATGCCGTCAAGTGAGTTTGCTCTATGCCTTGATTCATCAAGGCTAATTGCTGTCTATTTGTTGATTATGAGAAAACTGGTCACAATAACATCTATCCTGGTAATTTCGTGTTAAATTTTTATCGATGTTCAAGACTTGTAATAAGGCAATGTCTTTTATCACCTGACATATCAACTGAAGGGTTGTGAACAAGGGGGAAGGTTAAGGCTCTGTTTTTTATGGGTTTAACAGCTTAACGTCTTATCTACATTTTAAAAAGACATGCTTTATGTTTTTTGTCCGTTTTTTCGTTGTCTCGAAGATGGGTCCTAACGTTTTAAAAAAGCAGGTCAAACGAGATGGATTCGAATTTCGAAACTACCTCGAGAGATCTCGAAATTTAGTTATTTCAGCTATTCAGATCAGCTCAAAAGAATAGAATCCAAGCTCAAAAGAATAGAATCCAAGCCTTCGACATTCCAGAGTTCATGCACTTTAAAAAGTGTTCTTGTTCTGGATACAATTTGTTGCAACCAAAACGGAATGTCTTTATCACCTGACGTATCAACCGAAGGGTTGTTAACAAGGGCAAAGGTCAAATCTTCGACGTTCTAGAGTTCATGCGCTTTAAAAAGGCTGGTTTGTTTGAGTTTAAATTAAATTAAATAAAAAATTATTGTTTCCGTATAAACCAAATGATGTAACACTTTGTAGTTATTTTTGTGAGATTTTAAATAGTTTTTTCTTAGAGTTCGTAAAATATTTTTTCATAATAGAAACTCTTTAAGACGTCTTTTAAGTTTTTCAGCGACGTTCAGCTCAAACAAACTTTGACAGAGCATTCGTTGGGCCAGCCATTGCATCTGGCCACATGATCACATTCTGGCTCTGGATTGTACTTCGCCAGATGGAGGCCATTGAGACGCACGGTGGGTGAGGAATTTTTGTAATTTCTTCTTCTCCCTTGAAGGTTGTTTTAAGAATGTGCAATCGATAATTTTATATACTTTTGTAAGGATGTATGTAGTTATGTAGTGATTTGTCCATGATTAGCTTTGTTGGTAGTGATGGATAGAGCTGGTAGGTGATTGCGAGTGATCCTGGCTTATTATTGTAATATTGTTAGTAATGAATGGATTTAACACTGGGTAGTTATTGATTTGAAATTAGTAGCAATAGTAATTCTTCATCATCTGCTGAATTGAGAAAGCGCCAGGTAATGAGAAACTTTGCCTACAAATTTAACATGCAAATTGGCCGAAATGAAGCAAAACTTAACATGCAAAAGTACACCTTTTTTCAGGTTTTCCAGCTGTAGTTTCAATTCTTCTAAGAAAATTATACTTGAAAGTTCGAGTGGTTTTTTGGGGGTGGGGGGTGGGGTGGGATTTGGAAATTGAACATTCTACCTTTCATGGCAATTGCTGAAGGACACAGGCGAGTCATAAGTGACTTTGGTCTCAAAAAATTAAAACAGAATATGCATGTAGACGAGTACTATATATGGCAGGAATGGAGAGCAAGGAAGAAGACTGCTTTGTTGCAGTTGTATCCAATTCATTTCTGCACTGCAATATCTCACTCAGTATACTCAGTTGTGCATCTACTAGCGGACCATGTTGTCAAGGAAGAAGTAATTAAGTTGCTTGACTTGTACATTAGAGGGTGGGTTTACTTGTTGGTTGTTAATCCTGGATGAGTAGCAGCGCACAGTATATAAGCTTTATTTCATTAGTTTTTTTTGTCTTGCTTGTTTAACGTTTTATTTTAAAAAAAAGCAATATGTTATCAGTACATTTTCTTTTATCATTTTCCCTTTTAAATGAAAAAACTGTTTTTCTCATTATTTGTTAGTTTTAAAACCCATGTCTTAAAAAAAAAAGCCCAGAGCATTCATTGCCAAATTTCAGCAGTTAGGTCATAAGTGTACAAAGATCATACTCCATGTTTTATCCCTTCTTTTTTGCTCCTTTGTAGGTGAGCTAGATTTTCTAAATATATGTTTTATCCAAGCTAGATTTTATTTACTAAGCACGACCTCAAATTCCAACAGCAAGTCAACGAACTCCTTAAATGCCCTACTTTATTTCTAATGATCTTTTCATTTTAGGGAGACACTCAAGTACTGTCTCTGTCTGAGACACTTCGACGACAGCCACCGCCCTCCGGCACCTGGAAGAGGAATTCGTCAGGTGCGGCCAAGGGAAAGAATACTTCGGCGGCGATGACATCGGCTACCACGACATCGCGCTGGGGTCTCTCCTCCGCTGGGTCAAGGCGGCGAGTCGGCGGCGGCGACGCAGGAGCTAGCGAGCGCGGGCGGCGGTTAAAATAGACACTGTCTCGACGGCCACACTAAAGCCGTCAACATAGATAACACTCTATCAACGGCTTTAGGTCAACCGTCGACACAGCTAACTCGACGGCCACATGGAGGCCGTCGACACTATGTGGACTGCAAGGACCTCACTCGACGGCCACATGGAGGCCGTCGACACTACGTGGACTGCAAGGACCTCACTCGACGACCACATGAAGGCCGTCGACACTACCTGGCCTATCGGCTTGACTCACTCGACACAAAGTGGCCTCTGTGGGTCTTTCACTCGACGGTTCCGCCATGGCCGTCGACATAAAGCGGTCAGTAACTCGATGGTTACCTAAGGGCCGTCGATACTACAGTGTCCACCAGACATAATTTGATTTTTAAAATTACAAAACAAAAAATTTTGCACCTCAAAAATAATGCGTTGACGTTTGTGTATCAACATCAATCAGCAGAAAAAAAAATAAAAAATTCCAAGCATCTAACGCGACGAGCACAATCGAATGGGGTGTTTTCCGGCTATGTTATAGGTTATCGTACGGTTTCGGATGTTTCGTTAGTTATCATACAAATTACTTTAATTTCAAAAATTACATTTTCAACTATGAATCCAAACTTATGAAATGATGTAATGTATAGGAATTATTACATTGATTTTTCTCCTTAAAAATAAATAAATATCAATTAAACCGAAATATATAGTAAGAAAATTGAATATTTAAAATAGCTTTGTCTCGACGGTCTAACGGAGGACCGTCGATACATCTAACAGCGTTCGGCTTGCCTCACGGACGGCTTCATATACTCGACGGTTTGGTTTGTAGCCGTCGAGACTAAGAGGCCGAGGAGCTTACTATCGACGGCTTTATATTGGTCGTCGAGATACTTATTACAGTATCGAGGGGTCAGTGATGGCCGTCGATTGAAGTTTGGGCACTCGAAACTATCTCCTTTTCCTGTAGTGTCTTTGTGATTAAAACCAGCTGTTATTTTATTGGTCTTAGTTTTATTACTTGCTATTGTCAAAGCCCTTGCCAATCACCTGGTGAACACTCGACACCCTAAAATTATATTTGATGTTAGCTCCTTAATTCACTTAGTCTAGATATACGGCTATACTGCATTACCACTACCCTCTTTAATTACAAAAAAAATTTACACTTGTGTGTCTAGGGCCTTGCTTGTTTCAGATTAAAGTTGAGTTGCATTTTACTGTAGAAAATTTGTGAGCCCTCGAAAGATGTTTTAAAAAATTCAAAAAATTATGAAAAATTATTTTACGAACTCTAAGGAGAACTATTTAAAACATCACAAAAATGAATACAAAATATTACATCATTTGGCTTATAAAAAACAAATTCTTATTTAATTTAATTTAATCTTAAACAAACAAGGCTAGAACTTTAACTTTATCCTGTGTAGTGATGTTCATGTTATCACTATCCTTGATTGTGTTTTTCCTGCAACCAGCATTATTAATATCAGATGGAGTCATGGAGAGAAAAATTATGGCATCAATATTTTATCCTTTACTAGTTGACTACCATATACTCATCGTATTCTTTTTTCTAGTCATCATATTTGAGACTGAATCAAAACTGCATGTTTCTTACAAAACCAGCATTTTCATTACACTACAGGTGCGAGGCCCAACCTGTGCTAAGATGTTTTTGGACTATCTATCGGAGTCGAAGGAAGATTAAGGAATAACGAACATCATGGTACTGGAGCGTGGATTTAATGGGTGGGAGCTTTCAGGACAACCAGTTTGCCGCTGCACTGATGCTCCTTGCAAAGGCACTTGCTCTGAAACTTGAAAGATGCAGCTCCACTCCGCTTGACTAGCCATGATTCATAGAACAATGATACATTACGATATGGACTGCCACATACACTGATACACTCCACCGTGTACTGATTGCAGACTCCAACATTGATTATTAGATGTTTCACTTCTAACTGTAGTTCTGTATGGAAACTTTATATTAATGCCCGCCTTGTAACGCTTATACTCTGTAGCCTATTATATGATTATTTACTGTTTAAATCCTACTGGCTACTGTCCCAGTGGCGGCTCAAGTGTGCAGGTTCTTCTTAACCTTACTGTCCTGTAGCTTTTAGTGAGATGTCAATGTCATAACCTCACTGTCCTGTAGCGGCTGGAGGGTCCTATATTCTTCAGTGAAATGGCTCCTGACCTAACCTTAACTTTTTTTAAAAAAAAATAGTCTTTTTGAGTTCGAACAGTGATATAGGAACATGCTCCTGACGGACGCAACCTGAGTGTAGCAGGCCGCGACGGTCGAGACTCGAGACGAGCATTGAGGGAAGGTTATGTGCTCAGGCCGGCACGGGCACACGGCCCGCTTTGACCCACCGGCGCCCGGTGGTGGCATGCCGTGCTCCACAAGCCGATCGGCCGCCCCGACCACCCGGAAACTGAGGCGCGCGCCTTTCCCCTTCGTCTCCCCACCTCACCCAGCTCCTCTCCTTCCAGATCCCACCACCGCCATCGGGTACCCACACCCCGACCCCAACCCATGGCCTCCTCTCCACCCGCCGCCTCCTCTCCGCCGTCCTCCACACGCCCAGCCCCATCCCCACCCCCCGCGGCGGCGGCGGCGGCGCCACCCCCTTGGGCCCCTTCCTCCAGCCCAGGGGCGTCCCCCCCGCGCGCTTCTTCTCCGCGACGCGGCGCGGGGCTGCCCCGCGGCAGCGCGCGGTGGACATTGGCGCGCGGGCACGGCAGCTGCAGAGCCGGCGCCTCTGGACATACGCGCTCACCTTCGGCTGCGCGGCCGGGTTCGTGGTCGCCGTGCTCGCCACGTTCCAGGACCAGCTCGTCTTCTACCTCCCCCCCACCGATGCGCTTGCACGGTTCGCCGCCGTCCCCTCCAAGTCCCGTCTCCTGCTCGGCGGCCTAGTCCTCGAGGGCTCCGTCGCCCACCCCTCCGCCTCCGCCGCCGAGATTGAGTTCGTTGTCACTGACCTCGTCACCGACATCCTCGTCCGCTACGAGGGCGCCCTTCCAGACCTCTTCCGCGAGGGCCACTCCGTCGTCGTCGAGGGGTTCCTCAAACCTTTCCCCGACGAACTCCGCCTCGACGGCGGGGGGAGGAAGGTGTCCGATAAGGCACGGGAGTCAAGTGCATCTTCTGCGCCACCGATGTTCTCGCCAAGCACGACGAGAAGTACATGCCCAAGGAGGTCGGAGAGACGCTCGAGCGCAACAAGAAGAAGCTTGAGGCTGAGGCCGCCGCCGCCGCAGCGGAGCAGACGGCTGCGGTTGCGGCTGCGGCAGGTGGAGTCAACGCAGGCTCGTAAGATTTTGCATATTGCCTTAAGATTTGGATCTAAGTATCATTGAGGCGTAGGTAGATTTCATTGTCCTCATGAGTTGAGGGTCTCTGCAGCATGATCCAATTGAAGCTGTTGTAATTGTAATACGGAGTAGTATTTTTGAGCCCAGGATAAGGGAATTTTGTTAGAGGAATAACGACAATTGATGATTAAACTCAATTATTTATACGCATTCTTTTAGAAGCAATAGCATTCGTATACTCTGTTCACTGCAGGTTGTGGGTTTTGCAATGTGTAGTTACTTGGGTTCTTTTGTCTTGAGAACCAACTGCTCAATTTGTCCCGCCCCTGACGAGCCCCACCCACCGCCGGTCGTCTGCCTCCCCCGACCTCCCTCTACACCCCGGGAACCTCAATATTCCCTAACCCGAAACCCTACTGTTCCCTAACCCGAAGCGGCGGCAGCGAGGTCGACGGTGGCGACGGCGAGGTCGACGGCGTCGAGGTAGGCTCTCCTTCCTCCTTCCTCCTCCTCTGTACAGCGCGCGCGCGCGTGGGGTGAGCTGGGCGCGGGCGCGGGCACGGGGTGAGCTGGGCGCGTGCGCGAGGAAGGAGGCGCGGGGACACGTGTTGCATGGGGAGGTATCCCGTCGGCGACGGGATACCGTTCCTAGGAATTCCTGTATTGGTATAGAGAAATTCTGGGCGACCGGATCCCGTCCCGCGCGTGTGCGAACGGGATAGGTCCCAGTTGTCCGATTCTGGAGTCGTGGCGGAATCAGATGCGAACAGGCAGAAAGAAACCACGTTGTGCGGCGAGCGTTTCCCGCACGTAACTTCTTCCTTTTTTTTGCTGCGATGCACTCCATGCAACTCACATCTAGCCTCTACTTGTTCGTTACGTCCCTCATAGCTAGCTGCTAGTTGCACGTACATGCTGCTAGCAAGCAGTATGCGTAGTTTTTTTCTATTTAAAATTTTCATTTTCATTTTTTTTTTATCTAGAATCCAAATTGCATAGGACAAGTTTCATAATGAGAAATTCTTGAAAACGGTATCCCGTTCTTGGGAGCGCGCAACGGGATAGCTTACCATCGTCCGATCTGCAGGATCCGCAAGAAACCGAACGCGAGCGCGCGCGGCGCTAACGGGCGCTGTCCCACCGCCCGATCCGCATTATTCGCGCGAGAAATCGATTGTTTTAATTACTACAAGCATGGATTAATACTGCGCTACACTCACGTGACAGGAAAACTCATTGTTACTGCATGCATGGATTACTACGCACAGATTAATCATTGCGCTGCGCTCAGCGTTGACAATTCTCTGTTTAATTGATGCATGTGTGGATTAGTTTTAATTTTATTTTTTAAAAACATATTTGTTAGATTTCATATCAATTTTGTTATATCTATATCATACAAAGTCTATTTAACTCAAAAAAATTTTCACTGAGATACTCAAGAGCTGATACCTTTTTAAATCGTTTTTTAATAGTATCATAACTATGATACTGCAATCATGACACCCCCGACTCGATATCTTATTTGTAATATACGATACTCTTATGATACTTTTTTCAATACCTCAATGATACTCGACGATACCACCAACTTGATACCATCGATACCGATACTTTTTTGTTTATGATATATGATACCTTGTGATACATTTTTCGATACCGAAACTTGATGATACTATCAATCTGATACTGCTTATACTGATTTTTTTTGTTTGTCATATCTGATACCTATTTCCAATACCTAAACTTAATGATACCATCAACATGATACCACCGATACTTCTGATTCGATACTTTATTTTTTTTATCCGATACTTAATTTTTTGATCCGATACTTGATGATACTTTTGATTCGATACTTGATTTTTTTTATCCGATACTCGATGATACTTCTGATCCAATACTTATTTTTTTACCCGATACTCGTTGATACTGATACTTGTTTTTTTACCCGATACTCGATGATACCGATACTTGATTTTTTGATCCGATACTCGATGGTACTTCTGATCCGATACTTGATTTTTTTATTCGATACTTGATGATACTTCTGATCCGATACTTGATTTTTTGATCCGATACTCGATGATATTTCTGATCCGATACTTGATTTTTTTTATCCGATACTCGATGATATTTCTGATCCGATACTTGATTATAAAACTTTCTTTTTCGTAGCAAAGAAAAAAATGATAGACATACAAACAGTTGACTTGCAAAACTAGTGGCATGCATACTAAAAGACAACGCATACAACAACTAGCAGCATGCACATGAGTGACGTACATACTGCATGCATACTTGATACGGGTAGATGTAGCGTATAGAGAAAAAAACGTGTTGGCACGCACCGGTGGAAGAACACGAGCCCGCGAGGAGTACGCGAGGACATGCGTGAGGAGCCGAGGACTGTTAGCAAGTCTCCCCCTCGTACTAAATAGGGTAGATGGAACAAAAATACGTACAAAAAAGTTCTATGTATGTGTACGTGCAGGGTTCCCACGCCATGCAGGACGCGGCTGCTGATCAGCGAGGGACACGCATGAGACTTTTTTGTCGTTACTTGATCCCGTCAGATGGAGCATTGAACGGGGTCCCGTAGAGTAGTATCTCCCTTCATAATTCATAGTCGACACCCAGACCCGATACTTTGTTTGAGATATATGATACTTTTGTTCCGATACCTTAGTGATACAACTAAATGATACATGTGATAATTAGTCCCATATATCCGACATTGATACTCGACAAATACCTCTCATCCAATACCATGATACTTGACCAGACATGCACACCCGACTAGATATCACGCCACTAATCACCTGATACCATGAACTTGATGGTACTATTCTAACACCTCTATGATACTTCAATTCATTTAAAATTCCATGGTATAAAAATATATTTTTACTATATAAAAGGAGGACAAGAAAAGAAAACAAAAAAAAAATCGTATGCATGCCAAGTTATATAGGAGTATTTTATTTTTTTCGTGCTATTAGCATGCATGCACGGTAACCCGTTATTTTTTTCGTGCTATTAGCATGCATGCACGGTAACTTGGAGAGGGAGCGAGGAGAGCGGGCCGCGGGGCCTATCCCGTCGGATTGGCCCCCCGATGGGAACCCGTTAACTAGTCGCCCTCAAAATCATTCAGCAGGCTGTGGAGAAAATTCCTAGAGGTCCTTATGAGAATTTAGAAGTCCGGCGCTATAAGAAAGCAAAGAATTCCGTTGAATGGAATGATTTTGAATATCGATTTCTTGGTAAAAAACCTTCACCCGATTTTGAATTGTCAAAGCAAGAGCTTTATGTAAGAATGGAGGCTCCAAAAGATGAATTAGGAATTTATCTGGTAGAAGTCTTTTCCCCTGGAGATGGAAAATTCGC
This sequence comes from Raddia distichophylla, assembly GCA_005191435.1. Taxonomy (NCBI): domain Eukaryota; kingdom Viridiplantae; phylum Streptophyta; class Magnoliopsida; order Poales; family Poaceae; genus Raddia; species Raddia distichophylla. The sequence goes on from SPJY01008244.1 coordinate 22,889, forward strand.
CCGCCCGGTTTTATTAACTTGCAAATTCTTCCTCAATTAGTTAAAAAAATGAAATTGGCTGATATTATGACAATATTAGGTAGTATAGATATCAATCGTCTCCGTCTCCTCCCTGCTCGCGTCCTCCTCCTCCTCCTCCTCCTGACGCTGCACTCCAGCGGCGGAGCTCAGCCGCCGTCCCCCGGCTACTACCCCAGCAAGATGATCAGCTCGCTGGCCTTCTCGGAGGGCTACAGCACGCTGTGGGGCCCACAGCACCAGTCTCTCTCGCTCGACCAGAAGGCCCTCACCATGTGGCTGGACAGTAGCTCAGGTGATCATCCATCGATCGTCTCGCCCAGCTAGCCGTCGATCCATCAGTAATTCAGTATCAGGATATCGCTATATATATATATAGTTGTACCAGCCATGGACAAATATGTTCAGTAATTCAGTGTGGCGAGCTTTGAGCGTGGCTGGTTCTTACGGCCGGATTAATTCTTGCATTGCTAGGGAGCGGGTTCAAGTCGAGGCGGGCGTACCGGAACGGCTACTTCGGCGCGCCGATCAAGGTGCAGCTAGCCGGGCTACACCGCCGGCGTCAACACGGCCTTCTACGTACGTACGTCGCCGGCGACATCTCCGGCTTGCCGGAGCACGGCGTCGGGCTCCGCTGATGAATGCATTGTAATTAAGCTAGCTTAATTTGCGGCGGTACGTCATGAATGCATGCATGCATGTGGTTGTGGGGTGTGTGGGGGGGTGTGTGGGTGGGCGCAGCTGTCGAACGGGGAGCAGTACCCGGGGCAGCACGACGAGGTGGACATGGAGCTGCTGGGGACGGTGCCGGGGGAGCCGTACACGCTGCAGACGAACGTGTACGTGCGCGGCAGCGGCGACGGCACCATCATCGGCCGGGAGATGAGGTTCCACCTCTGGTTCGACCCCGCCGCCGACTTCCACCACTACGCCATCCTCTGGAACCCAGACCAAATCCTGTGAGTTTGATCCATATGCACTCTATGGTAAAGATGTATATATGCTTCGGTTTTGTTCAGTCATGCACGGTCACTTATCTCGTTCAGATACGTACCTAAAGGCCCTGTACATTTCAGATTAACATAGCGTAGCGTACGTCGAGTGGTTATGCTTTCATACCTTTTAAAAAGTTTACATCTGATACCAGTGCTAAAATTTATTGTAAAGCTCTTTGATTAAAGAGAATATGATAAGGTGTTGAACTATTGCATACGTCATGCAAGCTTTTCGGGGCAGAAGACTCGTTGTACTGTATCTCGTAGGAGTCGGTGATCCTTACCGTTGATACTATGCGCCTTCTGTTTTTAATTTACCTAGTATTTTTATTTTTTGAGGGGAACGGGGTACATAGCAATTTTATTATTGAATAACAGAAGTTATTCGTTTTGTTTTTTTTGAAGAAGCAGTACTTGCTACTGCCACTTAATTATTTCTCCTATAAATAACCCTAGTACTTTGCAGATGTGAAACCCACAACAATTCATAAACCTAGCTACCAGCTGCCATTATCACCGACAGATCAGATCGATGGCAAGGCAGCCCAATGGCCAACTCCCACAACTAGCAGATCATCGTCTCCATCTCCTCCCTGCTCGCGTCCTCCTCCTCCTGACGCTGCACTCCAGCGGCGGAGCTCAGCCGCCGTCCCCCGGCTACTACCCCAGCAAGATGATCAGATCGCTGGCCTTCTCGGAGGGCTACAGCACGCTGTGGGGCCCACAGCACCAGTCTCTCTCGCCCGACCAGAAGGCCCTCACCATGTGGCTGGACCGTAGCTCAGGTGATCATCCATCGATCGGCTCGCCCAGCTAGCCGTCGATCCATCAGTAATTTAGTATCAGGATATCGCTATATATTTGTACCAGCCATGGACAAATATGTTCAGTAATTCAGTGTGGCGAGCTTTGACCGTGGCTGGTTCTTATGGATCAATTCTTGCATTGCTTGGGAGCGGGTTCAAGTCGAGGCGGCCGTACCGGAACGGCTACTTTGTTGGAAAAATCTTAGGATCAATCCTTCCGGATGCTGACGGTTGATCGACGGGAACACGGGTAACCACAGCTGCACAGATTCATGTATCGCAGGACGTCGCTTTCTGATCAAGGAACATGAAGAGCACGCCTAGAACAGCGGCCACGTGCACGTCCACATGTTGTGATCGTGTTTAGCCTAACTAATTAGCTTTACTAATCACGCAACACAAAAAAACTTGGCTCAATATTTTCTCGGTGCTAAGACTTGCACCTTTTCTTGGCCCTTGTCCATCTATTTATACTAGAGAAAATACAAGACTCCTACTCATATTAGAACTACTAATTCTAAACAAACTCCATCTCTAGTGCTTTTACTTCAGATAAACCTAGTCCTTCTCAAACTAGACAAACTAATATTTCTATATCAGCGGCACAGTTTAGGGGGGAGATGGAGCATTTGGCGAGGTTGATGTTGAGGCCTGATGCTGAACCGAAAGCAGAGAGGAGGTGAATGACCGCCTGGAGCTCGCTCTGAGCCGGCCTAATGAAAATGGCTGCATCATCTGCATAGAGGGAGGTACGCAGGCTCAGGTTTGTACCGCCAATTGGGGAGAGGATTCCATACTCGGCTGCAAGGCTGACGAGCCGCTGGAGTGGATCGATCGCTAAGATGAAGAGCATTGGCGAGAGGGGGTCCCCCTGACGAACCCCACGGCCATGACGGAAGGGAGGGCAAAGATGATCGTTGATGAGGACGGTGGAGGAGGAGGAGCCTAGGAGGAGAGAGACCCATTCACGCCAGCGGGGCCCGAAGCCGAGGCACTGCAGAAGGTCAAGCAAGTAACCCCAGTGCACCGAGTCGAAAGCCTTGGCGAAGTCAAGCTTAATTATTTCTGTTTTTGTTTTTGTTTTTTTTGAAGAAGCAGTACTTGCTACTGCCACTTAATTATTTCTCCTATAAATAACCCTAGTTCTTTGCAGATGTGAAACCCACAACAATTCATAAACCTAGCTACCAGCTGCCATTATCACCGAGTGATCAGATGGCAAGGCAACCCAATGGCCAGCTCCCACAACTAGCAGCTCATCGTCTCCGTCTCCTCCCTGCTCGCGTCCTCCTCCTCCTCCTCCTCCTGACGCTGCACTCCAGCGGCGGAGCTCAGCCGCCGTCCCCCGGCTACTACCCCAGCAAGATGATCAGATCGCTGGCCTTCTCGGAGGGCTACAGCACGCTGTGGGGCCCACAGCACCAGTCTCTCTCGCCCGACCAGAAGGCCCTCACCATGTGGCTGGACCGTAGCTCAGGTGATCATCCATCGATCGGCTCGCCCAGCTAGCCGTCGATCCATCAGTAATTTAGTATCAGGATATCGCTATATATTTGTACCAGCCATGGACAAATATGTTCAGTAATTCAGTGTGGCGAGCTTTGACCGTGGCTGGTTCTTATGGATCAATTCTTGCATTGCTTGGGAGCGGGTTCAAGTCGAGGCGGCCGTACCGGAACGGCTACTTTGTTGGAAAAATCTTAGGATCAATCCTTCCGGATGCTGACGGTTGATCGACGGGAACACGGGTAACCACAGCTGCACAGATTCATGTATCGCAGGACGTCGCTTTCTGATCAAGGAACATGAAGAGCACGCCTAGAACAGCGGCCACGTGCACGTCCACATGTTGTGATCGTGTTTAGCCTAACTAATTAGCTTTACTAATCACGCAACACAAAAAAACTTGGCTCAATATTTTCTCGGTGCTAAGACTTGCACCTTTTCTTGGCCCTTGTCCATCTATTTATACTAGAGAAAATACAAGACTCCTACTCATATTAGAACTACTAATTCTAAACAAACTCCATCTCTAGTGCTTTTACTTCAGATAAACCTAGTCCTTCTCAAACTAGACAAACTAATATTTCTATATCAAGATTAGAACTAACATACTTCGGCGCGTCGATCAAGGTGCAACCGGGCTACACCGCCGGCGTCAACACGGCCTTCTACGTACGTACGTCGCCGGCGACATCTCCGGCTTGCCGGAGCACGGCGTCGGGATCCGCTGATGAATGCATTGTAAGCTAGCTTAATTTGCGGCGGTACGTCATGAATGCATGCATGTGTTGTGGGGGGGTGTGTGTGTGGGTGGGCGCATGCAGCTGTCGAACGGGGAGCAGTACCCGGGGCAGCACGACGAGGTGGACATGGAGCTGCTGGGGACGGTGCCGGGGGAGCCGTACACGCTGCAGACGAACGTGTACGTGCGCGGCAGCGGCGACGGCACCATCATCGGCCGGGAGATGAGGTTCCACCTCTGGTTCGACCCCGCCGCCGACTTCCACCACTACGCCATCCTCTGGAACCCAGACCAAATCCTGTCAGTTGATCCATATATATGCCCTCTATGGTAAAGATGTATGCTTCGGTTTTGTTCAGTCATGCACGGTCACTTATCTCGCTCAGATACCTAAAGGCCTTGTACATTTCAGATTAACATAGCGTAGCTTATCGTTTAGTAAAATTTGAGGGTATTTAAAAAGAGCTTTAAATATTATTAAAAAATAATTAAAAATAGTTTTATTATCTTTAAGAGGACTATTAAAAATCCAAGAAAATTCATTACAAATTACTACACCAAATAGGCTATTAAAAAAGATAAATTTTACTGAAACGCTACGCTACGCTACACTAAACTAAAAAGTAATTGTAGTAAGTAAAATAAAATTATATCCTTGACTGGCGTGCAATTTTAGTAACAATGTTATACACTTTAGCTCGGCCACGCGCACAACAATGTTATACACTTTAGTTCGGCCACGCGGACGTTAGTCAGATTTTTAAGGCGCCCATTTTATTGTGATACATTCATTTTGTCTAATTCAATGGGTGTAATCGTAATTGTTTATAGAATCTTTACGATGAGTAATACATCTAAAGCATGTTTGCAAGATATATAAAAGTGCTCGGCAGTCGCCCCTATCACATATGCAATTATAGGGTTGTTTTACCTTTGTCTGTCTCTAGCGATAAAGATATCATTGAACCGGAGATAATGCTTTTACGGCTTAAATTAAAATTTAAAATTTTTATTACAAATTTATCATTTTATACAAGCCGTAATACTTTGTACTAATTTTTATGGAGTTTTAAATGATCTTTTTTATAGTTTTTAAATAACTTTTCATGATTATTTGGACTCTAAAAGGCTTACCAAGGGGTCACTACCTTTTCAGACTATAATTTCAAGCTGATTTTGACTAAAATTGTTTGAAAAATAGTTTCAAAATTTTTAGAAAACAAACTCAAAATCCACAAAAATTGACTACAAATTGACAACTTTTTGTTCATATAAAACAACAAATTTTCAGTAATAGTTTTTAGTTTTAGTTTAAGTAAAAAAATTGCAATGAACGGTTTAGATGGATATATTTATGTCTTAACCTCGTGATAAAGAAATTACTGCATTCACCGTTGGATCAGTTTTATTGCTAAAAAACTCTTTAGCTACTCTATAGACAAACATGTCTCTAAAATATTAATCAGTCGTGTCACTCGGACAAGTTGGGTGGGCCATTCGACTCACTCGATCGCATACTGTACGAGCACTAGTACAGCAGTACACTGGTACCTAGCTGATGCCTGATGCGATCGAGCTGCTCCCGACGACGACATCCGTACGTGCAGGTTCCTGGTGGACGACGTGCCGGTCAGGCGGTACGAGAGGAAGGTGGAGGCGACGTTCCCGGAGCGGGAGATGTGGGCGTACGGCTCCATCTGGGACGCCTCCGACTGGGCCACCGACGGCGGCCGCCACCGCGCCGACTACCGCTTCCAGCCCTTCGTCTCGCGCTTCGCCGACCTCAAGATCGCCGGCTGCCCCGCCGCCGCCGCCGCGTGCCTCCCCGTGCCAGCGGCGCTCATGCCGCAGCAGGAGGCCGCCATGCGCTGGGCGCAGCGCACCTCCATGGTCTACTACTACTGCCAGGACTACTCCAGGGACCACACCTTGTACCCCGAGTGCTAGCAAGCTCAATCCTGCGTCTGCGTGCTTCGCATCGTCGATCTTGTGTGACGTCAGTGTGTGTGAGCTTTGAGCTAGCTGCGTCTTCCTGCATGTCGCCCTGCTATGCTACAATGTATCGTGCTAGATGATGATGAGGCGTGTGTAATTAAGGTGATAAAATCTCTGCTCACAAATTCTTACTCTCCGTTTGACGTATCTACAAGATTTAAAGCGGACACCGCTAAATGTGATTAAATGATTTACAGTACACATTGCATGGGTATGAATGTGCGGTCGGTGTTCCAACTAGTGCTGGGAATTGGGTCATGCCATGTTGGTGAAAGCGATACTTTTTTTATGAAATTTGTATAAGAATGATTTTCTTTCGGTTCAGTCAATGTACAAAAAAATTGATAAATTAGAATATTGTTTTTTGAATAAATTTATTTGGAGAATCAAGCTAAAGCTAAATATCTTCTTGTGGTATATCGAGAAAGGCGATTTTTTTTCCTACTAAGGACAGCCTTGCTTGGTGGGGGAGTCAACAGTGTTATTTTTGTTGTACTAATGAGAATATGCATCACCTCTTTTTCCATTGTCATATTGCTAACTCTATATGACGTATTGCCTATATTGCTTTTGGTCTAAAGAAGCTGGGCTCATTTGTTGGGTAATTGGCATTGTGGAGTGGAATTAAATGAAAAATGCTTATTTTAGCTGGGTAGCTGCTTTACTTTGGTCATTTGAATTAATCGAAATGACATTGCTTTTTACAAATATAAAGTTACTTCATTCATACCGGTGGCCTTCAGGGAAGCTTACTGGTCTCGTCATTAAGCCTCGCTATGACGCTATATAAAACGCTCACCATGGGGGGACAAAAGCAGCATGTCACTCCTTACAAGTGGTGGCGATGTTGTTCTTCACTAATAATGTTCGGCGAAATAATTTTCGGCTTTGTGCTAGTCAAACATTTTCTTCCCTATGATGTTTAATCTTTTTGCCTTGCTTCAGACACACTTTAGATATTTTATTTATAAGGATCATATACATCTCTGATGCACATGTTGAAATTCATTCCGTTATCTAATGAACATGTCATATATAGATCGTTGTTGAACGCATAGTCACATATGGAGGAGGATTCTAGATATTAATCATGTATCTAGTGTGCTAAAACCAAAAATGATGCTACGCATGCATAGGCCAGATCCAGGCCGCAAACAATTTTGAACAAGGTGTTACAAGATCAATACCCCTCGTACAACGTACATGATTCTACCTTCCATACGCTCTCAATATGTACTGTAGAAAATACTGTACAGAGCTAAGCTGCCTGTGTTGGATTTTGGCCCATTCTGAAAATGTCAATGCATATAAACAATAGTACCACCTTGCTAATTGGTAGGAAGTTTTACCAACATATAAGAGAGAGCTTCCAACTCCCCTTGTCATAAGACACATGGGGAGTGGAAGTCTTATTATTAGAATCACACGCACGCGCGCGCGATTACGCGATTTACCGCGTGACTTGCGACGTCGCCGTGCCGTGGATTTAATCCTGGCACGCTAATCTTCTTTTTATTTTGGTTTTATCCGTAGCAAGGTAACTTCCCGTGTTCGATTTTTGTGGATCGAACGAACGGCTCGCAACGTGCGCGCGCGGCGTGCAACGTGCGTCCGTTCTGCGTGGGGAGGCAGTTATGACTCCGAGGATAAATCCCCTGGAGACGTCCAGGAGAAGTCACTCGGTTTTCCACTCGCGTTTCCATCTGCTGTGTTGAGTTCTCGTACGACTTTTTCTCGTCAACCTTCCTCTCGGCGTGCACCAGGAGGAGGGAGAGCGGGATCTCCGTTCCAATTGCTGCCGTGAGACCTGCATGGGAGGGCGGTAATTAGATTTCTAGGCAGCGCATCCGCACAACCGCTCACGCCTGTAAACCTCGACGTCGTCTACTTCCTCTACAGTCGGCCGTTCCCTCTTCGCGTTCTTCTCTTCACCGATCCCTACGTAAGTATCCTTCACTGACTTCAGTAGCCGCGAGTGCGCGGCTAGGGTTTATGTGTTATCCAGAATGGATTGCCTGTTGTGTGTCTGCTTGGTTTTGCATCTGTTTTGTGATATAATTAATTTCGGAATAGATATAATGCCTATATTTCCAGCAGCTTGTATATACACAAGTACAACAAAGCTAACGAATCGTTACTAATCTGTTTCCCCAGGCGCACAACAACCAGAAATAAACCGAAGGAACGAAATCAATGGCCGTCTCTTGCTCCTACCTAATCTTGAAAACCTGCAGCTTTTCCTCGCTCAAGCACCCAAGGTACCTCTCCCCAGCTGAACTCATTGCAAACCTCAGGTCAAGGATCGGTTGCCGGTGGGGGTTGAGATCCACGAACGTCTGAAACGAAGGCAGCCTCCAGGTCCGGACTCCGCACAGCGACTCGTCGCCGTAGGCGAATAGGTGCTGGTTCCCTCCACAAGGAATGATGGCTGATTTGGACATTCGCAATGGGCTCACATTGCCAATGCAGGTCGAGTCTTTGGCGAAGGATGTGTTGCTCGTCCTCCTAAGCAGGGCATGGCGCCCTAGCTTCCCTGGACCAGCTGGTGTCGGTGAGGATTGTGATATGGCCGCTTGAGATGTGCGGCCATCACCCGACAACTCGACTTTCGGCCTAAAGGAAGCCACCAGGAGGTCACTTGGTGATGGGGTGCACGCAAGAGAGATGCAGACCCCTTGGTTCTCCATTCCCATTAGCAAATCAGGCCTACAGAAACAGCCAATGTTCAGTAATGTGAAGCACCAAGAACCAAGCTTGACATTTCGAGATATCATGAGCATCATATCAGTAAGGTATGGAGTAGCTTCTTTCAGGCGGCTAGGTACCTATTTTTGCTGCCATCTACATCCCACATGCAGGGTCCTATGGAAGAGGCAGAAATGACCTTTCTGGAACCGCTGTCATCTACAACAGAGTGAATCGTGTGTTCTGGGTGTGCAAATAGGCCCACCATAGAACGAAAGGGTGCGGCAGTTTGACGAGTATCAAAGACCAGAAGCATGCCATTCTGTAAAGTTGAACAGAGGTTTCCTTTCAACCTTTCAAAGGGGGCAATAAGGTTAAGGAGCGACAAGCGCAAACAAAAAATCAACCTGTAATCCAGCATAAATGTGATTTGAACTAGTTTGATCCCCTGAACAGGCCCAGCCAGGAGCCTGCAAGGCATTGAAACACAAAAGATTAATAGGCCAGGATAAACTATTTCAGTAATTCACCTAAATCATCGATTCAAAATCGCTCACTCAACAGCTTTCAAGGCAAAGAAAACTTGCGTGCCTTATGAACAGGGAGCTACAACAGGAACCAAATATAAACAGGAAGCCTTGTGAACCACGGCGTCCTCAAGGAAAACTAAACATCTATAGTATCAAAAAATATGCTTTCATGAATTAAATGTAGGATGTTGTTAATCACAAAAATATATGTGAAAAGGCTAATTTTAATGAGCACTCTTCAAATTAATACATGGAGAGGTAAAATTGCAAGGTCAAAGAATTACCGGTAGATCACATTGAAGGACAATGTTGTTGGTTGTCATGCTGGGATATAAATAAGCACAAAAGTCAAAAGTCAGAAACATTTCTAAAAAAAGGAAGTAGAAATTGCAGGTGTTCTAGATACAATGAACTCGCTGGGACGTGGGAGAGACGAGCGACCCTGTTACAATCACGGGCTCTTATCGACACAAATGGTGTCACGGGCGAAACATGCCTGCCGTTTACTATGCCGGCCTAAGATATGGGCACCCAGGTAACAAAATGAATGGGCTAAATTTACTAGGTAACGGGCTAAGGACCTGTTTGGATCCATTAGCACTAACAATTAGCAGGTCTGCTAAAAACTGCTAATTGTTAGCAGCTAACAATTGCTGACAATTATCCCACTAGCACCTCCAAAGCTGCTAACAACTGCTAACAACTACTAATAGATGGTAAAAAGACTGCTTTGCCCCTACTTTATTGCTCCTCTTTCCTCTCCTTGGATGGGTATTAATTGCAGCAAGGGTAGGATAGGTATTTTCCACTCCCAAACAACTATGCAACCTGCTAACTGCTAATGGATCCAAATAGGGTACCTGCTAATAATTAGCAGCTAATAGTTAGCTAGCTATTAGCTGTTAGCTGCTAACAATTAGTTGCTAATGGATCCAAACAGGCCCTAAGTATTGCCACTTCCACCCCTAGCTACAATGTATCGTGCTAGATCATGAGGCGTGTGTAATTAAGGTGATAAAATCTCTGGTCACAAATTCTTACTCTCCGTTTGACATATCTACAAGATTTGAAGCGGACACCGCGAGATGTGATTAAATGATTTACCGTACACATTGTATGGGCATGAATGTGTGGCCGGTGTTCCAACTAGTGCTGGGAATTGGGTCTTGCCAATGTTGGTGGAAGCGATACTTTTTTTATGGAATTTGTATAAGAATGGTTTTCTTTCGGTTCAATCAATGTACAAAAAATTGATAAATTAGAATATTGTTTTTTTGAATAAATTTATTTGGAGAATCAAGTTGAAACTAAATATCTTCTTGTGGTACATCGAGAAAGGTGTTCGTTTTTCTACTAAAGACAGCCTTGCTAAACGTAATTGGTGGGGGAGTCAACAGTGTTATTTTTGTTGTACTAATGAGAATATGCATCACCTCTTTTTCCGTTGTCATATTGCTAAGTCTATTTGACGTATTGCCTATATTGCTTTTGGTCTAAAGAAGCTGGGCTCGTTTGTTGGGTAATTGGCATTGTGGAGTGGAATTAAATAAAAAAATGCTTATTTTAGCTGGGGTAGTTGTTTTACTTTGGTCATTTGGATTTGTCCAAATGATATTGCTTTTTACAAATATAAAGTTACTTTGTTCATACAGGTGGCCTTCAGGGAAGCTTACTGGTCATGTCATTAAGCCTCGCTATATAAAACGCTCACCATGTGGGGCCAAAGCAACATGTCACTCCTTACAAGTGGTGGCGATGTCGTTCTTCACTAATAATGGTCGGCGAAATAATTTTCGGCTTTGTGCTAGTCAAACATTTTTCCAGTGATGTTTAATCTTTTTGTCGTGCTTCAGACACGCTTTGGATATTTATTTATAAGGATCATATACATCTCTGATGCACATGTTGGAATTCATTCCGTTATCTAAAAAAACATGTCATATATAGATCGTTAGTGGACGCATAGGCGCATATGGAGGAGGATTCTAGATATTTATCATGTATCTAGTGTGCTAAAACCAAAAATGATGCTACGCATGCATAGACCAGACCCAGCAGGGGGAGGGAGGAAGGGGAGGGCAGTGACGTCGGTGACATGTTGGGCCAACGTCACTGCCCTGGAGGCTGTGTCGGCGGCCTCCCCTGGCCGACGTCAAAGGTATGGCAGGGGGAGGGAGGAAGGGGAGGGCAGGGACGTCGGTGACATGGTGGGCCGACGTCACTGATGGCGATGCGGTGTCGGCGGCTGATTTCTAGCCGACGTCAAATAGGAGGGGTTGGGGGCCAGGGGGCATGGAGGGGGGAAGGGAGAAATGACGTCGGGATATTTGTTGCCGCCGACAAAAGTGAGCAGTGTCGTCCAAGCAGTGTCGGCGGACTTTTGTCGTCGGCCAGCCGCCGACAAATACCTGTGACGTCGGCTTTTTGGACCAATGACGTCGGTTTTAGCCGCCGACACTGATTTCGTTTCCTGTAGTGATTCCATCCCTCCCGCGGCTCAATCTGAGGCATTGCTATGTGTAACCTAAGGTTTTAGGGCATGCACAATCCATAACAAGTCATTCTATATGTTTGCCACGCCCTGCTTTGCACTTTCGACACACAGTTCTTTGTAACCCTGACTTTGTATCAGTTTCGTAACGGGCATGTCCGGGTTACGTACCAAGGAACTTATGCTGAAAGTGAAAGGAAGGCCGGGAAAACCTCGTGGATTGACTTGTTATGTCTTGGGTATGTTTTAAACCCTAAGCTTGCATAGGGCGGGCCAGAAAGCGGCGGGGGCGCAACGTCTATGGGGTCTATGTGGTTGGCCAAGCTAATGCTGTCGACATAGGATGTCTATGTCGGCGGCCAAATAATACCCGCCCACAAAACTCTGTGCCACTGTCTTGTGGGCCGCCGACACAGATGTTGGCAAGGCAAACCAGGAGGCCACCTTGATGGTCCTGTGTCTGCGGCCTTAGTAGCAACTGACCACATTGATATTCCACGTGTCAGGCCATCGATCACATGTGGGGTCCACTAGCCAGAGCGTCGTCACTTGGCGCGTTCCGTCAGGGGGGTCTTGTGTGGTCGGCCAGTTGGGCCGTCGACACAGCATTAACCCAGGTGGCAAAACCTTGTATGCGTCTTTGTCGGCGGGGCTGTCAACAAATTTAGCATGTGTCGTCGGCGGAGCAGTGTCGGCGGCCAGCTGCCGACAAATACCTATATCGGCAGTATTGATATCGGTGCCGCCGACACTGGTTTCGATTTCTGTAGTGGATTGATAACATTATGCAAGCTAATGATGGATATAATATGGATCCACGTGAAACCTCTTGCAATATATCCGATGGGACCGTACGTAGGCTAACTGGATCAAATCCGAGAAAAAGAAATTTAACAAACATGACCTCAAAAACCTCGGCTAAAATGCAGGCAACGATTGATCTTACGGCTACTATATATGTGCATGCGTCACTCTCGGCATCTGTCACGATCTCACCACCCAAAGACGATGTGTACATGTTCACCAACTCTGGCATAAGTAATGTTTAAGGGCAGTGTTAATTGTAGTTCATCGTGCTGAAAAAAAAAATGAATGTTGGAGCTATATATGCTCTGAGAGACTGAGACCCTAGGTAAGGTATATATGTTGGGGACTTGGGTCAAAATAAAATGTTGGTACGTCTTTCAAGTTGGTCGGGGGATTGAAAAGAAAAGAAAAACTACGGAGTAGATGCCATCGCGGGATGCAAATCCTCTGACATTGCAATGTCAGGGGTGCACAGCACTGGATGTGAGAGGGAATGGAAGAGGAGCACTGTAGCAACAGCTGTAGCGATTTTCACTGTGGCTAAAAATACTGTACCAGGAAGCTGTAGCAACGAATCTTATGCGTTCGATTTGGATCGGACGGTTGACAATGCATCAATGGAACGAATACTGTAGCTCTTCGACATTGATCATGCAATGTCAGAGGATCGAAATCTGCGGGAGGCTTAAGCCAGAGCCTAGCTATTCAACGAGAAGCTCAGTGGTTGAGACGCATGCAGCTCAAGGAAAAACCGGCGAGCGATCAATCGATCTACACATCTGTACAAGACGATGTCGACAGATCATCTCCTTGCTGATGCACCACACGCATGCAGCATCTTCATAACAAAGTTATGGAAGCACACTCAACGATCCATGCGCGCGCCCTTTATAAATAGAACATAGCAACATGCACACCCTGGCTAGCTCCTGCATCACACACATAATCGAACACCTATTTCCTTCTCATCCCCTGCGCCACAAGGCACAAGGCACAAGGCACAAGCTAGCTCGATCGTAATGGCTTCCGCCGCTGATCTGAAGATGGCCGCCGTGCGCATGCTGCTGCTGCTGTGCGCCGGGCAGCTGATGGTGATCGCGTGCGCCATCACCAAGGACTGCTTCGCCAAGAAGTGATCGCTGATCAGGCCATGGCATTGGCAGCCAGCCGGCCGGCAACGGCAAGCGATTGTACAGCGGTTGCTCACTTGCTTGCAGTGCACCGCATGCCTATGGAATAAACCTTGCCTCCCATTGCGTGTTTAGTACGTGCGTACAGGACAGCATTTCATTGTTTCATTCCACTATCCATCGGCAAACGGTGATGAAGGTTGAGTCGATGAGATAACAGAAGAAATTAAATGTACGTATCAGTGATCCGTATATTTGTGTGAGCGATAAAGTGTGATATTTCATGTTTTTAATACAACTAAT
>SPJY01008244.1:45715-60112 GCA_005191435.1 Raddia distichophylla
CCGGTTGGCTGCGCAACACTATAAATAGACCCCCTCTCCTCACTTGTAACACAACACAACACTTTCACCTCTTCATTCCACTTTGTAGAGTAGCTCTTAGTTAGTAGAAGTTGGGAGTTAGAGTCAAGTCGAGCTACGCTCGGAGTTCCGGAAGTGTCTTCGGGAATTCGGGTAATTGCTCTTGTACCCTTTCCTAATTGTTTCAATTAGTGAGACTACTTCATTCATTGCTATAGTGTTGAACTTTATTTGAGCTGAGTATATCTGCATAAATGAGTTGTGTAGATTTGCTTTACCAGTAGTTTATATTCGTCTGGAATCAGTTTAGGTTCTCACTCATATACTGTTAGAGCTAGGCATTGAACCTAGATCAACTTCTTTTAGTACTGAGGAAGATTGATTAGGATTAGTCGCAAACGTGGTGTCTGAGACTAGGACTAACTCGGTTTACACCCGGGCCCACGTATATTTGGTAGGTGGTAGGTGGTGATAGCCCTATCCATCCGTAGATACTTAGTATCTCGTGCGTAACCCACAGCATCCGGCTTTGGACCAGTAAAGCCAAATCAGAACGATCATAACCATTCGGGATTCCAATTCAGGATAGCGGGTGGTAGTGAGTATCCGAGCTCCGACGACGAGTATCAACTGGACTACTAGTTGATTATCCTAAGCTCGCTCAATTAAACTGAATCACACTACTTTGTGTACTTATTAAAACTTGTCTCGCTGTCCTCCCAACTGTCTATCTAGATAGTGTAGCTTTCTCTTTGTGTGATTATTTATCGTGTTTGTGTGTGTGTCCCGGTCTTTTCATTTATCCTAACCCCCGTTACCTAGACTGGCTGGTATTTTAAATAATTAAGATATAGAGGATTATCTCTTTAAAACCTTCGTTCCCTGTGGATTCGATAACTATATGAATACTCCTGGTGAAAACTACAAGCGATATCCGTCCGCTTGCGGATTAATTTCTTTGAGCATAAGAATCGCCAACAGTATGCCCCTGGTAGGACTATTTGTGGTCAGCCTTTATTGAGGCCGCTGACATTGATGGTGTTTCAGCAATAAAAATTATTGGAAATTTATAAAAAAAAAGCTCAATTTTAACCTGCAAAAAAACTGTATTCCTCACAGTTACCCAATTTCCCATAACAATCACAATATATACATTTCCACATTCGACCACATTCGCATCCAACGATACATGTCTCAATCAATCACACAAGAATACGACAACATATAATCAAAAGTGCGACATCAATACACACATTGTCCAAAAAATCACATTACATTCATCACCGAGTGCGTCGTCTAACCCACAAGTTGCACACAACCCACAAGTTCATCGTCTAACCACATTTACGAATGCGAACCTAGGAATGGATCGGCAAGCATGTCCTCGACGAATTGCTCCTCAACTAACCTTGTGGCACTAGAATCACCTCCTTACGGAGCATTCGTCGTAGTCGCTGGCACCACTAAGCCAAACACCTGCAAGATTAGATGAAACCACAATTTTTAAAATTTTATACATTTTGTGTGCTTATTTGAAAATGTTGTGTAAACTGGAGAAAAGCTTTACCCCTAAAGAAGCCACCGGTTAGAGCCAAACTGAAGCACGGGAAACGAGGGCAGTGGCACAAACGGGGGGTGTCGTCGGGGCCCTCGGCGTCTGCGTGAAGACGACCTGCGGCTAACCGGAAGTCGCCGCCCCTGGAACACCTGTGGATATGAAATGCTAGTGGAATAGAGAAAAAGGATAAAAAAGGCCCTTTCGAATGAAAATGGAATAATAATATACCATATATCTCACTTGGACAAAACAAATTTGAAGCCATTTTCTCTTATCCTCATTTGTCTTCTCCTTTAGATAAATACTAAGAATAAGAATTCCCTTATAATAAGGAATCCAATTTTGAAGGGATCTCCTCCATGTGTTGAGAAAATCTTCTTCCAATTCGTCTTCATTCAATTCATTTCAAAAAAATGTAATCAGTACTCAAAATACTTCAATTCGTACACTTAAGAAATAGGTACCTGTTGCATATACTACATCATGAAGAGGTACTAATACTGGATGGCCTGCGTCTGCCTGTTGTTCTCCTCTCACTCCGCCTGCCATGTCATGTTATTTTCCTCTCACTCCGTCTGCCACCGCGGCTCGTCCACCAAGGTCATCTTTGACATAACTTACGACGCCACTATTCACCGTAGTATTTGGGCTAGCAGACTCAGCCGCTTTAGACAGAAATCGATAATCATGGCAATCATAGCATCCATGGATCTTAACTCTATGGCTGCACCTAAGTGACATTTGTCAGAGATCATTGTGCATGTTGTAATGTCTTTGACACTGCATAATCATGCGCGACAAGATTCATTAAGGATTTTACATGCTAATGAAATTGTATCTTACATAAGAAGAAGAAACTTACGTAGTAATGGAACTAGGTTGGAAAGTTTGGACGGTTTTGTCCGCCACCTCATTGTTCCAGCTTTATAATTTGTTCTCCCGAAGGTTCACCTTGTCTTCTCCACACTTCTTATTTATAGAATAAGTCTATATTTTATTCAATATTTATAGAATAAGTCTATATTTCAAATTATATACAGACATTTACTAACTTACTCGATGTACACTTTCAGTTCATCCATGTTGTCGTACACGTATAGCTGAATCGCAATTTTTTCCTCTGCATCCAAATCACGTGTGGTGCTTTTACCAACATTGCATCCGGCTTGGTCATGAAATAGCTAAAGGTTGGAAATACTTTCACGACGTGCCTTCTTATACCTCGGCTCTGCAACATGGACCTTGTTCTTCGTGGCAAAGTACTTATCTGTGAAGTAGGCGATCTCCCGAGTCAGCCAAGATTCGGCAATACTTGCTTCAACTCGTGCTTTGTTTTTCACCTTCGCTCTAAGACTTTTCATCACGTGTTCCACAGGATACATCCACCTGTATTGTGATGGCCCCCAACTTTTGCTTCATATGTCAGATGCACTAATAAATGTTGCAGGCAGTTGAAAAAACCATAAACATAAATCTTCTCGAGCTTTGTAACGAGCACAATAATCTCCTTCTCCAATTATTCCATTCTCGATGCGGACAGCTCTTTTGCACACAATTCTCGACAAAAAAGCTAAACTTTGACAATGCGATCCAAATAGCGTCGTCAACATATCCACGCGACGTGGCAGGGAACAGATGCTTTATGAAAACTTTGTAGTCGTGGGCTTTCATCCTATTTAACTTTCTTGAGACCCATGTGGTGGGTCTCTTTGTGTAGTAATGAATATATGTGACGGGTTTAAATTTGATGTGATTTTGAAGTGTTTTGAGTTGCATTTGGTGTATCGGGCACGAGTTGAGTGTCGGGCGGATGATGTCCGATGCCGTCCGGACACGTCGAGTAGTGACAGGTTTCTGCGAGAGTTTCGATCGGACGGTGTCCGGTGGCGTTCTGTCTGCGTTGTCTTGAGCGTGAGTGAACGGTGTTCGGTGGGTCATGTCAGGGTAACACGTGTTGATGTTGAGCTTGCCTTTGGTTTATCTTGTGTGGAGTTAACCTTGCGGGAGAGGTAAGGTGTATGGTTTTGGTATGTGTTCACCTTTGTGATGCAGGTATCAGCGGGTACGTGGCTGACGCTGAGCGGGGACAGCTGGAGGCTGGTGCGTCCGGAGGCGTGCAGGCGACTGGGGTCGATGACCTGGTAGTTACATGAGGTGGTGTACTCAAGAAGCTTCGCCATGGCAAGGAGTCCAAGGCAGCTGGAGGCTGTGGCGTCGGTAACCTGATGGCAGGTGGTGTACTCGAGAAGCTTTCGCCATGGCAAGGAGTCCGAGGCAGCAGGAGGCTGTGGCATCGGTAACCTGATGGCGGGTGGTGTACTCGAGAAGCCTCGCCATGTCAAAAAGTCCGAGGCAGCTGGAGGCTGTGGCGTCGGTAACTTGATGGCGAAGCTGTTTTGTCCGGTGGACACAGGCATGGGCTGACAACCGAGGAAGTTGCGAGGAAGGTTCTGGGTTATCCGGTGTGTGAGAAACCCTGTCAGGTTCTAGGTTAGCCCGTGGAAAACCCTGGTTAGGTTCTGGGTTAGCCGGTATCAAAACCCTGGTCAGGTTCTAGGTTAGCCTGTGGAAAACCCTGGTTCGGTTCTGGGCTAGCCGGTATGGTTAAAACCATGTAGGTTACGGGTTAGCCTATGTGAGAAAAACCTGGTGCGGGCCCTGCATGGCTCGGTACCGGATATTCCTGGAATGCCGAAATATTCGGGAGAATATTCCCTCGGGTATCTATATAAGGAGGGGTGGAGGCTTAGGGTTCAAGCTAATCTACCCACCATGTAGCCCTAGGTGAGAAGTGTGAGGAGAGGGGAGAGGAGTGTCTCTCCCCATGTGTGCTAGGTGCATACAAAATTCAGAAAATAAAATACCAACAAATTCCCAAAATATTTGTGAGCCCTGTTGTTGGTGATCGATAAGTGGCCCACCTGGAGACGGGCCTTGGGCTGATTCATGCTAGCCTACCGAAGGCCCAGAAGGCCGCCCTCAGCCGCACTAAAGGAAGTGCCTAGTCCGCCAGGGTTTTCCCCGGGCTTGACCGGGTCAAAACCACGCCTTAGCAGGCGTTGCGCGCCTCCCGGGCTAGCCTTAGCCCGGGAGATGGTCCTGCGGACGGTGTGTCTGTCCGTGGGCAGGTGGCTACGGCTGTTGCGTCCCACTTTCTCCGGCCTTGACCGGAAAGAACTGTGCATCCCCTGGAACCCGTAGCTCGGGGGAAAGCACGCGGGCAGCTTGGTTTGTCGTTTGCCCTCCCTGGCAGGCGGCGAACGGTTGTTACGCTACGTGACACCCCAACGGGCGGTGCGAGGCTGGCTCGGTCCAGTCAATGCCATATTGGGGATAAAGGGAAAAGTGCTTTCTCCATAAAGAGGTTTCCTTCCCTGTATCGGCATCAAGACAGACACGCGTTCAGTACTGACCTGTCCAGCTTCTCCCTGCAGGCTCGAGACCAGACAGAGCCCTGGAATGAGACAGGAACACCGCCACTAAAGAGACCGACGCGCGGGGTCCGCCGCATCAGCCTCGGGCAACTCACCGCGCCTATAAAAGGAGGATCTCTGGACACTCAAGGGGACCCCCGGCATTCGCTGCGCCAACACTCAAGCCACACTCGCCTGAAGTCTCCTTAACAATAGCCGTAGTACTTAGTGACCACCGTTGTAAGCTCGGGATCGGTGCCTTCAAGCCCGGTCTCGACACCTCTGTACTGTTTCCACCATATAATCAACTAGGCTGGAGTAGAGCTAATACCCGGCAGTGGGGGCTCGAACCAGGGTAAATCGATCGTGTCTTCGTGGTTTGTATTCCTTCCTTTCCTTCTTGCACGGTACTAAGGACCTGTACCCGGATCGCCAAATCGCATCAGGCTCAGTCCGGGAAGACCGCGTGGCTTGAGCCCCCCGCAGGCTCAGCCACCTCCTGGGCTACTGAGAAGGGTTGTCGTTGGGCCTCACTCCAACTACAAATTCGTCTGCCGGTCCATGGACCCGCTGCTCTTCAGGAGTGCGATTCCCAGACGCCGACAGCTGGCGCCCACCGTGGGGAACATGACTAGCCCTCAGCACTCTGCTGGACCTCGAGCTCGATGAGTGCGATGATCTGGACGATTTGATCCCATCGTACGATGGCTGGCGGGAGGAGTACCTCGCCGAAGCCGGGGCTGAGGAGATGGAGGTGGACGCCTCTCTCGCCCCAGGGGTAGATTTTGGCCCCGAGGAGTCGCTACCTGAGTTGGACCCCTCTGTCAACCACGTCAATGAGACTCCTATGGAGTTCGAGCTGCTTGGTGACACCGCAGCCTCCACTGGCGACACCGGGACGTTTCCCCCGGCCTCGCGCACATGCCGCTGCGTCTTCGCGGCCGCGGTCGACGGTGGCGCCGAGGATGAGGAGGCCCAGGAGCAGCTGCGCCGTCGCACTGAGGCCAGGAGATTCTTCAACGATGCCGTCCGTCACGTCATGGATGGGATTTGCGAGGAAGACAGTCGCTTGCGCACCCCTCTGGGTCGCCGACCGGTCGACCCCCTCATCGAGACGATGACCAACCCGCTCCTGCGCAGCCAGCAGAAGGCGCGCGCCACCGAAAAAGTTGGCGCGCAGAACCTGGTACTGGGTTGGGGGAAACCGATATTATGGTGTGGATTTTTGATTGGGTTGAGGTGGATTGGGGGAAAACGGGTCTGATTAGGTAACGGGTTGGGGCGGATTGGGTTTTACCCAAAATGGTTTGGTTTGGGTTGGAAACCGGGGTCGTCTCTTTGGGTTGAATTCGGTTTCACACCGTGGTTTCGGACTCGGGTTGCCACGGCTAGTTGCCACCGACGTCGAAGGAGTCACCGCCCCGTCGAAGAATCCGCCGACGCCGAAGCAGGCTCCACTCGGGGGGAGGAGCCGCCAATGCCGAAGCAGGCTCGCTCGGGGGAGGAGCCGCCGGAGCAGGCTCCGCTCGACGGAGGAGCCACCGCCGCCGCCGCCGGATCTGCTTCTTGATCTGCTCTTCTTCCTATATCTAAGGTATGACTCCCAGATCCCGGCCATCTCACTAACCCAATGATGAGTAATTTGTTAGATTAATCATGATTTATCTGCCAAAAAAGAAAATTTGATGCGGCCAAACCAAAGTCGCTGGGTCTACAGGATCGTAGATCATTTGATATGTAGATGGCATGTCATGCATTGCTGGCCTGCTGAAGTTAACCATGCTACATAGATATTTAATTTGCTGGTAATCCTGACAGTATGGAATATATGGATGGGTCTTATTCATTGTAGACAAAGTTTTCTCTTTTTTTATGTTTGCAGTTCTTAAGCCTTCAACATTATTTCATGGCTTCAAGCTTGGTACTGTAGCTAGGTCATATTATTAGTTTACCATGCTCATTTTTTTTTTCTCCTATACTGGTTTTGGGAAAAAAAAAATACCACACCTGAAAGTGCACGTGTGAAGTCACAGAAATTAGAATTTAGAAATATAGTTTCAGGCCAACATAGTTGTATTGATGTGTTAAAGAGCAACATATTCAGGCTACCTAACAAAAAGCATTATCTGCTAAAAGATTTACTTATGCAGAGTACAGGACTGTTTCTAGTGTGGCCGGACCTCTGGTTATCTTGGATAAAGTAAAGGTGCGTATTTTTTGCGTATTTTTGTTTTCAACTTGCTGCCTATTAGCATAATCCCATAATTTTGAACATTCTAGTCTGATAGCCACTTATGATCTCTATCCCCTTCTTCATGTAACTATCTTTAGGGTCCAAAGTACCAGGAAATTGTCAACATCCGATTGGGAGATGGCACCACTCGACGTGGTCAAGTTCTGGAAGTTGATGGTTGTTGGTGATCGATAAGTGGCCCACCTGGAGACAGGCCTTGGGCTGATTCATGCTAGCCTACCGAAGGCCCAGAAGGCCGCCCTCGGCCGCACTAAAGGAAGTGCCTAGCCCGCCAGGGTTTTCCCCGGGCGGTTAGATCCTGCAATACAGTTTTTTGTGCTCATTTTGTAAAAAACTTTAAATTCTATCGTCTATGTTTACCACTGGTTCATTGAACTCAGAGCTTATTATTCTTCAGGTCTTTGAAGGCACTTCTGGAATAGACAACAAATACACTACTGTATAGTTCACAGGCGAGGTATCTTGCCTCATATCAATCTCTCTTCGAGTTGGTTCATTTTCTGGTTATATACAGGATTTGAACTGGAAAGTCTTAGCATGAAAAACTATTTCACTTTGGGGATGTAGCTGATGAACAAATCTACAAGCCTCTTTATGGTTACTTCTTGTTTCGATTTTAGGATTATCTAGTTATGTTGCATTGTTGGTTGTTGAATTCTTGAGGTTGTTGAATTTTCAATAAGCTTTGTTCTATTAAGGCACTGAAGGCTAGATCTTTGTTTTTCTCTTGAAGCTGATGTGGTACTTTGGTTAGATTTATTTGATGTGGGTTGGTGTACTTGTACTATTTCTTGACTAGTCTGCTATATATAGACCTCACCTTTTGTTTCTCCTAGGTGCATAATTATTTATGTCTTCAAACAACTTGAAGCAGAATTCGCTCAGCATAAGTCACGCCGAAGGGTTGCACGGGCACCAAAATCAGAAATTGATGCATATTTGGAAGAGGAGACCGAGGAGGACAATGAAGGCTTTGATGTTTTAGCCTGGTGGAAGGGTAAAGCTGTGTTTCCACCATATAATCAACTAGGCTGGAGTAGAGCTATTACCTGGCAGTGAGGGCTCGAACCAGGGTAAATCGATCGTGTCTTCGTGGTTTGTATTCCTTCCTTTCTTTCTTGCACTGTACTAAGGACCTGTACCCGGATCGCCAAATCGCGCTAGGCTCAGTCCGGGGAGACCGCGTGGCTTGAGCCCCCCGCAGGCTCAGCCATCCCCTGGGCTGCTGAGAAGGGTTGTCGTTGGGCCTCACTCCAACTACAAATTCGTCTGCCGGTCCGTGGACCCGCTGCTCTTCAGGAGCGCGATTCCCAGACACCAACAGCTAGCGCCCACCGTGGGGCCCATGACTAGCCCTCAGCACTCCGTTCCCTCGGACATGCCTGAGATTCCGAGCGGCGACGAGGCTCTGGACATCGAGCTCGATGAGTGCGATGATCTGGACGATTTGGTCCCATCGTACGATGGCTGGCGGGAGGAGTACCTCGCCGAAGCCGGGGCTGACGAGATGGAGGTGGACGCCTCTCTCGCTCCAGGGGTAGATTTTCGCCCTGAGGAGTCGCTCCCTGAGCTGGACCCCTCTGCCACCCACGGCAGTGAGACTCCCATGGAGTTCGAGCTGCTTGGTGACACCGCAGCCTCCACTGGCGACACCAGGACGTTTCCCTCGGCCTCGCGCACGTCCCGCAGCGTCTTCGCGGCCACGGTCGACAGCGGCGCCGAGGATGAGGAGGCCCAGGAGCGGCTGCGCCGCCGCACTGAGACCAGGAGATTCTTCAACGATGCCGTCTGTCACGTCATGGATGGGATTTGCGAGGAAGACAGTCGCTTGCGCACCCCTCTGGATCGCCAACCGGTCGACCCCCTCATCGAGACGATGACCAACCCGCTCCTGCGCAGCCAGCACAAGGCGCACGCCATCGCCGCGGTCGTCCACGACCTGGAGAAGGACCCCGTGGTTTCACCATGGAGGATCTGGGTCCAGCCATCGCCGAAGGCCTGGGTACCATTACCTGCGGCATCGACCGGCGTCAGGAGCAGAACAAAGGGTGATCGCCCGGACACTTGGCGCGGGAACCAATCCGACCACAGCGGTACTCAAAGCCGCTCGCGCCGCCGCCGTAGCCGTTCACGCCAAACTCAGACGGCCTCCTCCGCCGGAGGTTCGTCACGTGCCCAGGGCGGAGTGTTTTCCCGCCTGGGCCCGCGCCGGGATGCCTCTCCCCCAAGGACTGCACCAGGGTGCTCCGCCTTCTCTCGCGCTCTCCGTGAAGCGCCGTGGCCACCGAGGTTCAAACCCGGGCCCATTGAGAAGTTCGATGGGAGCAAGAATCCCGAGGAGTTCCTATCTATCTACACCACCTCCATCCGAGCTATGGGAGGAGACGAGGCTGTCATGGTAAACTACTTCCCCACAGTGCTCGAGGGCATGGCCCGAACCTGGCTGTTCAACCAACGGCCTGGTTCTATCCGTAGCTGGTCCCAGCTGCAGGATGCCCTCCGCACGAGTTTCCAGGGATGTTACGGCCGCTTTGGGCAACGAGACGACGAGAGTCTCCAGGATTTTGTTTGCCGGTTCGTGAGAGCCCGCAACACGATCCCCTGCATCTCAGACGAGGCTATCATCGAAGCCTTCAAGGATGGCGTGAGGGACCGGCGCTACACTGAAGACCTAGAGCTCCACCCGGTCTATACCGCGAGCGAGCTCTTCCGCACAGCAGCCCTCTACGTCAACGCCTCCGAGGCAGTTGAGCGCAAGAGGGGCCGTGCGAAGAAGAAAGCCAAGACCGGCGACGGCCCGGGCAAAGGCCGAGGCAGGGAGGAAGAAGAAAAAGCGGCCGGAGCAGCCCGCCAAGTTCATCGCGGCGGTTGAGCCCGACCAACCCGAGTGCCCACCGCCGCAGCGTCCTCTGCCAGTACGCCTGGCGCCTCAGCGCCCACTGCAGCAGCGACCGCAGCGATCTCCCCAGGCCGGAGGCAGGCCACGTGGCGGCCAGGGGCCTCTTCAGGGCCATCCTCCTCGTCCGCAGCAGCAACAAAACAGAGGTGAGGATCCGTTCCATGAACCCAATCTCTTCTGTCGCACGTGGGCCCGTCAGATGGAGGATTTCTACGCTGGTCGCAGTCCCATGCCCAAGCTACCTGAGGGCACGGCCGCA
Source organism: Raddia distichophylla (assembly GCA_005191435.1). Classification (NCBI taxonomy): domain Eukaryota; kingdom Viridiplantae; phylum Streptophyta; class Magnoliopsida; order Poales; family Poaceae; genus Raddia; species Raddia distichophylla. Next base: position 56,117 of record SPJY01008244.1, read on the forward strand.
GCGCCTCTCCCACAAGGCGGCCAGTGTCGACAGGTGACTAACTGGGGGGTCACCGCCGGCAATGAATTTGTACGAGGAGACGCTAATCAAGGTCTAGCATTACATTTGTCCATCCGTCCGGCGTGAGCACACAAACTGGTCAGATCCAGTTTACCAGCAGCATCCGCTGGTTAGGCGTCGGAAGCGCTTTCCCGACCGGGGTTTTGAAGTGGTCGGCGATCCCCCTGCGGTCGATCGGCCACCACCTGTGTGCCGTGCGCCCTTCAACGCGCAAGGGCGTGATCCACACTGGATAATCACTCACGACTACCTGCACCGTTTCCGCAACCTCCTCAGAAACGTCCAGTACCGCCACCGGTAGGCAGTATCTTGATCCTCCGCGGATCGGCTGGTTCTTGCCCTTCATCTCGGCCAGCCCGGCAGCCTCTAGCTGCGCTATCTGGAGCGCATCTCCTCTGGGCTCGGCCATTTCGTCCTTCGCTAGCCCGGCGGCCCCCAGCTGCTGCAGCAAGGACACCCCTCCTCTAGATTTGATCGGCTCGTCTTCAGCCACCACGACCTCAGCGGAGGGAAGCAACACCTCGGTCACCGCTTTGGCGCTACGCACTGCAACAAAGAGCGCGGCGATCAGACACAAAAAACAGAGTAGTAGCATGTAACGCGGGAAACTTACGCGCCTGCTCGAGCTCGGTGTCTTCGTACACCCCTGGTGTGGGACGCAGAAAGCTCTGTCTCCAGCCCGCCGACACGGCTCGTGGTGAGCAAAGCCGCTCTCTTTCGCCCTGCGGGAACCTTCCTCGTGGGTCCTCGCCGCGGCACCGTCACTGGTGGCGGACCCGGCATCAGCACAACCTCCTCATCATCGCTATTTGGGGCTGGCCGGTATGTTCTCCTTTTCTTCGCAGGCGCCGCGTCCTGAACGCACGCAAGACGGAGCTTAAGGGCCGCTGGTGCCTAGCACCCAACCTGTGTTAAAGAATGGGAGCTCACCTGTGCAGGCGCCACGCGTTTTCCTACGTGCGTCTCTGCACCTGCCCGTGCTGAGCCCGCCACGGTCGCTCGAGGCACTGTTTTCCCCTTGCCTAACGTCGGCGACAGGGCCGGCGCCCCGCCGGGTGCCGCCGGCGTTCTCGCCGGCGAGAGCCCCTCTTTCGAGCCCATGGCCCGAGTGGTCTTTGCAGCTGTCCTCCACGTCCGCTGCAAAAACGGTCATCACGACCCGCCAAGGTCTCGTGGGCACGCGCACAGTTGAAAATTCAATCAAACACCTTGCGGGCACTAACCTCGGACAGCCTATCTTTCACAAATCGTATGGGGCGAGGAGTTTTATCCACAGGTAGCAGCATCCCTGCGATCCGCGTGACCTTGCGGTTCAGGAGACCTGCGTGGCGTCACCGACGGTCACAACGTACCTCAACTCGAAATCAAGCGTAAGGGAAGCAACTCACCCTACCTTCATGGAAATCCCGGTCGGGATCTTCCCAACCATCCATGTCGCTGACGCATCGCTCGCGGCGCCCCAGCGGGCTGAGTTACGATTGCCCCCCCGGGCTCGACGCACGGTCAGGTAGAAAACCCCGCCGTTGCCCACTCGGCGGCCGACGGGCTTCAATTCGAAAAAGTGCTGAAAAAGGCTTACCATTGGCCGCACTCCATAGTGCGCCTCGCACAAGAACGCAAAGATTGACAGATGAACATAGGACTGTGGGGACAAGTTCTCCGGCCTCAGCTCTGTGAAGGCGAAGAAGTCGGTGATGAACTGAGATTCCGGTACGCGAAACCCGCAAATGACCGAACTCTCAAAACATACCAATTCGTCGGGCTCAGGCCTTGGCTCCTGCTCCGCGCCGGAAGCCTCCACGAGCCCGGCTCACAAAGCCGTCCCTCTCCAGCTCCACCATCCTCTCCCTCATCAAGGTGCTGTCTCCAATAAAAACCATGGCGGCGGAAAACGAGAAGCGAGAGTGCAGGGAGCGAGTTGGGGAGACGAAGGGAAAAGCAAAGGGGATGTTTCCGCAGTGAGGAGTTCCCCGTGAAGCGCTGCCTTATAAAAGAAAACAGCGGTCAAAACGGAAGCCGTGGGGATCGTGCCCAGGAGGGGCGCAACCGCTCCGCTTTTCTGTCAAATCAAATTCAAGGCCTAAGACCTCGGCTCCCGAGCCAAATCTTCCCGCGCGGCGCGCGTCAGGGATTTTTTCTGTAAACCTCAGACTGGCTCGCCATACGACCCACTCGAGGCTCGGGGGCTGGCTGTTGATGATTGATAAGCGGCCCACCTGAAGATGGGCCTTGGGCTGCTTCCATGTCAGACCACCGTGCACACCAAAGGCCACCCTTGGCCGTACCGAAGGAAGCGCCTAGCCCGCCGGGGCCATCCCCGGGCTTGACCAGGTCAAAACCACGCCTTGGCAAACGTTGCACGCCCCCCCGGGCTAGCCCTAGCCCGGGAGATGGTCCCACGGACAGTCCGCCTGTCCATGGGCAGGTGGCGACGGCCGTGGCCACCCACTTTCTTCGGCCTTGACCGGAAAGAACTGTGCATCCCCGGGAACCCGCAGCCCGGGGGAAAGTACGCGGACAGCCTGGCTTGTCGTTTGCCCTCCTTGGCAGGCAGCGAACGTTTGTTACGCTACGCGACGCCCCCAACGGGTGGCGCGAGACTGGCCCGGTCCGGTCAGTGCCATTTCGGGGATAAAGGGAAAGTGCTTTCGCCCTAAGGAGGTTTCCCCTCTCCGTATCAGCATCAAGACAGACATGCGTCCCGTACTAACCTGACTAGCTTCTCCCTGCAGGTTCGAGACCAGACAGAGTCCCAGAATAGGGTCGCTGCTAAAGCAGAGACCGAAGCGCGCGGCCCACCACATCAGCTTCGACCAACCCGCCGCACCTATAAAAGGGGGCCCCCGAATCGAATCCCGAATCAATCACACCAACACTCAAGCCATACTCGTCTGAAGTTTCCTTAGCAGCAGCCTAAGCCTTTAGTCTCCACCGTTGTAAACTTGGGATCGGTGCCTTCAAGCCCCGGTCTCGGCACCCTTGTACTGTTTTCCACCATATAATCATCTAAGCTGGAGTAGAGCTATTACCCGGCAGTGGGGGCTCGAACCAGGGTAAATCGATCGTGTCTTCGTGATTTGTATCTCCTTCTTTCCTCCTTGCATTGTTTTAAGGACCTGTACCTAGATCGCCAAGTGTCGCCAGGCCTTGTTCGGGAAGACCGCGTGGCCTGAGCCCCCGTTGGCTTGGCCGCCCTTTGGGCTGTTGGGAAGCGTTGTGGTTGGGCCTCACTTCAACTACAAATTCGTCTGCCGGTCCGTGGACCCGCCGCTTTTCAGGAGCGCGATTCCCAGACACCGACAAGCATTTTTATAAAATCTCACATAATCTCGGGAATTACCACAATAAATTTCATCGTTTCTGAGGTCATTTGCTATTTTTTATAAATCAATTACTATTTATGGAATACCTAAAATAGGTAAATGGGGAAAATAGTATTAACAGTGTTAGGGAATACCTCGCCGAGGCCGGGGCCGACGAGATGGAGGTGGACGCCTCTCTCACCCCAGGGGTATATTTTCGCCCCGAGGAGTCGTTCCCTGAGCGGGACCCCTCTGTCACCCACGTCAGTGAGACTCCCATGGAGTTCGAGCTACTTGGTGACACCGCTGCCTCCGCCGGCGATACTGAGACATTTCCCCCGGCCTCGCGTACGTCCCGCTGCGTCTTCGCAGCCGCGGTAGACGGCGGCGCTGAGGATGAGGAGGCCCAGGAGCAGCTGCGCCGCCGCACTGAGGCCAGGAGATTCTTCAACGATGTCGTCCGTCACGTCATGGATAGGATTTGCGAGGAAGACAGTCGCTTGCGCACCCCTCTGGGTCGCCGACCGGTCGACCCCCTCATCGAGACGATGACCAACCCGCTCCTGCGCAGCCAGCAGAAGGCGCGCGCCATCGCCGCGGTCGTTCGCGACTTGGAGATGGACCCCGTGGTTTC
>SPJY01008244.1:60146-79989 GCA_005191435.1 Raddia distichophylla
ACTTGGAGAAGGACCCCCGTGGTTTCACCATGGCGGATCTGGGTCCAGCCATCGCCGAAGGCCTGGGTACCATTACCTGCGGCATCGACCGGCATCAGGAGCAGAACGGCGGCGATCGTCCGGACACCTGGCGCGGGAACCAATCCGACCACAGCGGTACTCAAAGCCGCTCTTGCCGCCACCGCAGTCGCTTACGCCAGACCCAGACGGCTTCCTCCAACGGCGGTTCGTCAGTGCCCGAGGCGGAGTATTTTCCCGCCTGGGCCCGCGCCGGGATGCTTCTCCCCCGAAGACCGCGCCAGGGTGCTCCGCCTTCTCACGCGCTCTCCGTGAGGCGCCGTGGCCTCCGAGGTTCAAGCCCGGGTCGATCGAGAAGTTCAACGGGAGCAAGAATCCCGAGGAGTTCCTGTCCATCTACACCACCGTCATCCGAGCTATGGGGGGAGACGAGGCCGTCATGGTCAACTATTTCCCCACAGTGCTTGAAGGCATGGCCCGAACCTGGCTATTCAACCAATGGCCTGGTTCTATCCGTAGCTGGTCCCAGCTGCAGGACGCCCTCCGCACGAGTTTTCAGGGATGCTACGCCCGCTCTGGACGCCCCCAGGACTTCAAGCTCGTGGTGCAGCGAGACGATGAGAGTCTCCAGGATTTTGTGTGTCGGTTCGTCAGAGCCCGCAACACAATCCCCTGCATCTCAGATGAAGCCATTATCGAGGCCTTCAAGGATGGTGTGAGGGACCGGCGTTACACCGAGGACCTCGAGCTCCATCCGGTCAATACCGCAAGTGAGCTCTTCCGCATCGCTGCTCTCTACGTCAACGCCTCCGAGGCGGTGGAGCGCAAGAGAGGCCATGCGAAGAAGAAGGCCAAGGTCGGCGATGGCCCGAGCAAAACCGAGGCGGACAAGAAGAAGAAGAAGCGGCAGGAGCGGCCCGCCAAGTTCATCGCCGCTGTCGAGCCTGACCAACCCGAGCACCCGCCACCGCAGCGCCTCCCGCTGGTGCGCCCGCCTCCACAGCGCCCGCCCCAGCGCAGCAGTGACCTCCCCAGGTTGGAGGCAGACCGCGCAGCGGCCAGTGTCCTCCTCAAGGCCGGCCGCCCCGTCCACAGCAACAGAACAGAGGTGAGGACCCTTTCCATGACCCTAGTCTCTTCTGCCGCCTTCATCAGCGCCCCGGCCATGAACTGCGCAACTGCCGCACATGGGCCCGCCAGCTGGAGGACTTCTACGCTGGTCGCGGTCCCATGCCCGAGCTGCCCGAGGGCACGGCCGCGGTACGCACACCCCAGGGTGGTCAGGACCAGGGTTTCCCCGAAGCCCGTGGTCACGTTGTCGTCATCTTCGGTGGCACGTCAGCTTACACCTCTCGACGTGAACTCAAGACCGCGTCTCGAGAGGTCCTCCACATCTCCCGCGGCGAGCCCGCGGCGGAATCCCTGCCTTGGTCTAGTCAGGCCATCACCTTCTCGGTGACGGACTGCCCGGCGGGCTCTCTAAACCCCAACGCCTCCCGCTGGCGATTTGCCCCACCATTGGCAACACCAGGGTCGACCGCGTCCTCGTGGACAGCGGGAGCTCGCTGGACATCATCACGGCGCGCGTCCTGGGCCTCATGCAGGTCCCGCGCTCCAAGATCAAGGACATCACCGTCCCCTTCCACGGATCGTCCCAAGATCGTCGCTTCGCCTCGTCGGACAGGTCGTGATGCCCGTCACGTTCGGCTCCTCCGCCAACTTCCGGACGGAGTACATCACCTTCGAGGTGGTGGAGACCGAGCTCCCCTACAAAGCCATCTTGGGGCGCCCCGCACTCTCCAAGTTCATGGCGGTCTCCCACCATGCCTACCATTGCCTGAAGATGCCGGCGCCCAAAAGAGTCATCACCGTTCGGGGGAACCACAAGACGGCCCTCGATTGCGACGAGACCGCGCTGGCCATTGTAGGACAGCTCCCTACCCGTGGTCCCAGCAGCAAGGAGAGCCCCACAGCGCGCCCAAGGGTGGCACTGCAGCCGCAGGAGCCCACCAAAACCGTCGTCCTCACGGAGTCAGACCCCTCCAAGGTGGTCCACGTGGGGACAACCCTCGAACCTCAATAGGAACTCGAGCTCATTACCTTCCTCCAGGCTAACAAGGACGCATTTGCATGGGAACCGTCCGATATGCCCGGTGTCCCAAGGGAGGTGATCGAGCACAGGCTAGCTGTCCGGCCTGACAAGAAACTGGTAAGGCAGTGTCAGAGGCGTGTCCCCGACTGGAAGGCCAAGATCATCCAAGACCAGCTCGGCAAGCTGCTTCGAGCGGGCTTCATCCGCGAAGTTCAGCACTCCGATTGGCTTGCGAACCCGGTCGTCGTCCAGAAGAAAGGTGGCAAGTGGCGCATGTGTGTCGACCACCGCGACCTTAATTCCGCCTGCCCCAAGGATAACTTTCCCCTTCCACGCATAGATCAGCTAGTTGACGCTACGGCAGATTCAGCTTTGATGAGTTTCCTGGATGCTTATTCCGGTTACCATCAGATCGCGTTGTGTAAAGAGGACGAAGCGTGGCCAAAAACCGAAAGCTAAGGATAAAGCATTCCGGAGCATTTCCACGACGGGATAAGCTGACCTCTCGCACCCTAGTGAATCTTCGCGCAATGTGGAATTCCCAAAGGTACAGTAAGCCCACGTCAGGTTTGTTTAAATGGCTAACTTGGGCCTCGCAGCGCTCGGGGGCTGAGGGATCCTTTGCGCCCAGATTTCCCTAAACCCTTCACTTCGCTAAAGCCCGCATTGCCGCGTGGCCCAAACGAAGCTCGGGGGCTGGGGGTTTTCGCGGATTTTTTCCTAAAACCTAACTTCGTCAAGCCCGCATTGTGTGCGGCCTAAACGAAGCTCAGGGGCTGGGAGTTCGCGCGAATTTTTTCTAAGTCACTCTAATCTCTAGACCGCGCCCAACTCCAAGATTGCACCTGGACTTGACCACGGCCCGGGGGCTGGATGATTAGGCGCACCAAAAACAAATCTTCCAAAGCAATCAGTTTGCCCAAATTTCTTAAGTTCTCCTCAGAGCTTCGTTACTGTTCATCTTGTTCCCCTGTTTTTGCATTGCAGGTTCGTAAATTCACACGGAAAGGAGGAACGAACGAGATTGACAAGGGCAAATCGCTTAAAAGAAACTGCATTTCACATGAAAGATCGTACAAGAGCAAAGGGATTTTTACAAGCAAAAGAAGGCCCGGCCATCTTTGACTGCCGCCAAAGGGGCCCCGCACTACTACAGTCGCGACGGTGCCCAAATCCTAACACTACTCCGCCGCTCCTACCAACGGCGCTGGCGACGAGCCAGTGGAGCCGCGGATCCTGCCGACGATGACGACGACAGAGGGCCTAGCGCAGGCGCGGACGGGCCCAGCGCGCTAGGATGGCGCCTCCGCCGGTTGCGGATGGGGTCACCCATGAACACCCACCGCTCCGCGTCAGGAGCCTCCGCCAGCACGGCTCCTGCTACCACCGGCCCCGGTGGGACCCCTTCCTCCGCCGCGGCCACCGGCGCGGCCTCCCCTCCAGCCGTGGCCACCAGCGTGGCATCCTCCTCCGCCGCCAGTACGGCGGCGTACGCGGCAAAAGCGGCAATCTACGCCGCCACCGCATTCTCCTCCGTCGCTAGGGCAATCGCCAGCGCCCTGGCCATCTCCTCGTCAGCACGGAGTTGGGCGTGCGCCGCTAGTGCGGCCGCTTGGCCCGCGAAGGCGGGAGCCACGGCGGCGGGGCCTAGACCTCCTCCTCCTCCCCCGCGGGCTGGATCGGCGGCGACGGAGGAAGCGGCGGGTTAGGATCAGCAAACAGAGCGTCGCAGAACGCCGCCGCATAGCCGGAGTTGTACTCGGAAGACATGGTTTCGGGCTATCTCTCTCTTCTTGCCCCCTTTGCTTTGCCTCTGCTCGGATCTAGCGATCTCTATTTGCTATTCTAAGGCAAGCGCAGGCAAGGCGTAAGGATCACGCGGCGCGCTGCGCCTCGCTTTATAGGCCAGCGGCTGCGCAATGTCCTGTCGCGCTGCGAGTTACCCAAAGCGTCCTTGCACGCAAAGGGGCAAGCAATTAAAACGCACTATCCGAGCTGAAGAGACGCGCGCACGCGCGCCGTCTCGCAGAATACCAACCGCACCTATCGCTGCGCGACGCGTGCCCCAGTCCCACCGTCAGTGGCAGGGAGAAATCATTACGGGTCAGAGCCTACCACGTAGGCGTGGCCCACCCGCGCAAGCAAGGCTTGGCGATGCTTCCGCGGCCTGCCGCGTGGCCTAGGCCGGGTGCGTGAACCAGCGCGGGCAGTTTCGCCTCCGTATCTGTGCCAAGCGAACCTGTACTCCCCGTCAGCGGAACACTGTGATGCGCTGCAGAGCTCACAGTGTGTACGATTTGACGCGGTAAATTAAGAGAAAAGCGGCTAAGCCCTTCGGCCACCACACATTGTGTGACGCTTATCCGATAAGCAAGCATTTAAAAAATATATTACGAGTGTTCACAGCGCGGAGTCCGGGAACAAATAGATCGGGTCAAACTACGACCTGCGCTGCAACCTGAGCTTCTCTAGCTCGGTTTTTAAGTACCGAACTTGGTTTTGCGTCTGAAGCAACTCTATGGCTCACGAGGCCATTTCACTCTGTTCGTGGCGCAGTTTAGCCCGGGCTTCGACAAGCTCCTTCTCCTGTTTCCCCAGAGATTCCGACTCTGCCTCGGACTTCTCCCCGGCCTCTCGAAGCGCGGCGTTCTCCGCGGCGAGCTTATCACGGGCTTCCTCAAGCCCGCGAACAGTAGAAGCGCGCTCAGCCAGAGCGGCCTCCAACTCTTTGGAGATCGTTTCCCTGCGGCCGTATTCCTCGTCGAAGAGAATCCGAGCCCGATCTGCCTCCTCGCGGGCTGCCTGGGCTCGGATCGCCGCAGCTTCCTCCGCCTCTTGGGCCCTGGCAAGCTTCACCGCAGCCTCCTGCTCCTTCTCCCGCGTCGACTGAAGCGTAGCCTCGAGCTCGGCAGCACTAACCCACTGCACCAGGGATGGCAGCACGGGAGGTTCCGAGCGCCTCGGTTTCAGCAACCAGCCCGTTTAAGCGCTCTATCTCAGCCCGGGCTTGCTGTAAGATCAAGCCTCCCATGGGCTTATTGATTTTTGTAATTGATGGCAACTAGGCCGTACAGCTGGAACGCCAAGGATAAGGACCTTTGTTTTATAGTTCTTTTATTTCCTTGTGTGAGTGTAGCTGTATAGGTTTGCAGATCATCTAATCTCTGGTAGCTGGGTCCCATTGAGCACAGTCCGTTGTTCGCGTCAATCTTATCCATTCTCGGGTGTGTTCGAGAGGGTCCCAGGTTAGGCCACCTGTCTAGGTTCGAGAGAGTTCGGGAAAGCGACATCTGTCAAGGTTTCGTAGCCTTTAAGCAACCCAAGCCAGATATTTTTGTTTTAGGCGCGAAACTTCCCGCCAAGTCCACAAGTCGACAAGGTAAGCCAACAACCCTAGGCGTGATGTCGGGCGAAGTCGTTAGAGCCAAAATCCGAAAAGGGGCAAATTTCTCAGCCCATCGGACGGCGTCCGACTTCAGTCGGACGGCGTCCGGCCATCTTCGGACGGGATCCGACAGCGTGGGTTTCCCCGCGAGTAGGCTCGAAAATGGCTAAGTCCCAAAGACATCGTCTCTGTCGGACGGCGTCCGGAGACCATCGGACGGCGTCCGACAAAGGTCAAAAATGCCCACTAGCCAGCGTCCGACGACCTTCGGACGGCGTCTGGTCAAAGGGGTGTGACAGTAGTCACTGTCGGACGGGGTCCGATCGGGACCGGACAACGTCCGACTACGGCTAAACCCGCGTCCAAACACCTGGCGGGCGCCCTGCTTGCGCACGGCCGCGCCCTGTCGGACGCGTCCGGTAAGCCACCGGACGGCGTCCGAAGAAGCACAAAAAATGCCATAACTTTCTGTCGGACGGCGTCCGACGGGAACCGGACGGCGTCCGATCGGGCGATCTGAGGAACGGCGTCCAGGCTCCGCATAAGATCCTCCCTCGTCAGGCCAGGGGTCGGATAGATCTTCACCTTCGTCGGACCTCCCTCAGCGGGGCGCCGCGATCTGACGCTTACATGTTGCTCCACCCACTCCGGGCTAGCGGAGATCCAGCCCGCGGACGTCAGAGGGGCCATGCTGGCCAGCGAAACGCCCGTCCAGTCCAACGGCGTGAGCACACGCACTTGCCAGTCCCAACCGAACAACAGCATGCGTCGGTCAGGCGCCGGAGGAATCTCCCCAACTGGGGTCTTGAAGAGGTCAGCGACCCCTCGGCGGTCGACTGGCCACCACCCATGCGCTGTGCGCCCTTCGACACGCAGGGGTGTAACCCACAACGAGTTTTCCTCAACCTCCACCTCCACGGTCTCCGCGACCTCGCTGGATGCGTCCAAAACCGCCACCGGTAGGCAGTATGATGAACCCCCATGAAATGACTGCCTCTCCTTGCCTCGCGCGTCCGACGGTCACAGCAACCCGGCAATCTTCAGCGATCGCACTAGGAACCCCTCTCCCTCAGTCTCGATCGGCGCGTTTTCAGCTGCCCTGGCTTCGGCAGAGGGAGGCAGTGCCTTGACCGCTACCTTGGCGCTGCGCACTACGATCAAAGATGCGCGTGGCAGTCAAATACGGAAGCAGAGAAGCAGCAGAAGACGCAAGGGCACTTACGCGCTGGCTCCATCTCTGTGCCCTCGTGCGCTCCAGGCGTTGGGCGCAGAAAGAGCTCCGTCTCTAGCCCGCCGATGCGGCTGGTAGTAGGCACGGCCGTTTTCTTCCGTCCTGCGGGAACCTTCCTCGTGGGCCCCCGCCGTAGCATCTTCGCCGGCGGCGGGCTGGCCGCCGGCGTGGCATCCTCATCGTCACTAACAGGGACGGGTATGTATGCTCTCCTCCTCTTCAAAGGCGCTACACCCTGGGCGAGAACAGAACAGGGCTCAAGAATCTTTAAGAAAGCCCGACATCAGTTCTACGGCGGAAAAGGAGGCTCACCTGCGTCGGCACCGTGCGTTTACTCGCGTGCGTCTTCGCACCCGCTCGCGCTAAGCTCGCTGCAGTCGACCCTGGCGCCGGGCTCCCTTCCACTGGCATCGGCGACGAAGATGGTGCCCCACCCGACGCCGCTGGCGGCCTCTCTAGCCGCGGACGCGCCTCCAGCGGTTGTACGCCCGAGCTCTCCTCAGCGGAGCCCGGGGCTTGCGTGGTTTCCTTAGCCACCTTCCGAATCTGCTGCAAACAACCAACGTAATCAGTCATGACTTCGAAGACCCCGCGCGGTCGGGAATTTAATCAAGCACCTCACGGGCATGTACCTCGGACAACCGATCCTTCACGAATCGCATGGGACGAGGGCCCTTGTCCATGGGCAGCAGCATTCCTGCGAGCCGCGCGACCTCGTGAATCGGGAGTCCTGCATAGCAGCATGAACGATCACAGCATGCCTCGGCCTGAAATCGAGCATAACGGTGCGGTTCACAGCCACCTTCATGGAAATTCCGATCCGGATCTTCCCAGCCATCCATGTCGCTGACGCGCCGCTCGCGACGCCCCAGCGGGCTGATCCGATGTCGGATGAAGCCAACGACGATGTCGTAGCCCGTCAGGCCACCCTTGGCAGCTTCCTTGATCTCTTGTTCCGCGACTTGGTCCTCCGGCAGGGCCTCGCTGCGCTGGAAGATCGGAGTATCCGGCGCGGCCGACGAATATTGCAAGGTCAAGGCCCCGCGGTTCAGGTAAAACCACCGCCGGGCCCAACCATCGACCTTCGTCCTCACCTCGACTCCGGGTACGATTGGCTCCCCCGAGCTCGGCGCGCGGTCAAGTAGAAGACCCCACCGTTGGCCACACCCCGTAGTGCGCCTCGCACAAGAACGCGAAGATAGACAGGTGAACATAGGACTGTGGGGACAAGTTCTCTGGCCTCAGCTCCGTGAAGGCGAAGAAGTCGGTGATGAACTGAGATTCCGGCACGCGAAACCCGCAAATGGCCGAACTCTCAAAACATACCAATTCGTCGGGCTCCGGCCATGGCTCCTGTTCTGCGCCTGGGAGCCTCCACGAGCCCGGCTTCACAAAGCCGTCCCTCTCCTGCTCCACCATCCTCTCCCTCGTCAAAGTGCTGTCTCGGATGAGAACCATGGCGGCAGGAAGCGAGAAGCAAGAATGTAGGGAGCGAGTTGGGGAGACGAAAGACAAAGGCAAAGGGGATGTTTCTGCAGTGAGAAGTTTCCCCCGAGAAGCGCTGCCTTATAAAAGAAGACAGCGGTCGAAACGGAAGCCGTGGGAGTCGTGCCCAGGAGGGGCGTAACTACTCCACTTTCCTGTCAAATCGAATTCAATGTCTAAAACTTTGGCTCCCGAGCCAAATCTTTCCGCGCGGCGCGCGTCAGGGATGCTTTCTCTAAACCTCAGACCGGCTCGCCACGCGACCCTTTTCAATTAGCATTTTTTTATATTTACTCCATGTTTGTATATTTAATATATATAAACATATTTTGTATCTATGTTTTTAGAGAAATTGCCGTATTGTGGTATCGCGTATCCGTATCCTTGTATCCGGGTAACGTAGGGTGTGTTTGGTTGGGTGCATTTGCCCCAACCAGGCCCATCAGAAACAGAGAGCAAGTGTTTGGATGATTGCATGCCTATTGGAGCCAGGCTCAGGAGATGCAAAATCACTGTACTAGCCAGGCTGAGGAGGAACGTTGGAATTGGCCGTATCTGGGGAGCCAGGCTCGCAAGAGCAGTGCTGTGGGCAGGTGGGCTGAGGTGGCAAGGTGTGCTCCAACGAGGTTTCGGCTATATCTTTTGATTAGTATCTCCGATTACCGAACCAATTTTAAAAATAGGTTCCTGACATTTTTTGAACAAAAGTAGATCACACTTGCCATATAAATTTTAAAAGATTAATTTTTTTGAATTTTTTATTATATATTGGTTGTTTTGAAATTTTTTCGTTTAAAATTTATAGATTTTCTAGAATTTATTTTTTAAAATTTATTTGTCCTACTCTTAAATCTGTGTATCCCATTCTAATCTGTAGGGTCAACCAAACAACATCGCTGCGCTATCTGGCTTAACAGGTGCAAGGTAACCAAACAACATCACTTGCATCATGTCAGCCTGGCTCATCTCAGCCTGGCTGACTCATACGAGCCAGGCTGAGATGGTTTGTGCAACCAAACAGCCCCGTAGATGTTCAGTTTAGTCTGCTTGATAGATTATCTGACCTAGCGTCTCATCTGTTGCTCTCCATTATGTTTTGTTTCTAGGACAGATTATCCGAGCTGCTCTAAAGCACTGTGAGGCTTTTTCATTAGCTTTTTAATTGGTTTCATTAGAAAAATTTTGGAGAAGGAAACTAGACTTTAGCGCATTTGGTGGTGTACTTCGATCGAACTGACTTTAAATCGAAATCTACATGGAGCCACAAAATCAAGTTTATTTTTTTCCTAATCATGTTTTTGTTGCTGACGTGGTTTGCATACTACGGTCCTCTTCGATACGCCGTTTGTGCTGGTTCTGTCCGTTTTTGTTGACCCTGACCAAAGCAAACGCTGGGTCCGGTTGGCCCTGTAGCGCTCAACATTGGATGCGTGTACAGTTCTGCCCGTGAGGCCATGGCGCAGATGTTTTCAAAAAGGCGTTGGGAAGAGGTAGTGCTGGGAGCGGTGGGTGTCGGCGAGCTCGCAAATCTCCTGCAATTCGAGCTCTGGCAAGCGGCGATGTCGCCCGCGACGATGGGAAGCCACATCCGTCCCCGTTGATTTCGGCTCCATCTGCATCGAGCGGTGCCTCGACCGGCTGTGCGCCGCTCTGTCGCGAAGCATCGTCGTCGTCGTCAACCGGGCACTCGGTGGTTGGGAACAACGACCGCCGCCCAGATTCAGCGACATCCCCAAGTTAGCAAAGGCGTTTCCGACGCTCGGGGAACGGCTACCTCACCGCGTCGAGCGTCGTCGCCCAGATCTGCTTGGGGGACATACCCAGCCCCCAATCCGGGAAGCTCGCTGGTGAAAGGCACGCTCCAATCCCTCTAGCTGGTTCCTCAAATCGCCAGCTCCGACCTCCACCTTGCAAGGTACGATTCGTAATCCCCTGTGATTGTGGGTATTTTGCCGCTATTCTGCCTGTGTGAATGCCGCTGCCATTGCCATCAGCGCGTGTTAGAGATGGCCGATGATGCGTCAAGTAATCATAGGTGGACGCCGGCCCAAACCGCCGAGTTCTTGCGGGCGTGCGCTAGGGCTTGCCTTGATGGCCACCGGCCGACAAGGACTTTGGATGATCAGGGATGGGAGTACGTTTCGAACCAGTTGAATGCGAAGTTTAGCATCACATTGCAACGCAAGCAGCTCAGGTATAAGTGGGATAACATGAAGAAAGATTGGCGGCTGTGGAAGAAAGCAAAGGAAAAGACTGGAATTCAAGTTTCCCCAATCGGTGCAATCATCGCCAGCGACGAGTGGTGAACTTCCCAGATAGCAGTAACACTACTAACCTATATGGTTATTTCCCATTGCCGATATGGTTATTTCGGCGCTGCCCTGCGTACTGCATGAACAAAGCTTACCTATTGCCGATATGGTTGATATGGTTGGATGCAGGCATCCATCGAACTTTTCCCCTTATGAAGTAAGTGGGAGGGCAATGACCAAAATTGCCGACATCTTTGGACTCAGGTATTCACTACACTGGCGTTGAGGCCGGCTGAATTACCCAATAAAAATCCCTATTTGTACTCGCACAGCAATGAACCCCCACACCCATACGAATCCTCCAATCAACCGAGCACACCCCTCCAATCAACCCCAACATCCCCCGCAATCCACTTCCAACCAGAACCCCAACAAAGTATGTCGCGTATCTTGCATCTGCAAGCGGTGGAGGTGCTTCCCGTTGGCGGCGAATAGGGCGAAGGTGTCCGGAGAACATGGCCGGCTCCTGCCTGGATCTGGCGACCGGGACAACTGCAATGGCGTTCCCGTGGGAGGCCGCTTGCTCCATGTCGACGATCTCCGCGCTCCTTCGGCTCCTTGCCCGTCCATGAGCTCGGCCGCTGCGGTGACCACACCCGAGAACCCATGTCGCCACTCACTACTCGCAAACCCTAAGGGGTGAGGAGTACTGGAGACAAGGGGGAGGCGGGGAGTGGCGTTGCCGAGAACGAGTCAGATGGTGGGGACAGCGGGGAGTTCTGTTCGGGGAGTTAACAAAAACGGACAGAACCAGGGTATAACAGCGTATCGAAGAGGGCCTACGTCGACACCACATCAAAATAAACTTTGAGATTTGATAAACTACTTCCTTAACCGACTTATTTACAGACATTAAACTACATAAACCAGGGACAGACTAGTCTCGTTTGGCGTGCCACAACGACCATTTTGGTCAACAAGATAAGCTAGGCAGCTATCGCTAGCATCAGCCATCAGCCACTCACTCAACAATCAGAGTCACCCCGTTTCGTGACCTGCACCCAGAGCCCTCCTTTCATCCTCAACGTCCCCGTCATCTCGTACGCGGGCGGCGCATCCATGCTCGCCGCCGGCGCCGGCGCCGCCACGTCCACCCTGAACCTCCGGAGCACCGCCGCGGCGACCGTCTTCAACCAGTTTGGTCAACAAAGATAAGCGAGGCAGCTATCGCTAGCAACCAGCAATACAGCATCAGCCACTCACTCAACAATCAGGGTCACCCCGTTTCGTGACCTGTACCCAGAGCCCTCCTTTCATCCTCAACGTCCCCGTAATCTCGTACGCGGGCGGCGCATCCATGCTCGCCGCCGGCGCCGGCGCCGCCACGTCCACCCTGAACCTCCGGAGCACGGCCGCGGCGACCGTCTTCATCTGCACGTACGCCATCTCCTTCCCGAGGCACATGCGCGGCCCGGCATGGAACACCGGGTACCGCGCCGCGTCCACGGCCACGAACTCGCCGCCGTCGCCGAGCCACCGCTCCGGCCTGAACTCCAGCCGGTCGTGCCCCCACAGCCTCTCCATCCTCCCCATCGCGTACGCCGAGTAACTCCCGAACCACCCGGCGCTCACTGCCGCGCCGCACGGCAGAACGTCGTCGGCAACCGCGACCCTTGCGTTCAGCGGCACCGGCGGGTACAGCCGCATGGCCTCGGTGATCGCCGCGTGGAGGTAGTGCATGGCCTTGACGTCGCCGCCGCCGGAGCGGGAGACCTCGCCGTGGACGCGCCGCTCGCAGCGGGGGTTCGCGGCGAGGAGCCAGAAGAGCCACGTCAGCGCCGACGACGTCGTGTCCTTCCCGGCTAGGACGAAGCTGACGACCACGTCCCGCAGCAGCCGCCGCTTCGCCTCGGGCGACGGGAAAATGGCCGCGAGCTCGCCGCCGCCCTGCTCCTCGTCCAGGGCAGCCATGAAGCGCGAGAGCAGGTCCGGGTCGCCCCCCTCCTCGCGGCCGTCTCTTCGCAGCGCCGCCTCCTTCGATTCGATGACGGACATGGCGTGATCGTCGATGACGGCGACGGCGTCCCTGAGGCGGCGCGACTTGCCGACGTTGATAATCCTCGTGAGCTTTCGAACCCACGTGGACGGGGTCAGCATCCTCATGAAGGAGATCTCGACGGCGGCGTCGAACGCCTCCAGGAGCGCGTCGTGCCGCCGGTCCAGCCGGTCGACGAGCGTCGAGGTCTCAACGCCGAAGGCGACGTGGCAGATGCTATCGAACGTAAACCGGCGCAGCGCGTCCTGCAGGTCGACGGGCTCACCGGATTCCGCCGCCGCGTCCATGAACGGCAGGAGGCGGCGCTCGAGGTGGACGGCGAGGACGTCGCCGGTGAAGCGGCCGAGCGAGCGGGAGGAGAAGGCGTAGGAGGCCACCTTGCGCTGCAGGCTCCAGAGGCGGCCGTCGGCGCCGAAGATGCCGTCGCCGATGAGCTCGGACATGGCGGCACGCATGCGCCCGCCCTTGACGTAGTTGGCGAAGTTGGCGCGCAGCATGTGGTCGACGGCGGCGGGGCTGGTGGTGGTAACGGCGTGGCCGGCGCCGAGGGGCCCCCAGGCCTCGATGGTGCCGGACGGCGCCGCGCGGAGCAGGTCGGTGTACCAGTCGAAGAAGCGGCGACGGTTGCGGAGGAACTCGACGGTGTTGCCCAGGACGGGGTTGGGGTGCGGGCAGTGCGCCGTCGTTCTTGGCCTCGCCGGCGCAGCCCCGCGGCGGTGCTGGAGGTAGAGGGCGACGGCGGCGAGGAGGAAGAGGGACGCGTAGGCGAGGTGCGTGATCTCCATGGTCGCTCCGCGAGTGTTTCGGCTTGGGAATTTCAGATCTTCTTGAGCAGATAGGCAGGGTGCTGCCTAGTGCTTAACTGCTTACTGCGAAAGTCAGGATTCAGGAAGTGGCGACACCTCCCGGCTTCTCCTAGCTTTCTCAGCCTCACGTACTCATGGACGAATGGTTCCATCAGTGGTGGGGCCACTGGGCTGAAATCCCGTGCTTGTTACTTTTATGAAGTTGGAACGGTGCATTACTTACTCGGAATTACTTATAGAGTAATGCATTGGAAATAAGTTTTTTTTACATAAATGTTTAGTGACGTGGCAGCACTCTTTCTCCTTAAGCACCTGCTATAAACGTTTTGCATTATACATGGCCTAAGGATGATAATGGTATGTAAATTTTAACCAACCGTTCAAAGCATTTTGATATTCATTCGGATATCGTTGATATCTAAAATTTTTAAATACGAAATCGGATATTAATAAAGGGTCTCGGTTTTGGATTCGGATTCAGATATAAATATCTGTCAAATTAGACCTAATCATTTGTCAGGTTTGGATCGGGTTTTTTAAAACCTGACCAAAAATTAGCCAGCTCAAGCCCGACCCGACCTAGTGCACCAGGTCACAAATTCATGCCCAAACCCGACCCAAAAACCCGAACCCGTACGTTGGATTTTGCAATTTTTAAGCCCGAACCTGCTATAATACATAGCCTAAGGGTGATAATGGTATGCAAATTTTAACCAACCGTTCAAAGCATTTTGATATTCATTTGGATATCGTTGATATCTAAAATTTTTTAGATACGAAATCGGATATTAATAAAGGGTCTCGGTTTTGGATTTAGATTCAGATATTAATATCTGTCGAATTAGACCTAATCATCACCAGATTTGGGTCCATATGGAGTTTTTTTTTGGAAAAAAGTCCACATTTCCCCCCTGAATTATTGGCGCGGTTCGATTTTTCCCCCTCAACTTCAAAACCGGACAAAACACCCCCCTCAACTATCAAAACCGGTACAAAATACGGTGATAATTGTATGTAAATTTTAACCAACCGTTCAAAGCATTTTGATATTCATTCGGATATCATTGATATCTAAAATTTTTTAGATACGAAATCGGATATTAATAAAGGGTCTCGGTTTTGGATTCAGATTCAGATATTAATATCTGTCGAATTAGATCTAATCATCACCAGATTTTGGTCCATATGGAGTTGGCTTGGGCCAGAAGCAACTTGGGCTCAACTTTGACTCATGTAGCACTAGCTGAGGGAGTATTCTGCCCTGTGACCAATATACCCCTCTTCTTTCTCGGAGTTGGCTTTTGCGTGAGTGCTGTCCAGGCTTATAAAGCCACCATAAAAGCTTTTGCAAACGAGAGCTACGCCGAACACTAGTTTCACAAATAGCTGAAGCAGAAACTTGTGCAGATCTTGAGATATCAGCATCGTCCAGATCCAATTTGTCGTTAAAAAAAGCCTTCGAGCAGTGGATCTAGCAAGTGGCAAGATCACGAATAGAGGCCAAGTTCTGAAAGATCCAGCTTGACCCAAGAAGAAACAGGAGAGATCAATAAAGGGGTGCACAACTTAAACCAGATTGAACGAGAGATCAAATCCGGACTGAAAGCGGGTTGTTGAGGCAAGACATCTATATCTATAATCTATAATAAGTACAAGTCCGAACAGGCCCCCCTCCACCTCGCCACGTGGCCTTTTTTCTGCCCCGCGTTGGCCACGTAGTCCCAAATTCGCGCGCCCGTCGGATTCCGCTCGAGCGGCCAGGATGGTCAGCCGATAGACGTTTTTGCAAAAAAAACCCCAAGCCGCCTCTCATTCCTCTTACACACTCCTCCTCCGCTTCCTCTCCCCTCGGTCCCGTCGCCTTCCCCACGGCAAGCCTGCAGCCGTCGTCGCCGCTGCCATTTCGTCCTCCCCGGCGACGCAACTCGATGGCCGGCGGGAGGCCACTGCTGCCTCCATCGGCGACGGACCGTCGGCGGCCCTGCTCCGCCTGCCGCCGTCTCCGCCTCTCTCTTTGAGCACAAGGTCGCCTTCCTCCTTCACTGCATCTCTCTCTCCATCGGCGACGGACCGTCGGCGGCCCTGCTCCGCCTGCTGCCGTCTCCGCCTTTCTCTCTGAGCACAAGGTCGCCTTCCTCCTTCATTGCATCTCTCTCTCTCTCTCTCTCTCTCTCTCTCTCATACATTATACGAAGTTATACGAGATTCAGATATTAATATCTGTCGAATTAGATCTAATCACCCCTTCCCATTCCCATTCCCCTTCTCCGCCCCACCTCTCCCTTTTTCCCACTGGGCGCCCCACCATTGCCGCGTCTGGTCTTCTTGCCCTCACCTCCTTCCGTGCGGCCGGTCCGCCACCCCTGCCGCCTGCTCCTCCCACCACTGCCTCCAAGGAGGCTAGATCGGTCCACCCCCAAATCACCCACTTCGTTTTTGGGTTGATTTTTTCCTCTGTCGCCGATGCAGTTCACTTTGCAATCTTCGTGCAACGATTCCCATTTAGTTTGCTAATTATAAACATAGTTGCTTACATATTCTAATATATATGCTTTCAGTATTAAAATTAGTTGGCTGAGGTTTGGGTTGATGCATTTTTGCTTTTCAAATCTACTGAACGGAGTGTGTTTAGATGGTTGAGAAGTAGAAATTTTTGGTTTCAGGTAAAGGGTCATAATCTGCGTAAACATACTTCAGTACCTGTTCATATTAGGTACTCATGTTGATAGCTAGAACTATAGCCGTCCTTCAAATTCTGTGATTTTTACCATTTCAGACAATAAAGGTTGTTCGTTTTCCAACTTCGCTATCAGATTCTGACAGTTTAGGCATCAGGCTGAAAGTTAAGTTCTTAGGGAATTTGCCCATTTTTGTTGAGTGTGTCATCCTTGCTTGCCCTATTTTTACCCCATTAATATGCAATCCTTTGTTTTCACAAAGCTCATGCCTGTGATTTTCTATCAAATGAACTGGGTTGTGTGATGATGCAGATTATTTTGCTTTCTTCAGTACACCAATGGGTTGTCCTGGCCTGTTCCATATAGGTAGTTGATATCGACATACATGCTAGCCGGGGAGGTTAGTACATTGCTTGGCGCGTGGTACATAGGGCTTACTTCTCAAATGTATAGTGTCTCATTAATTCAGACACTTATAATTGTTTTTAAAAATTTTCAGCTGCATTTTTAATTAATGGACTACAGAGCCTTGGTTTATGGTTGTGTTCACTGAATGTTTTCATATATGTTATGATAGCTTTTTATCTCTTATCTTCATTTCCAGTTCTTACGAACCAATTCAAGTATTTGTTCTAATCTTATTACATAGTATTTGTTAAAATTAACTCATAGAGGTTAATTAGTTAACTATTGTGTTTCTACTAGTCCAGCCAGCACTCTCTTCTTTCAACTCCTCAATAAAATACTGCTACGCCAGCAAATAAAAAATAACAACATACCTAGCTCACAAGAATGTAATGCATGTATCTGGTATTGTATTAGAGAGACAGAGCTACTAAACATAGTAAGATCTGCATATGCGCCTGCTGAAGCTGGGAAAACAAAGCAGCAAATCATGTTGTCTTCTAAAATATACTTCTGCAGGTATAAAAAACATGACTTCTATAATAGGGATACATAATGTACTCTTAGTTATCTTTTTGCGTAGTGCCAACTTTTTTTATGTTTCACAGAAACAGAATTATGACCTTCAAATCATGGAGGATTTACTAAATGTTGGCCGCTTGCTTTCATGAAAGATATAATTCTCATAAATTTCCATATAGTTTGTGAAGGCTGCGGGCTCCCGTCAAGGCAGCCTCCGTCGAGGTTGTATACGTTACCTTCGCTTGGTTAAATAGTGTACAATAATGATTATCTAGCAACGCGCTTACAAATTTCCAGTTGGGTTTGCATTTGGATAACCGTGCTTTAGTCTCCACGTGCTGCTCCGCATGTATGGTGTTTTTTGTATTTACACAATTGGGTTGCGGACTAAGTGCAGTGTGGGCTTGAGGATAGTTGGTGATATTTTGTGTTTGTGCTAATCTGTGATGACGATGTTGTTGTTGCAGATGTTTTGCGTAGCCATTCAGTCACTTTAAAGAACTAGCACACATGCCTATGTTATTTGTTCTTAATTTATGTATGGCTAGCCTACATTTTGTTTGTTTGTTTGGTATGGTTTGTCTTGATTTCGTTTGAAGCAAGATCTAGAGAATCCATCTCATAGGGCTTTCAAAGCAAAACAGAAAAAGATGTTCTTTATCGCATGATGTCGCCCTGTGAAATCTACTTTTGCATGTGGGAAGAAGATTTTGGACTTTGATAATAGGGATACATATTGTGGATGTTGCTTACTGTCCTGAGCTGTTCAAAGAGGAGGAGTCGGCTTCGCAGTATGTATAGACCTACGGTTCTTCTTTATTTGTTTATTGTCTTCCGTTGCATGTACCCCTCATTATTTTGTGTTTACGTTGCGCAGCAAGCGTCTCTCTGAAAGCAGCGACGTTGTCTTGACTGCTACAAGGAAGCTGTTCTGAAGTTCTTTTCAGTGCTCTCTACTGCTGGGTGATGAATCGTTCAGTAGGCTGGTGATGTTATGATGATGAATGTGTTTATCTTTATCGGTTCACCATGATCATGCTTTTGTTGCGCGTTATTTAAGAACCCTGTCGTCTTAGGCTCTTTCTGCATGCTGCGTCCGTGCTATGGTAACCATCTAAGGCGGCTGCATGCTTGCCTTATATCTGCTTGCAAGCTTGGTGTTTAAGGAGCTGAGCTCCTCATTTTGCTCATACCGAGCCTGTAATATGAAATTGAAATGATGTCCGCTGCTGCATGTATAGTTGTGGCCGTTTGCTTTTTGTATCATGGTATGAGAAGGCGTCAATTGTTTCTTGCGCAGGAATGGCTTCTTTTCGATTTGATTAAGGTATGCTTCCTTCCGAAAGTTTTTTATTTAGATGAGAGATGGGTCTTCGTAGACAACACTTTCCTATTATAGAATTGCTTCGTTTTTCTTAACGGAGGTGTAAATAGTTACTTTCTTCCAAAGTTGTCAACTGTAGTTGACCAACGATTCGTTCTGCGCCGGTTTTCTAAGGTTGGGAAAAAAATTCCTAATGCACATAATTCCTGCTGTAAATGCTAACACGACGACCTCCAAAAACACAGAGGCTACCGTCTTGGCTAGAAGGCGCGCCGCGGGCGCGCCAACTCAACTAGTTTCCTAAACTCCTTATTCCGTGTAGCGCAGCTTCAATCTGTCTATCCGTCGTGCCCACGTAGCCTTTTTACCACAGCCGTCACTCGCTCGACATCCACGCTGCTGGTTGCTCAACGTTGCTTTTCTTACCTAAATGTGGACTTTTCACTGTTCGGCTTGACGTGTCGCTGTGCTGCCGGTGGCGCGTGCTGCTCCCTCCCGTTCCTAAGGCCTTTGCAGAATAGCCCTTCGTGATTCTTTCTTTTACAGCTTGGTCATCCAGGTTTTTTTTTTGGCTCCATTGTGCTTCTCCTGTGCCTCTGCCTATTTGTGTT
The DNA here is from genome assembly GCA_005191435.1 of Raddia distichophylla. NCBI lineage: Eukaryota > Viridiplantae > Streptophyta > Magnoliopsida > Poales > Poaceae > Raddia > Raddia distichophylla. The sequence continues at coordinate 79,012 of SPJY01008244.1, forward strand.
TATGCCCTGCGTATTTCTGTCGTGTAGCAGATTAAACCTTTACCTCTTTGTAAGTACACCTGCCGTTCCGGCAAGTTACCGCCCAATGCCATGGCCGTAATGGGATCGATTAGTGCGTGTCTGCCACGTTTTGCTTGATGGTTTCGTTTGCGCCGCCGATTTCACCGCCTGCTTCCCGTTGTTCTTTCCTACCATCGTTTCTTGCAGTTGCCATTTCTGTTCGATTCGTTCTCTGTTTTTCTCCACCCGCTGCATGCCGCGTCGTCCCCGGTTTTTTCATGGCTGCATTCGTCTGATGCTTTCCTCTGTTTCTTCGTCGACCTCACGCCGTCCTTCACCCCGATCCGTTGGTACGTTCCTTCTTTCATTTGCACCTCTTGCCTGTGGCGGTTCTTGGTTCGTCGCTTTGTTTCTTTTGCTGATTTGTGGTTGCATTGTGTTCTTTGTGCACAGCTCCTCTGCTGCATGTTACACCTGCTCAGGCCGCTGCTAATCGCGCGTATAGGCGAGCTTATTTATTGTCGAAGGCTGATGCTCAACGTCCGTCCTGTGGCCCTTGCTCTGCTGATTTCGTCATACGTGTGTTCACCCCCGTGCTCCGTAATTTGCAGGTGCCGTTCGTGCCGGACCAGTGCAGTCTTCGATTCATGCTACGATGGTGCATGCTTCGCGTCCAGCTGTGCCTGCTCATGCCAGGCCTCATCCTGTTGCCCCGCCTCCACGGCGCATTAGCACGGTGCATGCCGGTGGACAAAGCGGTGCGTTGCCCTTGCAAGGTATTGCTGTTGATGTTCCTTCACATTGTGCTTTCATGTTTTGGGTTATCCCCGTTTTGAGCAGCTCTGCTATTGTGCTTCCTGCCTGTTTCGCATTGTCTTACGAGCGTCATTACGTATGCACAATTAATTAATAACAAAAAACCGTTCATGTCACCGTGTTTTACATTCACATTTAGGCCCTGTTTGCATCGCTATCCAA
>SPJY01008274.1:4676-14738 GCA_005191435.1 Raddia distichophylla
CCGGGGGTGGCGGCGGCGGAGGATTCGACGGCGATGACGCGCTCGAGCGTGGCTAAAGCCCTAGCCGTGTGTGCGTCCGACACTCCGCGGAATTCGCACAAGGCTTATCCACAAGCTTCTATGTCGGCGGCCAAATGCCGCCCACATAGGCCCAATTGCCGCCAACATTGCCTACAAAGGCCCACCGACCAGTGACACGCAAAAGTATCGGCGGCCTTGCCTTTGCCGCCGACACTGCTCCACCTATGTCGGCAGCAATCCTAAGGCCGCCGACACTGATGTCAGGCCGAAACCTATGTCGGCGGCCGTTCCATCTGGCTGCCGACATAGAGCCTCCTACCGTCTCATTTCCAAGCCAAGATCGGCTCTCCCGAGTGGTTCCAATGCCCAAACCCAAGTTTAAAGACATACACTGCACCTAATAACACATCCCACGTGGTCATTCCCCCCTAGTTGCAATTTTGCGGCACGTTGCTTCAAAGATCGCCCACCTGTTTAACTTGTATCGATCATCTTTGTCACTACGAAGGGTGAGTCGAACATGAAAACATTTCGACTGTCTCCTTTTTGCATGGCGACTTGTTTCTATACACCCAATTTACGTAAACCCTAAACGTCCCTAACAACTTTTGCTAATTTGACGGACCTTTCTCGTGCACGAAGGCGCGCGGGTACGAGATCAGAAAATTACTTTAGAAGGTAAGGGTTCATCAAAGCAACGTACGGCAAGAATTGCAAGTTAGGTCGACATGACTTCAAAAAGTAAGGGTTCAAGAGCTGTGTGGTGTAGTTTATGCCTTAAGAACTTGGGTGGGTCAATCAACTGCCTCGGCGGAAGTAGGGGGGAGCCTCTGTGTCGGCGGCCTAATAAAAGCCGCCGACATAGGTGGCTCTCCAGGCACCCAGACAGGTCACGGTGGGCCCACATGCCATAGACGTGCCCCCTCTGACATGTGGGACCAGCTGAGGGTCTCGCCGTTAGGACCGTTAGGCTGGGGTGAGGGGGGGCGGGGTGGAGGACCTATGTCGACGGCATAGTAAAAGCCGCCAACATAGACCGTCCGGCGGAAAGCAAATTTCATAGCGGGGGCAGGGGCGGAGGACGTATGTCGGCGGCCTGCCGCCGACATAGGTGGACTTATCACGGCGGGTTTTTGGGCCGCCGACACTGTAGTTTTGGCCTTTTGGGCCATCCACAGTAATTTCGATTCCTGTAGTGATCAGTTTCATTAGAGATCAGACCCTCAACCTGCACGCATAATTGCATCAGTACAGTAATTAATTGTAAAGCATTGGTGGTATGGGAAGAATTGGGTAGCAACTTAATGTATCCAATGAATGTTATCGTGCTATGAGAAAATGTTGCATTCCATGGTGCAACCGCAGGAGATGATGCAATGCATCTATGAGCTATGTAATTGCTGCGAGGTGATGCATATATGTAATGATCCCATGAATGACCCGAATAATTTACAGCACATGGTGCATGCAACATAATGCCTCTGACGATGCACGATTTATGGTGTAGATTTCTTGGTGCACATGACCCATGATGTGGTGCACATGCTCAAATGGCCATGGTAGGGTGCATATGTCATGATGCACGCATGAGATGGATATGTCGCGGTGCACATGACATGCTTATGGATGCGTGATGCATATGCACATGACATGGTGGGTCATGCGTGATGCTTATTAGATGGCAAGCATTTCATGATGCATTACACATGATGCATGTACCGATATGCACACCAATGTTTTCCCGACCCATGTGAAAGCTCTAATCCGTTTAGCGCACGAAAATTTAGATATCTCCCTACTGCATTGAGTAAGGCCTAAAGGAATGAGAGAAATTTAAAGAGCGGCACAAAATTCAAGATAGTGTGCAGTCCTGAAATGGACTTACATCCGCGAAAAACTATTGGTCTCTAACTTCTGTCGCATGTCATTTATCAAGCAATGCAATGTAGTTGTGATGATGTATGTGGCCCGACAATGCAATGCAGCCGTGATGCAGGGTTAATTGTGCAAGACACACATGCCATGATGTTATGACTAAATGTTCTAAAATGACCAGGCATGACGGCTACTTTTATCATGAACCCCTCTCATTTATTATCAAAAATGCATATGTTTCCCCAAATAACAACACGATGATCATGCATTGATTAATGGTGATGCAGTGTAACTTAATTATGAGTGGGAATACGGTTGCTCATATGTAACAAGTTTGTTCTCATCACGATTGAACCTTTAACCATTTCACTTGATTTGAGCAAGAATGAGGCATAAGGTTGGAGTTCAGGAAACAGGATGAATGACGCAACTATCATACCAGGAGGAATTGAGAAGCTTGAAGTCACTGCTGCGGATCGGGGTAGGCCAAGCGGCTCGTAATGCGAACCGCTTGCAGGCAACCGCGACTGATGCCTGAGGGGCATCACAAGCGGCTCCCAGAGCCGCATTGCTAAGCTCAATGAGAGTAAAGCGTATCTTGGACCAAGAAAAGGAAGGTTAAACAAAGAAATGTAAGCCGGGGCTACTCATCACATTCTTACTCATGATTGCATATTATTATTTAGATGGCAGCATGATGGTGGTATGTGAAGAATGAGAATTGGGCAACAACTTAATGCATCCTATGAATGTTATCGTGCTATGAGAAAATGTTGCATTCCATGGTGCAACCGCAGGAGATGATGTAATGCATCTATGAGCTATGTAGTTGCTGCGAGGTGATGCATATATGTAATGATCCCATGAATGACCCGAAGATTTACTGCAAATGGTGCATACAACATGATGCCTCTGACGATGCACGATTTATGGTGCAGATTGCTTGGTGCACATGACCCATGATGTGGTGCACATGCTCAATGGCCATGGTAGGGTGCATATGTCATGATGCACGCATGAGATGAATATGTCGCGGTGCACATGACATGCTTATGGATGCGTGATGCATATGCACATGACATGGTGGGTCATGCGTGATGCTTATTAGATGGCAAGCATTTCATGATGCATTACACATGATGCATGTACCGATACGCACACCAATGTTTTCTCGACCCATGTGAAAGCTCTAATCCGTTTAGGGCACGAAAATTTAGATATCTCCCTACTGCATTGAGTAAGGCCTAAAGGAATGAGAGAAATTTAAAGAGCGGCACAAAATTCAAGATAGTGTGCAGTCCTGAAATGGACTTACATCCTTGCGTTCCCCAATACCAACGCGCGCCCAGTGGCTCAACCATGCAAGTTGCTTGGTAAAACACCACTACAGGTGCAGAACACCGATAACAATCAAAACGACGTGAATAGCTTGGGAGAGGCGATTATGGAAATGAGAGATAGCCACTAGCGAATAACCGGACGAACCTCGTTCCCGATTTCGTTCCATGAAAAACTATTGGTCTCTAACTTCAGTCGCATGTCATTTATCAAGCAATGCAATGTGGCCCGACAAATATCATACCAGGAGGAATTGAGAAGCTTGAAGTTGGGGGAAAGGTGCATTGGATCTTAGAAATCGAAGAATTTGTCTCGAGGCTTAGAAATTCGAAAGGAGTATAGAAGACAACGAAGCTCCAACAAGAAGTTGGTTGAAAACAAAGACTCCAAACTACGATGGTAAGAGGCCGGAGTGGGTTTATCAGATATTCAGATCTCGCCCGTGAAGGAGCTATAAGTCTATGACCAGCGTCCTGAGCATCTTGTCCACTCAGCCACTCAGATGCGGTACCTTACACTTTGAAAGAAGGATGGCCTGATTAGCAAACCTAGGAACAAAATTTGAAGAGACCAATACAAAACTTGCACGCACTCATGAACATGAGGCAATTCCGCACGCCATTAGAAAGATTCAAATTCTTTGAATGCCTTGGAAAAACTTATTGCGCCTTCTGAGCCACTAACTCACTTTTTGCTGTCGTGCCATACTGCCATTGCCGTGACGTCGGTTTGGTTGAAGCACCGTTTGGACCCACACGTCCAGAAAAATAGAAGAGGAAGTAACCATATTGCCCTTGGTTTCCTTTCCATTCTCTTAATTTCTTCCTTACCCTTTCTCTTTCTTTCCCATCCGGTGGAGGGGTCTCCTACAGCAACGGCGAGCGGGCGGCAGGGTGTAGCGGCCGCGGCAGGCGGGACCCGAGCTATCTCACCCTCCCCGGCGCAACGCCATGGAGGCTGAGCCGGCGGTGCTGGTCCTCGCCCTCGTCTCAGATCTCCTCCTTCGTGTGAGCCGACAACCCACCCCGCCTTGCCTTCTCCGTGCCGAGTTCTGCACCTCCTCGCTCCTGGCAATCCTCCCTTGCGCCGGCCCGAACCGGTCTCCGCCGGGGCTCCAGCCGCTCGTGGCCGCAACCAAGGCCCGAGCGCTGCCGGCCGAAGCCGCCTCCAGCCTCTCGTCTATCAGCCTCCCATGTCGAAACTCCGACGAGTCAGCCGCCCAAAGCCGCCGTCGGGCACGAGGAGCGCCTGCAAGGATCAGGAGGAGGGCGAGGGCGGCGTGCGTGTGAGGATGAGCGGCAAGGGCGGCGCGCGAGGGAGCAGTGGCCCTGAGCGGTGCTCGCACGGGTGAGTGGCGGCAAGCCAATGGAGGTACAGCAAGTGGGAGAGAGCTTTTGCACTAGAGAGCTAAATTACAGTCAAAAGGGAGACACCAAGCTTGAAGCGGTTAGTGTTGAGTTGCCTGGGCGCTCTATGGATCCAGAGGCGTGGATGGTCGGCGATCGCAGCGACGATGACTATGGCCCCTCAATTTTAACTTCACTAGCTAGCCCCCTAGATCAGTATGCTAGCACGGAAGATCACATAGCCGATACAATCATACATCGATAAAATGGAATCCTGAATATTAAAATGGCGGCCGAAATAGAGGCCAACGTCACAGGCAGCTGGAGGCACTTAGTGTCGTCGGCCAAGAATAAACCGCCGACACAGCCTGCAGTTCCGATCGCGCCATTCCGAAATTTTCAAATTATGATCCCGCCAAATAATTTTCGTTATATAAATCGGAGGTTTACCATCTTATTAATGCACCCAAATCTCAACCGATCAACCTACCATTCCAGCCAAACGACACTCGACCAACTTTTCACCCAATACAAATCCGATCACCAAACCAGCTTATTCATTCGTCCTGACTTTCTTCCGGTTGAACCCAACATTTTCTAGATCCGCCATCATTTCAGGACTTGGCAATCCTGTTGTGGACCACACATGTCAAGTCATGCCCGCCTCGGCCTATGGGGTTGCCAGCCCTCACTAGCCGACCGTCATCCTGGGGATGTGTGGCCTTTATCACCCTCGGTGATGACAAATGCCGGTCCTATCGAGAATAGTCCCAGAGGGCCTCCGCAGAGCGCTCACAGCTGGCGATCCAAGACCCGTACTCCACGCGTTGTGTTGGAACCATCCCTCAGATGGTAGCTACGCGTGTTACGCCGCGCTCCTCCTGGGTAAGCCCTGGGTAAACCCAGCACTTAGGCACCCTGTGCTTTAATCATCCATCAAGATGTCATCTAGGGGCAACCCACCGATAATATCTACTTCCACGGTCATCGACCGCACCACACTTGGACATTCCCAACCAACAGATCAACCAGACCGACATCCCCTATAACCTTATCCACAAACACAACCAACCCAACATGCAACTAATAGCCCTAACTGTCTTATGTCATGTCATATTTGAATGAACAAAATGAATGACCGGTGAATATCAGTTTACCGTTCCGTTGCGATTAACCATAAAATATGCTGAAGCCTAAGCCAGTCTAAACAAGTTTTACCCATTAGGTAGGGTTAAAGTGGTTACCAGACTAATTATAGGCTATCAAGAGTAATGATAATCAAGGCAGTCTTTAAGGCTAAACAGGTCAAAGGCAGGCATGAATAAATATTTCATGATTAACAATTATGCAGTTCACTAAGAATGCATTTAATTAATAAACGAAATAGTTAACAGAAAACTAGCTAATGAATCATGCTATGAGCGATGTTAATCCACACTAGGGAAAGTCGCAGTCTCTCCCTGATACGGACAAACATCTAAAGAGTAAGTGTTAACTCGCCTTGCTCAGGTAGGTGTTCCTCCTCGGCGTCCTCAAATCTTCCTTCGGGATCGCCTACATCAAATTATACTAACAAACCAATAATTACTTACTACATGATGCATGCACGACCTAGGTCATACCCTCGGCATTAATGTCTAAGATTGATTAGCGAACCTACTTTTCGTATGACATGCTATGCATGACAAAGTGCATTAATTAATAATATTATCAATATATAATGGTGACAAAGTGCATTAATAAATAATATTATCAGTATATAATAGTCTACTAAACCCCAAAATACGATTTCATACGATAAGATCGTAATATGGTGATTAGGGTTTTAAAGCGATATATGATGACGGTTGTCCGACATTCATCCTACGTACGGGGTAAAGTTTCTCGGAGGGACATATACTTGGTGCTCCTAAATAAAGAGATAATCCTAAGTTATAATCCCTTATTAACTTATTTTCTAAAATCATCTCATTGATAATTTAATAAAGAAAGTGCAAGTTATTTGTTGGTGTTTACTAATAAAATACTCTGTCGGGGATAAAATCATGGCCCATTGCCATGGCCCACTCCCTGACGATTCTATCAGGCCCATGTGCATCCTGCCGAACAGCTTCTTGGTCGGCACGGTGCGTAACGGCCTCGGATTCGTGTTTGAGTCCGACTCAACAGAGTTCTGCACGGCTACGTGAAGACCCGGACGTGGTTTCCCGGATTGGAATAGGAGCCGTGATCCCCAAGAATTGGAGTATGCCTTATCTATCTCGGGATGTATTTGGCACGTTGAGTTCGTTACGATCTCGTAGTCAGCCCGGCCCGATTATCCCTTGATAGGTCGGTTTGCTCAACACTATATAAGCAAGGCCTTTACGGCGGGTAGACGATATGAGTCGTAGCATCTAGCATCTCATAGACACCTGATCTTCGCATCATCGCGCATTGCTTCCTTGTACACCCATAATCTCGCCAAGACTTGTTCGTCTCGTCGAGCATCCTCTTGTAATCATCTTTGATATATAAGAAAGGCTGGACGTAGGGCTATTATCTCTCCTGAGAGGCCTGAACCAGGATAAAAACCCTTGTCTCCCTGTTCGTCGTTGATTGCTGTTCGTTCTATTCGACGTGTCTCCTATCTCCCTTTATTAAGTACCTTAGTTGACTTGGGTCAATATCCCAACCGTCGACATACTCCTATGATTATATTTAAGTGGAAATACTAATTTAAAATATTCTAGATTTATTTAGGCATTTACCAAACCAATATATTTTCCAAAGGACATTTGGGGTCAAATTCATTAACTAATATATCCAACGGATACTCTAGAATTAATTTAACCCTTTTTATATAGGAGAAACTACAATTACAACTTACAGTAAAAATTCCCATTTACAGTGGCTACCTTTTATATTTTTATAAAATCAGAAATGGTCTCTAGTATTTATCTAAAGTTTTCTAGAACTTTTGGTGGTCTTTAGCTATTTTATATAAATCTAAATCGATTTATGGATTAAATAAATGATTAAATCGGTGGAAAAGGGATAAAAATCATTCAGGCTGAACCAACCGACGGGTGGCCCAGCGACGAGATATGGCCCACGACCCAAACGCGCGTACGCGCTTGCGCGGCCGGGGTGAAACGCCGAAGGCGTATTTCTCGCGAGGCATCTTCGTTCGCAGATGGCGTCGTGGCCTAAGGCGTGTCCACTTAACCCACCAGGTGGGATCGGGGCCCGTGCGTCAGTGACCCAGAGCCATGGCTTAGCCTCAGCGCGTGAGTGAACGGTCATACTGGCGGGACCCGTAGATCAGTGGCCCTATAGCCCTATCGGTGCACTAATCTAGGGGCCAAATCCGACGCTCCTGGTCATCTTCCTCCTCCGGCTCGGTGGCGACGGCAACAACGCGGCGACGCTACAGCCTATCTCCGGCCATGTGCGTTGACACTTTGGCACCTACAAGCCGTAGGGGTTCTAACGACGCATGCGCCGAGGCTAGCGGTGCCCGGACGCGGCGGCGGCGAAGACCGAAACTTCGCGCGAAGAATCCATGTCGGCTACGAACCTACAGGCTATGGGCATGGGCGGCGAGCAAAAGAGGGTCTAGGGGATGCTCACCACGGCTTTGATAGTGACGAGCGGGCTCGGGGATGGCTGGCGGCGGAGGACCCGTTGGCAGCCGAAGCAGGGCCGATGACGGCACGGCGACCCAGGGCTCCTTAGCTGAAATTATAAGAGGGGAAAGTTTAGAAGAGGCCGCAATGAGCTCCAGGCGAGGGGAATTGCAGAGAGGCTCACGGGTTCACCGGGATTCCTTGGGTGCTAGCGAGGGTGGAATTGGGGAAAACGGGGAAAGCTTGGGCCGGCTGGCGCCGTGTGGATTTATAGGCGTCGGGCGGTTTGGCGGGCTTGAGGCGCACGCGGTGTCGCATAGGGGGAGAGGAGCGGCGACAGGACCCGCGCGACGAGCACATGATAGCGCGCGGCGGTAGGCCAACATGGCACGCGACGCTGCAAAGCAGCAGGCACAGCGCCGCGGCGAAAGTGACGACTGTGCGGCGGTAAGTAGGGCCACCAGGCAGGGGAGAGAAGGAGAGATAGAGAGACTACTGTGGGGCCCACGTGTTAGATTTGAGTTCAAATTCAAGCGAATTTTCGAAAATTTAAGAAAAATTTTGAAATGTCCCCAAACTTGGGATGTTACAATGACGGTGTTGGTATGGTTGACATTGTTGAAAACCATGCAATTGCGGCTTTTCCGTATGATCCAGAGTACAATCAGCATGGTGGTGTGGCTAGGGATGAGCATGGGCTGGTTTGACCCATCGACCCACCGACCCATCTTAAAGAAAATAAGAAAATGGGTCAGTGGGCCAGACTAGAATACTTTGAGGGAAAAGGGATCGGATCCCCTATACCCACTGCTTCTCCTAGGTCGACCCACCTCGCACTCGCCTCGCCTCCCTCTGTTGTGGTGGGCGGCAGCGCCTCCACGCCTGTCGCCGCCTCGCCAGGCCAGCCGGCGCGCCTCACCGCCAGCCGTCGCATCTAAGCACGAAGAAACTTTCAAAATTAACTGCTTGGAACTTTCAAATTTAATTGCCCTGCACATACATGTCAATGGCATCTTGTTTAGCCTTACCACTTAATTTAACTGAGACTTACTATTTAGAATTGTTTAATTGTATGATCGGATACATTTCTGCATCTTGTTTAGGACAATTAACCAGCCCTGCATACACATTTCAGTGAACACTATAAGTCAAAAAAATTAGCCCAGATACATTTATGCATCTCATGATTTACCCAAATAAGATACGTGCATCTCATACTACTGCTCTTTTTTATAGATGACATAGAAATGTATGAGGAAGAGGAGGAAGATGACAATGACAATGCGGAGGGGATGGGGGAGGAGGAGGAGGAAGGAGGGGGTGGGGGAGAGGGGGAATGCGATGCTATTGCTGGTGATAGTGGGAGGAGGTTTCTGTCCGCTGTTTGGAAACAATTTATTCGTATTCACATTGGAGGAGTTGTTATGAAGGGGAAATGCAAGTATTGTGATACTCGAATTAGTGCCAGGCATGGGAAAGGAACAAGTGCCTTGAGCAAACACTTGAAGAGGTGCAAGGCAAGAAAGATAGCTCTTAGGGTAGTAGATCAACCACATACCACAGTCATGTCTCCCGATAGTGTCACTTTAAGAGACTGAAAATTTGATCATGACATGTAAGCAAAGAGTTGGTACGGATGATTGTACTTCATGAATTGACATTTTCAATAGTGGAATATGACGGGTTTCGCAAGTTTGTTTCAAGCTTGAACCCATTATTTAAAATGGTGTCTCATTCTATGGTGAGAAATGACTGTATCAAAGAGTTTGCAGGGCAAAAGAAAGCAATGAGAGAGACATTCCTTAATCCCAAATCAAGGATTTCATTCACAATGGACATGTGGATGTCAAACCACAAACATTGGGTTACATGTG
>SPJY01008304.1:0-13998 GCA_005191435.1 Raddia distichophylla
GATAAATACAATACTAATCGGAAAACATCTACACTGCAAAATCCTAAATAGGTCATACGCAAGATCGATTGAACAAGACAGTCGCATATATCGGATTCAAGAAAAAACATATGAGATACTTGATAATCAGCATTGCAAGATAAACACATATTACAGATCGATTAAATCGAGGCAGTGCAATATGCGAGAAAATATTAAAGATTGGTGAATCCCGAGACAGTTTAACATGCTTTGCACACATGAGATCAAGATGATACAGCCATGCATAAGGGTTACAAGAAGAGAATCGATTATCCCATCGAGATAGCTCTACATGTGAGTTGAAGCCTTTCGACGAGGTCGATCGGATTCGAGAAAAGTATTCGTGTTTGATGTATGATGTCCCCTTTTCTCGCTACCTATCGAAATCTAAGGTCCTATTTATAGTGTTACAAAGTCGATACCGATACGACCTATTTTACCGCGATGTGCTTACACAGACCGTATTTCTGGCGAAGTCTTTTGCCCATCGGTATCTTTCAATATTTCTTCCTTATTGCCGATGAAGTCCATTTCCGACTTGGCCCAATATGAATATCCGATTTTCTGCCAAATTTGGGTGTCAACATATGCCCCTAAGTTTGGCAATGGGTATTCTCATTAGCCGGACTTTCAAGTAAAATCGGATTTACTATCCGATTTTTCTGCCAAATTTGGGTGTCAACACTTAGTTGACTTGAGATCGATATCTCAACCGTCGACAGTTTTTTTAAAACGAGGTTTAAATATTCTTAAAAAATAATTGAAAAATAGTTTTAGGATCTTTGAGAGAGGACTACTAAAAGTCTAAAAAATTATTACAAATTATTACACCATATAGGCTATATAAAAAAGATAAATTTTATTATAATAAAACGCTACGGTACGCTAGCTAAGCTGAAATGTACTATACCTACAAGAGAAAAATGCTCGATTTTTGCATGTAGTAACAAACAGCGGCAGCATCTTTTTCCTCCCATTCTTCAACGGAATTGAAGAGATACCATTTCATGCAAAAGCTACTTCCAAATTACATATAGACCCACCATCTAAAAGCAAAATATTACAAAAACATCCTTAGAGGATGCAAACACTAAACACAGGAAGAAGCTTGTCCATCTTCTCACGCCGACACCATGGATCAATGAATGCCACAGAGCATGAATGCAACTGCAGGGCCTTCTCCTTCGGCCGAAACCATAGAAGGTGACGGCTGAAGATTGAGAAACGAATTTTTCGTCGATCCTACTTTTAATTTGAGGGTTCAAAGAGCCCCTTTTTTTTTTTTTGCCATAGATTGTGTTTCAGCGGTGTCAAAATCCACACAAAAACACACAAGATTTACCCCAATTCGAACCTTACAAGTCAAGATAATATCCCCACTCCAATAGACAAATTTCGATGATTATGCTATTACAATGGATCTCCCTATACCTTCATTGTGAGCTGACTTCTTCTGAACTTGACCTACCCTCTCTGAGGTCCCGGGGTGTATATTTATACTATGCTATCCTTATACATCAAAACAATTATTGATATACATGGAATCCTATGTATACACGGATACAGATATATTTGAACACTCTAAGGGCTCGTTTGGGACCTAGGGGGAGAGAACCACGGGGCAAATTTTCCTCACGTGGATTTTATTGGATCCATAGAATCCAGGGATTTACCTCCCCGCCTCCCCGGTGGCAGAGTATGCCAAATGGACTGCTAGGGAATGCTCCCCGGTCACAGGTTCCACGTATGCTGCTGAGCTAGCCAGGTATGCAGCAACTATTTGTGCAGAACATTTGCACAGTTTGTGACTAGGAACATGTGCGCAGCAGCAAGACAAGGCGTTAACAAAAAATTCACTATCAAGACAGGGTGATATATCACCCAAAAGATTGAAAGCTAATGGATTTTAACATCTAAAAAATTTAGAAAAAAAAAAAACAATGCGCTGATCAATACTCAATACTGCTAACAAGCTATAGTGGCAGTATCACTGATTCAATCTCAATACTCATTCACCAAAATAGTACATACAAAAGCACGACAGTTGAACATATCATTGATCCAGTGTTCAATACTAGAACACTAATGAGAGGTCCATAAATAATACATGAAAAGATCGAGAGCTTGAAACCCTGCATCAAATAAGCTGAATGTAAAGAGCTTCCTTTCCAAACATCAAAAAGAAGATGTATGAACTGGCCTTTTTGTTTCAAAAAAACATGAGAACATAGTTCCTTCTTGTATCGAAATAAGAATAAGTTCCATAGTTTCGCGATTAGATGCTCTCTGACCTTCTGTTTTCCTATGGGCCACTGTCATGCAGAAATGGCCTAGCAGGCTACAATCATCATTAGCAACTTGAGCAGGGTTCTGGTAGCGAACAGCATTACGAGATCTCTTCCTGAATTTCCTAAGAGTAAGCTCATGAAACATATGCAGCGAGTAAATTTTCAGACTTTGGGGGTTAGGGAACCCTGACAGGTCACTTTTAAAAGTCTCCTGCTTCCCATTGACAGTGGCTAACACAAGGCTTGCAGAATCATCCGAATTAGTATGATCTTCATTGCCTATCATTTCTGAGTCACTGTCATATCCAGAATGTGCAAGCAAAAGGTGCACAAGTTATGGTGGCTCTTACTAGATCTCCTCTGTTCTAAGCATATTGACACTTGGTCTTAATCACTTGTAGGGCAATTGATTTTTACAGGCATGAATATATGCCCCGGTTTCAACAGCTTCGAGAGGACAATTCAACATCTTCTTTCTCCCTGCATATATTACAACCAAAATTTGTCATGATGGTTTGCAAAATGCATATATTTACTCTAGGCTGATAAAACTGCTAAAACGTCGCACTCTAAATTTTCGACACCAATATATAACACCAGATTTAGATATGTACCAAGAGAATTGCCATGAAGTATGTGAACATGAAAAGAATTCACTGGCATACTCGAAGGGGTTCAGAACATGTTCGGTGACAAATATGACTAGATGCACACTTGCACGAGCACTTAGCAGAAAGATATACAATTATATCAATGTTGAACTATTACTAGTACAAAAATTGTTATTTCAACTCCAAATAATTTTGCTTTATTTCAACTCCAAAAATTGTTATTTCAACTCCAAAAACTAAAGACCATGAATTTGAATAGAGACATCTCCCCTCTATCATGTTTCCGCAAATTATGTTTCCCCCTAGTAATGCATTAGCTATACAGAGCTAAATATTTTTTTCACAGCATAGTTACCAATGGTTTCAGGTTAATTATGCTAGTGATTTTCAAATTTCGACAAGAATATGTTGTACATTCATCAAACTACAAAACATGCAAACTGTAGAGATGGACATTCTTCAGATATTGCACACTGCATAATGAAAAGGTGAAAAAATTCAGAAGCTGAAACATATCAACCTAGAATCAGAAGCTGAAACATATCAACCTATATCAAAATCTGAAACATCAAATATATACGTCGGGCTCAGGTTCGCAACATTAACTATCTAATTTTCAAAAACAATAACTAAAACATTAGTGCAGCTCCATAAGCAACAGAGAGCCAACAGTAAGTATTTTAAGCATGAAAGGCAGTCCTTGTACAGTGGCAAAAACAGATATTTACTTTAATCAAATAAAATACAACAGCAAGTATGTAGCACATATCAAGCTAGAGTACAAGTGTACAACATTACTATCAAGCAAGTTAGCAAGTTGAATTTGTTTCCAAGAACGAGGCCATGATCAAGGGTTGTCCTCCGTTCTTGTCCAACAACCCATTTCCAGAATCCAATCAATGGAACGTATGAGCTATGACGAGCTTCCACGAAAACATCTAAAAAGACAAAATCGCCGAGGAGGAGGGCAGAAGAGGCGGTGGGCGAGGAGGTGGATCACATAGCCACCCAAACCCTAGACACGCGCTCGTGTAGATTTGAGATCGGGAGAGGGAGGTGCACAACCGGGGCACGCGCGCGGGGGAGGGGGGTACGAACCTCCTTGCTGATGATCTCGGACTTGTAGGGGCTGAGGACGCCAGGGTTGAGGAGGCGGCGCTAGGGTTGAGGAGGCTGCACCCGTGGAGGTGGAGGGGACGAGAGACTGCGTTGGAGGCGAAGGCAGAAATGACGGGGAGGCGACGCCAGAGGCGGAGGCGGAGGCGACGAGGAGGCGGAGGCGATTTGCCCGGGGAGAAAAACCACGAGTCGTCTCGCGAGGGACGTTTCCCCGGGGTTGGGACGGGGGCCGGGCCGCGCCACCCTGGGCTGATTGGCTTCCAAACGGGTTTGCCCCCGTGGATATCTTCCACGCGGGCCGCACCCCTGGGGAACAGGCCGGGATACCCGCTGGGAATGGGTTTCCAAACGGGCCCTTACTCGTACAAAATCCGCTCGTCTCTGTTGACACGAAAACGTGAACACACGTGCAGAAGCGTCGATCTAGTGACCGCGTCGCAACTCAAACCAAGCGTGCCAATTGATTTGACCTGTAAATCAATAGTACTCGTTAACTTGTGCGGTTGTGCCCCTGCGACACAGCCTCAAGGTAGCACATAATTCTCTTTCTACGAAACGTATCCAAAGATAGAATACATATCACCCATTATTAAACGACTTTTATATAAATAATATTTATGCAATCCCTGTAGGTCACGCTCTTCGGTGGCCTTTTGAACTTTGCTTGACCTTATTCTTTTCAGCGTTACGTACCGTTGCGTATTAATTTAACAAAATTTGTTGTTTTTATATAGCCTGTATGTTATGATAATTTGTAACTATTTTTCCGTGGCTTTTAATAGTTCTTCCAAAGAAGGCTCTTAAATTTACCACAACAATATGTCAACGCAACGATAGGCTGAAAAGAACCAGGCCTAAACATTTTATCGTCACTCCTAGACCGTGTCCACAGAAGCATCGTACATACACCACAGATACTCGCAGGCGCAGGCACAGGCTCGCAGCCGTACGACACAGAGGCCACATCGCATCGACGCATCCAGTGGCGGAGCTAGGGCCCCGCGACCCTAGGCTCATGCCCGGACTCCCGGCCCGCTAAGCTATTGAGCCATGTGTAATTGCATAGAAAAATTAACCCTTACCTAGGCACGGACGATCCAAAATGAGCTAAGCTAAGAGCGTCAGCCCTTATCTAGGCGCGAACAATCCAAAATGGACAAAGTTAAGAGTGTCAGTTAGGCTTATAAGTTATGTCCAGACTCCTCGAAATTCCTGGATCCGCTAATGGACGCGTCCCCATACACCGTGCCCACGGCAAATTCCTCCAGTCTCCCCAACTTCTTCCCGCCACGAGTCCCTTATCCGGCCAACGGCCAGCCTCGCCCCAAACCCAGCGCGCGCCCCATCCTCGCCCATGGCCGCCGACGCCTCCGACGACCTCGCCCGTCGCCTCGCGGCCTTCCTCCCCCCGCCCCCGCAGAAGCAGCAGCTCTCCGTCGTCGCCGCCGCCGTCCTCGACGCCGGCGGCCGCCTCGGCCGAGCCGTGGGCGACGTCTTCCGCCGTCTCCGCATCGACGACGGCTTCTACGCCGACGTGCCGCGCCGCCGGAGAAATGCCGGCGAACGGAGCGGCACTGCCGGCTCCGCCGCCGACGCGGACGGCAAGGAAGGGACGTGAATACCAAGGAGCCCGTGTATAGCACTTGTGATTCCTGATTTGCCCCTAATTAATGAGATGATTTTTGATCAGCACTCATGCAGGGGAAGGAAATATCAGCGTAAGGAAATAATGCGATTCTAGAATTAATTAGTTTCCTACACAGCAAAGGGTATTTCTGGAATTTCTGAACGGTCAATGCAGCTGCGCCTTATAGATTGGAAAAAAAGTGAAAACAAATTATGCATTACATACTGGAAAGAAGGGAGTATATTCTGAAATAAACTTATGTATATGATATTAAACCCGTAAAGAAAGAGGCAAAATTCATGGTAGAAATTCTCACAAGAAAAAAAAAGTCCTCTTCAAAAGATATAGAACTCAAAAAAATAACAGCGCACCATTCTAAGTGAAAAGTTGATTGGGGAAAAGATTGATAGTAAAGTTAGTCATGACTAAGCTAGCCACAAGTTCTGTTCAATTTCGTGGGCCAAACAAAATTAGTTAATCTCGTTGACATAAATATTTAATCTTCACAGCAATTGATTGAAGATGTTGATTGCTTTGCTCTTGACATTTCCCCCTAATTATAGGGACAACCACATGGACTTCCGGTTGCTATCAAGAGATGCTTCATCGAATCAAGTCCAGAGCGTTTGTCTGACTTCGATAACGAGATTAAATTCATCCCAAAGCTTCAACACAGGAACATCGTGAAGCTTCAGGGATATTGCATTGAAGGAAAAGAAAGGATCCTTGTTTATGAGTATATGAAAAATAAAAGCCTTGACAAATTCATCTTTGGTAAGTTTTCACAAGCTCGTATATTCTTAGGGATTAGGGTTCTAAATAAAAAAAAAATGCATGCATGGTTAGCTAAATACCGGGAAATGCCTTTTCTGATGGCGTTTTTTGTGGTCAATAAGGGTCAGAAAAGGCTATCCCAGGACATTTAATTAGAAACATATAGTGGCATATATAAACCATATGCTTACCGTATTATAGTGTATATATGAGTATTATATACTCTTTTTGTGCAATATAGGACATCGAAATGGGACTTTCGAAGTCAGGGATTATGTGTGCCCGACTCAATACTTTAGGGGGACAAGTAGACTTTTTCCTAATTATAATAAATATATCTACAATTCTAATTCAAATTTTCAGCTTCACGTCGCTGCTCTCTAGTTATTAATATATATAATCCCCATTCGATTTGTCAGATGACAATCTTTAATTTCAGGCCAAAGAAACGGAGGTTCTTTAAACTGGGACAGGTTGTTTGGGATAATTGGGGGTATAGTTCAGGGGGTCATGTATCTTCACTTGCATTCGGGGCTAAATATTATCCACAGGGATCTCAAGCCCAGCAATGTCTTACTGGACTCCGAAATGAATCCTAAGATTTCTGATTTTGGCACAGCAAGAACCTGTTCCCGTCACAAAATTCTGAGGGCAGATGTTGTTACAGGAACAAAGTGAGAAAAGATTTATTTGTGTATATTACATGTCTCCTTCGAGGGTTACGTAGATATATAGTTCAGTCGGTTGCTAGGATTTCCTTTTTTTTTAATTCTTCCTATTTTTTTTCAGTGGTTACATGGCTCCAGAATATTTAAACAAAGGCATTTACTCGGACAAGTCCGATGTGTTTAGCTTCGGCAGCCTGCTTCTTGAGATCCTAAGTGGGAAAAGGAATGGCACATCGTATTCAATCGGAGACAAGAAATCATTAAGCCTTCATGAATATGTAAGTTGAACATTAATTTGACAAAATTATTCTGCATATCTGCAGGAACCAGAGTGCAATTTGATCTATTATGCCAAGAGTTTATGTCGAATGTGTATACAAATATCTGCTGGTGCATGCAGGTGAATACTGAATGATACTATATGCTAACACTTAATTAATTTGGTGTAAACCCTAGGCATGGGACCTTATGTTCAAGGAGTATACGCTCGCGAAGTTGATCCACCCATCACTGCTGTACTCCGGCGAGGGGATCGGGCAGATTGGGAGGTGCGCTCACGTCGCGCTGCTGTGCGTCCAGGAGGACCCGGCTGACCGGCCGACCATGTGGGACGTCGTGCTGATGCTCAACGGCGACGGCGAGGGCGGCGGCGCGCGGCTGCGGATACCGAAGCGGCCGATGCGGGAGTACGGCGGCGGGGAACGGCCGGAGGGGCGCCGCACGACGACCTTCAAGGAGCTCCTCAAGGATGATCAGTGGAAGACGACTGTCGTGATGAGGTAGACCACGTATTGAATGCATATATAGGAATGTGGGCTATGCATGTGGCGTGCGTATATGTGTGTACAGCGATGACATCGCGAATTGTATGTGCATGTGTCTAGAAAAGGATCTATTCATTGATAAAATTGGTTTTATGTCATTGAAAGATCATTTGTTTTGGTTTATACCAACGAAACTTGCGGCGCAATTTAATACCGTCAAAAGATCTCTTTTCCCCTCTTTTTTACCATTTTGTTGCCCTTCTATCTTTCTTCTTGCTCTAGGTCCACCTAATTCTCTTGCGACCTCGTGCCCGACCACTACTCTTCCACGCCCATTTGAATCCCTATGCCTCTATGCATGGTTAGCGACCAAACCCCCACTTGCTAGTCGTTGCTTTCTCTCCCAACCACCCATTGCTCTCCTTTTTTTTTAGCAAAGGGGCAGAAGAACTGCCTTGCATTGATCAAAAGGAAAGAGTACAAATAAAGTGCAGGTTGGGGGGAGAAATCGGCCCCTCCCCTACCCAATCCTTTTCTCTAGCTCGACACCACCAACCCCTACCCCAACCTTTCCCTGCTCATTGCCCGCCGCAACTCACTAGAAGTCGCCTACTCTCTCACATGTTCCCTTATCTCCTGCCCACTTTCCTTCCCTGTCACTTGCCCTGTTCCCAGCTGTAGCCTCTCCCTGCTCGCCAACCATCAGCTCGATCCATCACTAGCGGTTGTCGACCCGGCCTTCACAGGGTGTGCCCCCTGCAGGTATGGAGTATCCCCCCTCGACCATGCCCATTTGAGTTGAAACCTAACCCAACAACACTGTAGGTTTTTTTCCTTAAAATTCATCTCTCTAAATTGTACGTTGTTCATCATGTTTCAGTTCTGATTAGAGACATAAGTATGAGAGTTATTACTGTTGGCTGTGCCATGCTGACATGCTACAGATGAAATTGCAATGTTTTGATGAGAATTGTTCGTTGTGCCCTGTGATCATTTGAATTTTTGTTATTGGTTTTTTAGGGTTGATCCTGAGACAACATGTACAATACATGTCGTAGTGGGGTCTTTTCTTAGTACCATTGATGGTAGACATGTGTACAATAAAGATGAAATAGTTGAATGGGTTATGGATTCAATAAAGTACTTGAATACTGTTGAATTGTGAAAAGACATCATGGATTACTGTGAATGGGCAAGTTCCCAAGAGTGTAACTTTTTGTATGATGAGAAAGATGATCAATTTGTTAGGCTTAGCGATGACAATGAGCTATTGCGATTGTTGAGGGCTTCTAGAAAGATGATCCTTGGGTTCTGGCTGACGGAAAAAAATTCTCTTAATTTCATCCATATTTCTCGCACCGACGATACTGTTAGCAAATATTGCAAACCAAGGATCGAACACGAGACAAGATTTTTTACGTGGAAAACCCTTGCGGGAAAAAACCACGGGCGCCAACCGGCGAAATCCACTATATCAGACGAGAGTACAAAAGCAGGGGAAATAACAATTGAGACTTCTATTCCGTGCAACTTACAAGAGATATATATAAGGTGGACAAAACTGACTGGAGTCAAATACGGAAACAAATCCGTTAATTATCATGACCGAACCGTGGGCCCTCTAGGCGTCCCCACAAGACTCACATTAGAATTCGGATCATATTTCAACAAACTCCACCTTGAGACGAATTTCCATCTTGTAGCAAATAAAATATCATCAATCAACTCACTTCAATAATAAAAATCACCGTGCGCCAAAGTCACTAGGACTTAAACTGTAACACCAACTAAGCTTGAGAAAAACTCAAACTTAGTAGCAGGAACTGCCTTTGTCATCATGTTAGCAGGATTATCATGGGTGCTGATCTTGCATACCTTAATGTTATCTTGAGCAATAACACCACGAATATAATGATATCTGACATCAATGTGCTTTGTTCTTTCATAAAATATTTGATCCTTTGTTAGGCATATAGCACTTTGACTGTCGCAGAATAAATTTATGCAAGATGAATCTCCACAAAGCTTAGCATACAAACCTCTTAACCAAGTAGCTTCTTTACATGTTTCAGAAATAGCCATGTACTCAGCTTCAATGGTGGATGAAGCAACTGTAGCTTGTAAAATTGCTTTCTAACTAACGGCACAACCACCAATAGTAAAGACATAACCAGTGAGAGACCTTCTCTTGTCCAAATCAGCAGCATAATCAGAATCAACATATCCAATAAGTACATCTCTAGTCTTGCCGAACTGCAAACTAGCATTAGAAGTGCCACGCATGTACCTAAAAATTCATTGTATAGTCCTCCAATGTTCTTTGCCAGGATTAGCCATGTATCTACTGATCAAACTCATAGCATGAGTTAAATCAGGACGAGAACAAACCATGGCATACATCAATGAACCGACAGCATTAGAATACTGAATCTTGGACATATACTCAATTTCTTCATCAGAGTTAGGACATTGAGAAGATGGCAATTTAAAGTGAGGAGCAATGGGAGTACTGACTTGAAAGGATCGCTATGCCGCCTAGAGGGGGGGTGAATAGGCGAATAAAACGAAATTGCGGAATTAATACACTTGAACAGTAACCAGTCGGTCGGATGTTCCGATGCAGCGTCGGATGTTCCGACGTGGTACAGTACACCCTCCGTCGGATGTTCTGATCCTGGGTCGGATGTTCCGATGGCCGTCGGATGTTCCGATCCGGGGTGTTCTGGAATTGATCGAAAACCTGTAGAAAAACTGATTTCTCGCAAAACCAAGGTTAGATCTATTCAAGAATACTCAGAACAAGCCAATACCAATAGTTTAAACACCAGATCAAGACCAAGACAAAAACACAGCGATTTTTGTTTACCGATGTTCGGATCTTTGAAGGGAGATCCTACTCACCGTTAGGGAAGGCACAAAGCCCGGATCACCAAGACCCTAATCCCCCTTACCAGCGAAGCACAAAGCACTCACCGGCGATCACTAGTTGAATCCTTTTCCTTGCGGAGGTAGATTCGCACCTTCACAAACTCCGGAGGCACGCCACACAAAGATCGGCGACTCACCGGCGACACCTAGCCGTCTAGGAGCCCTTCAAGCCTCCAAGAGTAACAAATGCGATGAAGAAAATAGAATCGCTAAGTGCTCAAGAATAGGAACTCTAATTCACGGAGCACTTGGGTTGCCTTGATCTCTCTAGATCTAGATCTCACAAGATGAACAAGAGAGAGAAAGGCTAGGGTTTTGAGAGAGATGATGAACAGTACGAATTAGGCTCAAATCAGGTTGTAAACAGTGTCAGCAGCCTTTGGAAGGTATTAGAGACGGCTTTAAATAGGGAATCCCGAAAACTAGCCGTTGTGCAGTTAATCCCGCATCGGATGTTCTGATCCCCCGTCGGATGTTCCGACCCGCGTCGGATGTTCCGATGGAAGTTCCGATGGACCCTTTACTGGATAGCTCTGAAAACTGGCAGGCTGGCTCACCATCGGATGTTCCGACCCTCGTCGGATGTTCTGATGGCATAGGTTCTGTATAGGGTGTATTTTGAGTGGAAAACTCACACGAACTTCGAGATACCTATTTTGAGCACTTAGAAACCTTTATAAGCTTCTCCATTTCATCCCTCTTTATAGTACGGCATCCCTAGGACTCAATAAATAAAGATTTACAAATAAAAACTAGTCTTGATGCCTTCTTGCAATATATCCAATTTTGAGGGGTACAACATCACATGTAAACATGTACCTCATGGAATTAACCTGTATAACATCTGTGCACAATTCTCCAATAGAAATATTAGCTCTATAATTGTTACTCATTAATCACCAAAATCACTTAGGGCCTAGATGCACTTTCATGACTGGTTTTGCTTCATGCATATTGAAACGACGAAGGGCTTTATCAACATAACTTTGTTGGCTAAGATATAAGAAACCAGACTTTCTGTCCCTTATAATCTCCATACCAAGAATTATCCTCGCTGCACCTAGGTCCTTCATCTCAAACTCACTACTTAATTGTGCCTTTAAAGTAGTGATCTCATTTTTGCTCTTGGCAGCAATCAACATATCATCAACATATAACAATAAGTATATAGGTGACCCATCAACAAATTTAATGTAAACACAGCTATCAAATTCAGACCTTTTAATATTGTGTGTGTGCATAAAAAAGTCAAACCTCTTATACCATTGTCTCGGGGATTGCTTTAAACCATAATGAGATTTCTTTAACTTGCAAACCAATTTTTTTTACCAGGAACAATGAAACCTTCAGGTTGATCCATGTAAATTTCTTCCTCCAGTTCACCATGCAAAAGAGCAGTCTTTACATCTAACTGTTCAAGCTCAAGATCACACATAGCCACAATACTAAAGAATGTACGAATGGAGCTATGTTTCACAACCGGAGAGAAAACATCATTGTAATCAATACCTGGTATCTGACTGAAGCCTTTAGCAACTAATCTTGCCTTAAATCTCATGGGTTCACTTAGAGCCACACCTTCTCTTTTGAAGATCCATTTGCAGCGAACGGTCTTCTTTTCTTTCGGCAAACGAACAATTTCCCAAGTGCTATTTTTCTCAAGTGATTGCATCTCCTCTTGCATGGCGGAAATCCACTTGTTGCGATCACTAGAGATAATTGCTTCAGTATAAGTAGAAGGCTCTACTTTACCTTCCACATCCTCTGCACAACTTAGGGCATAGCCAGCAAAATTACACTCTTCAATTAGACGAGTAGGACGAGTAATGTTCCTCCTTATTCTATCAACTGCAATAGAGTGCTGTGGAATGCTACACAGCAGGAGAAGAGTGCTCAACAATAGGTGAGTCATCAACAGAAGAAATAATATCAGGAATCTGTGTAGTTTGGACAACAATATCGATATCATCAATTACATAATCTCCATTATCTTAGTGCTCCACTTGCACACTTACTTTCTGTTGTCCTTCATCAGATGCATTATTAGATAGATTCTCATTAAACATAACAGATTCATTGAAAATAACACTTCTACTCATTAAAGTCTTTTCGGTTTCAGAATTCCACAACTTATATCCCTTAACTCCTGAACCATAACTAAGAAATATGCACTTAACTGCTCTAGGCTCAAGTTTTCCATTATCAACATGTGCATATGCAGTGCAACCAAATACTCCCAACTGGGAATAATCAGCAGGTGTGTCAGACCATATCTCAATGGGAGTCTTCTTACTAAGAGCTCTACAAGGTGACCGATTTATCAGGTAGCAAGCGGTGGAGGCTGCCTCAGCCCAAAAGCGTCTGCCCATGCCAGAATTGAACAACAAACAACGAGCCTTGGAGATGATGGATCTGTTCATGCGCTCAGCTACACCGTTCTGTTGAGGAGTGTACGGAATGGTGTAGTGCCTGACAATGACTTGTCTTCTGCAATAAAACTTAAATGCACGTGAACAAAATTCCATCCCATTATCAGTACGAAGGACTTTCACTTTCCTTTCAGTCTGCCTTTCTACCATAACCTTCCAGTCTTTAAAAACAGCAAATGCATCATATTTATGTTTTAAGAAATAAGGCCACACCTTTCTAGAGTAATCATCAATGATTTTCAACATATAGCGAGCATCACCAAGAGAGTGTTTACAGGATGGTCCCCATAAATCAGCATGCACATAATCCAATATAGCTTTTGTTGTGTGAGTGGAAGTGTTGAACTTTACCCTTTTGTACTTACCAAAAATGCAGTACTCACAAAACTCCAACTTGTCAACGTTGCACCCATCAATAAGTTCTCTCTTACTCAATTCTGTCATACCAAGTTCACTCATATGCCCGAGGCGCATATGCGAAAGTTTAGTATCATTGAAATTATCAGAAGCATCATTAGCGGAAATAACAGCAACAGTACCAGTGATTGTATTGCCTCTAAGAACATATAAATTTGCAGATTTCATATCACCTTTCATAATTTTAAGAGAACCTTTCGATACCTTCAACACTCCACCTAAAGCGGAGTACTTGTACCCTTTGAGGTCGAGGGTACTAAGCGAGATGAGGTTCCTGGCCAGGGCTGGGACGTGTTTCACATCTGTCAAAGTCTTTGTCATGCCATCATGCATCCTAATCTGAACAGAGTCG
>SPJY01008328.1:0-13570 GCA_005191435.1 Raddia distichophylla
GAGTCGGACTCAAACAAGAAGCATAGGCCACCATGCACCATGCCAATCAGGAAGCTATTCGGCAGGATGCACATAGGCCTAATAGAACCTTCTAGGGAGCCAGGTCCTAGGAGGCTGTTCGATTGGGTCGTCATGTAGTGGGCCATGGCAATGGGCCATGATTTTATCCCCAACAGAGTTCGGCCTCGGTGTGAGGGTCAGGAGCAAGCCTTGGGCTCATGCCCTAAAATCTCGTCGAGTGGATTTGAGGGCACGGGACAAGAGAGTCCTGGTCTCCTTCCGAGGAGATTCCTCATCATGGAGTTGGTGCTTTATGCCGAACCACGTTAAAAAATTGGTGAGCCTATTGTCCCCTTTTACTTTCAGCACTCTACTTTTCTGTTGCTTCGGCTATCTCTAGTGGTCGCTTCGGCTAGTTAGGCTAGATTTATTTTCCACACGTCTCGGTAGTTTTAACTTGGGTAGTTAGTCAAATTAGGACTTGCTCTAGGATTGGGTAATTTAATTTGACTAAGAACAAAACAACAAAAAAAATTAGGATAAAAATTGACTAGATAGCCACTTGACCCCCCCTCGCTGCCTTAGATCCTTACAAGTGGTATCAGAGGGCTGGTGCTCTCGATAGTGCTTAACCACATAGAGTCAAAATGACCGATGGGGGTAGTATCGCCGGTAATAGGATCCCTATGTTTACTGGCACCCACTTTAGCTATTGGAAAACAAAAATGACTGCATACATTCAATCTTTAGGACATCAAGTTTGGAATGTTGTAGAGTCTCCTTTAGGCTTTATGGTGAACAAGGAGACAGGTCCCACTGAAAGTGCATCTAGGCCCTAAGTGATTTTGGTGATTAATGAGCTACAATTATAGAGCTAATATTTCTATTGGAGAATTATGCACAGATGCTATACAGGTTAGTTCCATGAGGTACATGTTTACATGTGATTATGCACCCCTCAAAATGGATGTATTGCAAGAAGGCATCAAGACTAGTATTTATTTGTAAATCTTTATTTATTGAGTCCTAGGGATGCCGTACTATAAAGAGGGATGAAATGGAGAAGCTTATAAAGGTTCCTAAGTGCTCAAAATAGGTATCTCGAAGTTCGTGTGAGTTTTCCACTCAAAATACACCCTATACAGAACCTATGCCATCAGAACATCCGACGTGGGTCGGAACATCCGATGGTGAGCCAACCTGCCAGTTTTCAGAGCTATCCAGTAAAGGGTCCATCGGAACTTCCATCGGAACATCCGACGCGGGTCGGAACATCCGACGGGGGATCAGAACATCCGATGCGGGATTAACTGCACAACGGCTAGTTTTCGGGATTCCCTATTTAAAGCCGTCTCTAATACCTTCCAAAGGCTGCTGACACTGTTTACAACCTGATTTGAGCCTAATTCGTACTGTTCATCATCTCTCTCAAAAACCCTAGCGCAAGGGTGCATTGGCGGATAGGGAATTGATCATAAAGAATGGGGAGCTTGTGAGGGAAAACTGTGAGCTGAGAGCAAAATTAGCTAAGCATGGGGGACTAGTGAGTGAAAATGCTGAGTTGAGAGCTAAGCTAGCTAAGTTTGAGGTTAGGAGTTATGAGGGGAGTTTGGCCTTGGACAAGATGCTTAAGGACCAGCGGCCTGTCTCCGAGAAGGGCGGATTGGTGTTCACCCCCGAGAAGAAGCCCAAGGGGAGAAAGGGAAAGGGTACTGGTCCTTGTGCATCTACCAATGGTGCCGATACCTCTCGTGTTACACCTAGTGGGAGCACCTACTACCACTCTTAGCAATACATTAGAAACCCTCGCCCTAGGACACAAACACCCAACACTTGGCAGCCAAGGTCTTGGAATAGAAATGGGCAATGGGTGAACTCTAGGACTACCCTAGGGAACACTAGACAAGTGCAAACTATAGGCAGAACACTTGGAACACTAGTGCCTGGAACGGCTACAGGAGTGACTCTTGGGATAGGTTCCCAGCTAGGAAGAGTTGCTGGGACGGTTAGAATGGGTATGGTCAAGGTAGAAACTACAGGGTGGCTAGACCTTCCTTTGGCCCACGTGGGTTTGATAGTGCACCTAGGGGATTTGAGGGTAGGAGAATTCCACATAGGGCACCACCTAGGACTCAGCCTAGACCCTACACGTGGACTACACCCAATCCTAACCTACCTAGAAACCACCTAGAGCTTGATGGGAACTACATGCTCAGAAGAGGAGAGCATGGTAGGATAGTGGCTAGATTTGTGGGACTTCCTGAAGAGAACGACCACCGGGCACGAGTTTGGGTCAAGAAGTCAGTGATTGATGCATTTACTGTTCCTAAGACTAACCCTCGTGGACCCATTTAATGGGTTCCTAAGTCTTCGAAGTGACTCTCTTTTGTGGCTGTGGGTGCAGGTGAACTACAGGACCGGCGGCCGTCATTGGATCATGGATAGTGGGTGTACTCAACATATGATGGGCAACGCGCGGTTGTTCACCTCACTTGGAGAAAAAGGGAGCTTCCCGAAGAAGGTAACCTTTGGTGATGGGAGCCGGAGTCAAGTGATCGGTACAGGGGAGGTACAAATTTCTCCAAAGCTTTCAATTCAAAACGTCCTCCTCGTAGAACCTTTGCATTATAACTTGATCTCTGTGGCTTAGTTACTAGACCTGGGCTTCCATTGTCACATCTCACCAACAGAAATGAGATTTTTGGATAAAAATGATAAACTTTTCGATTTCAAAATCTCTTTTTTGCTAAGTTTGAGTCGCCTCCCACGTCGGACTCGGTTTGCCTACTCACCAAAGTCGAACTAGGATGGATTTGGCATAGGTGCATTGGGCACATGGGAATGGCAAATTTGAAAAGGCCGGTGAAAAATGATTTCATTCGGGGTGTCAAGGACGCTACTTTTGAGAAGTCTAGATTGTGTAGTGCATGTCAAGCGGGGAAGCAAGTCGCTAGTCCACACCCAGCAAAGAGGGTCCACTTCGCGTCCACTAGAACTCTTGCACATGGATCTCTTCGGTCCTACCACTTACGCTAGTCTAGGAGGAAACGTGCATTGCCTAGTAGTGGTAGATGACTTCTCCCGTTACACGTGGGTCTTCTTTTTGCCTGATAAAAGCCCCGTTGGGGATGTTTTCAAAAGGTTTGCAAAAGGAGGACTCGCGTATTACTTCCGCGTTCTCCTAAACTTGTCACCGTATCCATGGAAAGTCCAAAACCTTTAGGGCAGCTACTAAGCACCAAGTTGGCACCCATGTGGCCATTTAATGCCTATGTGGCCCTCTACCTAAGAATCCATGTCATCCCCTCTCTCTTTGTTTCGCTTCTAATTTTTAAAAGAAAAAAGAATTTTGAGGATTTCAAATTTTAAAATTGAATTCTAGGACATTACGAAAATAAAAACTTGAATTTAGGGATTTTAAAATAAAAAATTTCCTATATTACAAAATTCAAAATATTTAATTTCAAAATTTTAAATTTCATGAAATGATATTATAAAATTCAAAAAATACATGTTTAATATTTAAAATTCTAAACCTAGATTGGACGGTTTTAATATGTTGAAAAATTGAATGTTTAAAATTTTTTACTTCGAAATAATGAATTTTAGGGATATTAAAATTCAAGCATTTGTGAAAATCTAGCTACGACAACCAGGAGTGAATGGGAGCTTTAAAAAATAACCATCGTCTTTATTCTTTTGAGGGGTCCATGCGGTCTTAACTTTTTTATCCTAGATCTTACACTTTTCATAATCTCACTCAAAGCATTAGTTCCTTAATCGTTTGTAACATATCACAAAGAGGTCTAGATGCACTTTCAAGTACACTCAATTCTTTAACAAAAAACTTTGACATGGTCTTGAAATGTATCTTTGACCACTAATTAATTGCAATCGTAATTTATTTATAAAATTCATGAAACTATTTTTAATATAGATTTGTTTTTATACGATTCTATATATGATTTCCATCTATCAAATCCAAATAATTTTTTTATTTAGATAGGACATGTATAAAACGTCAAGTTGGGTGATATGGAAGAAGTATGTCTTATAACTGCTTATTATATATATATATAATATTAATGTTTTTCTCCTAATTCGCTAAGAGCATACACAATGGTACACATCAGCTATATATAAGCAATCTTCCAGCATTGTATCATGATATAGATGAGAGAGAGAGTGTGCATACAGCAATGTAGACCATCTCCAATGTAAGAGTTGACTCCACACGAGAATTAATTACGAAATCTTGTGTATGAATAAGATGTCTATAAAAGCATGCAACATTCTCTACCATTTTATATGTTGTCTCTAGTGCTATCTATAAGTAGCATTAATTTTCATGGACAGCTATCGTGTCAACCATTGTACATGTCCAATGCACTATATATATGTCTTAATTAATAGATACATGGAATGCTTTAATTCCACTTTCTCTTGTATTAGTTTTTTCACTTCTCCATCAATTAAGTATAAATACACTAGATATATATAGCTATGGCTTGGAATGATCTATATCTACTAATTAATGGGCAAATCGAGCGGCATTTTATTAGCTGTTATAAATACAACAATTGGGGCTTCATATACACCAAAGCAGAATTGAAGGGCCATCGCAGCTGCACATCGATCGATCAAGATGGCACTTGGTAAGGGAAATGCTGTTACTACTGTTGTCCTTCTCATGGCTCTCATCCTCATGTGTGGTGCACTCCCATCCTGCCAAGCAGCAGGTACCCAAGCACTTAATTTTGGACGACACACATACATATATACAGGCCTCCTAATTTCTATCTTCCATTCATCTTTACATATATATGCAGAATTAAACACATATAATCTTCAAATAATTAAACATGTAAATCGTCGATGAACAGATTGATCATTTTGATTCTTGTTATTATGTTGATGGCGTATGTGTGCAGAGACGTGTTTGCATCTAAAAGGGTGCAGGACGAGTAAGTGCCAGTCCATGTGCGAAAAAGAAGATTACAGTACTGACGGGGCGCGCTGCATAAAAGTGAAGAATAAGAGCTTGTGTTGCTGTCAGAGCAAATGATAGCGTCCAAAATCACTTGTATACTTTTTTATGCATGTAGTTCAACCTACATGTTGAATAATTCGCTAGCTGTCCTATGAGAGATCAGTTTCAGATTATAAGGCAGTTGTAACTATCTAGTTTTTAATAAAGCTTCTTTCATATAAAAAAAATACAAGACAGTTCTATCAAGTCAGTTGTCCTATGCAGATGATGTCGCCATCTTCATCTATCCGGCTAAGGAGGACATCGAAGCTGCCATGACCACCTTTAAGCTTTTTAGAGATGCCTTGGGTGAAAGGATCAAGTGGCCTAGGAGTGTTGAATAGGGAAGTTTTAAATTTTTAATTTTTTTTCTTGGATTTAAGACAATTTAACAAGAACGAAGCTAGCTCTACGAACAAAAGCGGAAGCTAATCAAATAGTGAGCAACAAGAACGAGCTAGGCGTGCACACAATGAACCAAAGAACAAGAACAATAGAACAACACAAATGTGGAAAGTAAAGGAGACACAGTGGTTTTTGACCGAGGTTCGGAGCCTCTCCTACTCCCCGCTGAGACTAGCTCTTGCGCACAAGGACCATCTCCCTTTCGAACCACACGCTTCTTACTCGCGGTAGTCGGTTCGCCCATCCAGCGAGGTGGACTCCATCACCTCTCACACCGACATGAGAACTGCCCACATGCTAAGGTCAGCTCCCAAGCCCATGCCACCGAAGAACGCCATATTTGAAAGTAATAAGCTCGAAACGCCTTGATCAAGCCGGATCAAAGAACTTCGATGAAGCGCAATGATCAAAGGTCCGGGATGCACTCTAGGATCTAGATATATGTGGAGGAATGGGTCTAGTTCTCCCTAAGGCTAGTAGCTGGTAGCTCCATGTGAAACAATGACAAAAACATCAAAGTAGCCAGCCTACACAAGCCTATTTAAATCCTTCGGAGCGAAACAAGCTATTAGAGTTTGGGAAGACTCCAAAAACTAGTCGTTACACCCCACCTGATGCGTCCGGTGGCCGCTCCAAAAAATAGTGTTACAGCTCCAAGGCCACCAAACGCGTCCGATGGTGATAACTTGAACGCTGAACAGAACAAATGCAGATCTGACTTGTGCTAAAAGCAGGACTGACCGGACGCTGTCCAGTGGGGACCGGACGCATCTAGTGGACACTAAGAGCCCTAGTCCAAAGAAGGGCCGGACGCCAGAAACTAAGCAGCACATTGGATTTGCCACTATGATCATACATGTATGAAGGTTGCCGAAAGCAGTATGGAATACTTCCATAGACAAAGACTTCTAGAGGACAAGCCAGAGCATGATCGGACGCAGTACGGTGAGGCCAAAACTGCAAAGACAGCAGGAATTTGCTAAGTCCTAGGCTCTCTATCGACGTCTCACTTGGTTTTAGGTATTTTCTCATGGTTTTGGACTTAGGAAATGTAGTATTCAAAGAGGTCCAAGATATAGTAAGATCAAAGATTTTCAGACCCCATTTGAAGCATGGACAAAAAATCTAAAAGCTTACCTACTCCTTGACAAGAGCGTGACCTCGTCCCTTGCCCGATCATGCCTACATTGTAAGTCTATGGACCCCATGGCATTTGGTTTTGGAGATTTTTGGCACCAAGCCACAAGATTAAGGACATTATTTCATATTTCTTCTATTTTCTTGTGTGCGTGTTGGCAAGTCCGAGTCATCTGTGGCAGTCTTTTCTCTGGCAGCTAAGTCCCACTGTGCACTCCGAGTCTGCTGATCTTATCCCCTCCTGAGCATTCGAGAGAGTTCGAGAGTTGCCAAGTGTCCGGGGGTAGTTTGCGTAGAGGTTAGGTTTCCTAGTGTCCCGTTTTCCAACTGTCCGGGTTTCGTAGTAGCTAAGTCTCAAAGCTAGATATTTTTTGAAGGCACGAAACTTCCCTCTTACGCCATCCAAAGTTCCCACCAAATCAACAAATCGATAGAGCCAAAAGACGAAGCCCTAGGCAAAGCTGAGAGACAGAGAAAGGATAGAGGTGCCTAGGTTCGAAAAGTATAAGATTTATAGGTGTTTTTTGTTTCCCTAAATTTTCTAGAATATTCATTTGGGAATGAGGTGGAGAAACTTAGTTGGTTGGATATCTCTCGTTCTTAGCTTTCCAGAATGTACAAGATCGGAGCAAAAGATATATATTTTTCAGTGTGAGGCCTGAGCTGCAGCGTAGGAACATCCGACGCGGAGGGGTGGGAACATCCAATCCACCCCTTGCTGGACTGAGCGCCTACTGTCCAGAGTGCCCTGCGTAGGAACATCCGACGCGGAGGGGTGGGAACATCCGATGCGGGTGAATCTGTATGTGACGGTTGGACGCGGTTTTCTCACGATTTCTCTTGGATATGAGGAAGAACTCATGTGGGTTATAAATAGAACTTATCCCTTCATGTGTGGGGGTGAGAGAGCTTCATTTGCAGCCACCCATAGCCACCCCATCCTTGAGAAAGCCTCTCCCATGGTGGAGCTAGCCCAAGCCCCCATGTGTGCTTGAGTGGAGGAGTGAGAGAGAGAGAGAGAAGGAAGGAGGAGGAAGAAGAAGGTGCCCCTCTCCATCCACCCCTAGGAGTTGCCTCACCCATGGAGTGGATGCTTGGCCACCATGGAGTGTGAGGAGGTGGTGAGGTGAGTGGTCTCCGGTGTGTTCTTTGGGTCTTCTTGCCGGAAGGGGATCGCCACCGCCGTGTCTTGGTCTTGCCTTCGTTGTGTTTTCTTCACTCCATCCGTTGGAGCCGCAAACCCTCGGTTTGTCCGGGGTCACCGCCATTCGTTAGGGTGCATCGTCTTCATCCGTTGGAGGCAAGGGAAACAATCGATGTGTCCGGGGTCACCGCCATTCGTTGGGGTGCATCGTCTTCATCCGTTGGAGGCGAGGGAAACAATCGGTGTGTCCAAGGTCACCCTATTAGTTGGGGTGCATCATCTTCATCCGTTGGAGGCGAGGGAAACACTCGGTGTGTCCAGGGTCACTTCCATTCGTTGGGAGTGCATCGTCTCCATTCGTTGGAGTCGAGGTGTGAAATCCTCCCTGTGTCGGGGGTTGGTGCCATTCGTTGGTACAGTGGGTCGTGAGGAGCTTCCGCCTGTGGGTGGACTCGCGGTCTTGTGAGGGGTTCGGTGCTTGCCTCAGCCATTCGTTGTTAAAGGAGTATCCTTTGAGTGGATTGAGGATTATCAACGAGAGGGTCCCGGCCTTCATGTGTTGAAGGCTTTCTCAACGGAGACGTAGTCACTCATTCGTTGGATGGTGGACTTTGGTAAACACTCGGTTTGCGCTCCCTTGTCTCCTTTTACCTTCCGCACTATTATTTGAGTCGCTTGTGTGAGTGAGCCATCGAGCCACCTAGTAGTCGATTATGATATGTTTGTGATAACTTCCGCTTCTAGACTCTAGGTCTCACCGGTAGCTTGGGTCATGAATTGGCTAACTAATCAAGAAAACCAATTGAAATTAAAATTTGAAATAGCTGATTCACCCCCCTCTCGGCCTAGGATCCCTTCATACATCTTTCTTGAGATGACAGTAGCTCTGCTAGGGTTTCATGAACTCCGAAAACACCCTTGTGGTCTTGAACTTGTTAATGGTCCATCATCAATACCAAGATTAACCAAAGGCTCAAGCAAACTCACATCGGGGTTGCACACAAAACTAAGCAAATGTGATATCTACCCAGTCAATTGTGATGAAGTTAGCCTCCCTAAGATCCTTGCCTCTTTCCTTGGCCTCCGTACAACCTGCCTTGTGTCAGGTTTGGGTTTGGCCAAGTATATGCCAGGAGGAAGAGGACAGCGGCGGGACCTGGCCCTGGTTCCTCATCACCAGGTCCAGTCCAACCAGCTAATCCCTTAGAATAGAATAATAGATAGTTATCTATTAATTAGTTAATTAGATAGATATTATCTGTTAGAGTTTGTTAGATTGGATTGGTGATTGTAATCTCTTTGCCGCAGCCTTGAATATAAAAGGCATAGGTCGGCCATCTAATAAAGTTAAGCAATAGATTATTTATCTGTTGCTCTCCCCTGTTTCTTCCAATTCTCATCTACCTGGACGCCGGCAGCAACCCTGCTGTCGTCGTCTTCCACCCTCAACCGAGTTCATAACAACTTGGTATCAGAGCAACCTCGACGCCATCATGACCGGCGGCGAGGGTTCCGATCCCCACGTCACCACTAGCCAATTCATGGCGGCTATGTCCGACCTGACCAAGAAGATTCATGATGAGTTCGCTGGCGTCAAGCAGCAGCTATCCGTCAACACAGCAGCGGTTTCGGATGTGCAACGAGCCGCCGATGCGCATGCAGCTTTGATCACCACCTTGAACACGCGCCTCACTCGCCATGACACCCGAATGGCTGCCCTAGAGGACGCTGGTGGTACACACGTGCGCCGAAAGGGGCAACCCAGGGTAGCTGCACCAGCAGGCGACAACGACGAGGAACCAGCAGATTCGTCCATGCCACCAAAGTACCAACGGATGGTTTTCCCAACCTATGATGGTGAAAAGGACCCTATGGTATGGCTTAGTCACTGCGACCGATTCTTTCGTGCCCAACGTACTCCAGCGTCAGAGAAGGTCTCCGTTGCGGCTTACCACTTGGTGGACAAGGCACAAGAATGGTACTGCCTAGCGGAGGAAGAAAGCGGCATCTCGAACTGGGCGGATTTCAAAGAGATGATGCATCTCTGGTTTGGACCTCCCTCTCGGCATAATAAGGTGCGAGAATTGAAGAGGTTGACACAAACGGGAACCGTGACGGAATATCAAGAGAAATTTCAGGCGTTGTTGCCCCGTTCCGACTTGCCCAACGATCTGCACATTGAGATGTTCACGGCGGGTCTAGCCGGCTCGATGGGACCACAAGTGGAGCGCGCTGGACCAACATCTCTCGCCGATGCCATGAGTCTCGCCTTGGAGTTTGAAGAGCAAAGGCAGGCAGAGAAGGACGAGACCAAAGCCCTCGTCCAACAAACCATGGGACGGACGGTGAACACCAATCGAGGCGTGGCCAAGACGACCACTGCACCCGCTGCGACGACCAATACAGCAGGTACCGACAATCCCCAAGCTGGCAACAGACTCATCCGAC
The DNA here is from genome assembly GCA_005191435.1 of Raddia distichophylla. Taxonomy (NCBI): domain Eukaryota; kingdom Viridiplantae; phylum Streptophyta; class Magnoliopsida; order Poales; family Poaceae; genus Raddia; species Raddia distichophylla. Next base: position 10,164 of record SPJY01008328.1, read on the forward strand.
AACTCACTCGCGCTCAAATGGAGGAGCGTCGTAAGATGGGTCTTTGTTACAATTGCGATGAGAAGTGGGAGCGTGGCCATGAGTGCAAGAAGCTGTTCTTCCTAGACCTTGCTGATGAAATCATAGATGGAGAAGACACTGCAGGAGAGTCAGAGGGACATCCCTCCATCTCACTAAATGCACTGACCAGCATCCATGCTGGCCGTACTATGCAGCTCGAGGTGGAGGTGGGCGGCCGTCGGCTTCGAGTACTGGTGGACTCCGGCTCCACAAACAACTTCATCGACGAAAAGGTTCGGACAGAACTGGGCCTTCCTCTTCGACCTACTAGCCAACCCCTACGAGTGGCAGTGGCCAATGGCGACGCCATCCAGGGAACCAGACTCAGCCCAGCAATCCAAATGAAGATCGGCGAGGAGCTATTTGATGTGGACTACTATTCCATTCCACTGGCCGGTCTACAAATGGTCTTGGGGGTTCAATGGCTAGCAACTCTAGGGCCAATACAATGGGACTTCGATCGCTTGACGATGTCATTTTGGCGTTCCAATACTCCGGTCACGCTGCGGGGTCACCAAGCTGTGCCAGCTCTTCTTCAAATGATGGCCGATATTCAAGAAGACTTGTTGTCCACCCTCCTACGTGAGTTCAGCGGTCTATTTGAGGCACCAACAGGGCTTCCTCCAGCACGGCCCTACGACCATCACATCCATCTCAAGCACGACACTGATGCAATAGCAGTGCACCCATATCGCTACCCTCAACTGCAGAAGGATGAATTGGAGCGTCAATGCCAGGAAATGCAGCAACAAGGGATCATTCGGCCGAGTACTTCAGCCTTGTCATCGCCAGTTTTCCTCGTCTGCAAGAAGGAGGACACTTGGCGTTTTTGTGTGGACTACCGTGCGCTTAATGAGAGGACAATCAAGGATAAATTTTCAATACCGGTGGTTGAAAAACTATTGGATGAGTTGCACGGTGCCCGATTCTTCACCAAATTGGATCTCCGATCAGGATACCATCAGGTCCGTATGCATACCGAGGATGTACACAAGACGGTGTTCCGAACGCACCATGGTCACTTTGAGTTCCTGGTAATGCCCTTCGGACTGACCAACACACCGTCTACATTCCAAGCTTTAATGAATGACATCTTGAAGCCTTACCTTCGCCGATTCGTGCTTGTGTTCTTTAACGATATCCTTATATATAGCGCATCTTGGGCTGAGCATCTCTGTCACCTTCGGCAAGTCTTTCAAGCACTCCAGCGCCATCAACTCGCGCTCAAGAAATCCAAGTGTTCCTTCGGGTCGACATCCGTAGCGTACCTTGGTCACGTGGTGACTGCCGAGGGTGTGGCTATGGATCAACAGAAGGTGGACGCAGTGCAACAATGGCCAACTCCTACCACCGTACGTGCTGTTCGAGGATTTCTCGGTCTTGCAGGCTACTTTCGGCGCTTCATCCACAACTATGGCGCCATCGCAGCCCCACTTACCAAGCTACTGCGTAAAGAAGCTTTCACATGGACCCCGGAAGCTCAACACGCGTTTAAAGAGCTGCAACGTGCACTCACCACAGCTCCAGTTCTCCACCTTCCAGATTTCGCCCTCACCTTCATCGTTGAATGTGATGCATCGGGCTCTGGTTTTGGGGCTGTTCTCCATCAGGGCAGCGGTCCATTGGCGTACTACAGCAGACCAATTGCTTCGCGACATGCTAAATTGGCGGCATATGAGCGAGAACTTATCGGTCTTGTGCAAGCAGTGCGGCATTGGCGACCTTATCTTTGGGGCCGCTCCTTTGTCATTAAGACCGACCATTACAGCCTCAAGTTCTTGCTAGATCAGCGCCTCTCCACTATTCCGCAACACCAATGGGCAAGTAAATTGGTTGGCTATGACTTTACTGTCGAATATCGACCAGGCCGTCTCAACATCGTTGCTGACGCCCTTTCTCGGCGCGATGGTGACCTGCCAGTAGGAGCTCCGGCCCTTTTGGCCCTATCAACACCCAGTTTGCCCTTCTTTGCTGAACTGCAACAAGCTTTATCCACGGAGGAGCAATGGTGCCAGGTGCAGGATGAAGTACTACAAGACCAACGGGGGGCACCTTGGTCCCTACGGGATGGCTTCGTTTTACATGGCAGCAAGGTGTATGTTCCAGCCTCATCGTCCAGGGTGCCATCTATCATTGCTTTAGCCCATTCACCGGGTCATGAGGGCATCCAGAAGACTCTCCATAGGCTTCGTGCTGATTTCTATATTCCTAAGGCTCGCCAATTGATTCAAGCCTATATACGCTCCTGTGACACATGTCAACGTAACAAGACAGAGCACCTTCATCCTGCTGGTCTGCTACAACCGCTGGAGATACCGCAGCAACCATGGAGCGATATCGCTATGGATTTTGTGGAAGGACTGCCAAAGGTGGGGGAAAAACGGTGATTCTGACCGTGATAGACCGTTTCTCTAAATATGCTCATTTTATTCCCCTGGCTCATCCTTATACAGCTACCTCAGTCAGTCGTGTCTTCTTTGATAACATTGTTAAGCTCCATGGCATTCCTTCTTCCATTGTTAGTGACAGGGATGTCATCTTCACGAGTGCATTTTGGCAGGAGCTTTTCCATTTAGCTGGGGTTCAATTATGCATGAGTTCAGCCTATCAGCCCCAGTCTGATGGACAAATCTGAGGCAGCTAATAAAATTATTGCTATGTACCTTCGGTGTTTAACGGGGGATAGGCCTCGTCAATGGATAAGGTGGCTATCGTGGGCTGAATACTGTTACAACACTTCTTACCAGTCCTCTCTTCGGGAGACACCATTTAAAGTTGTCTATAGGTGCGATCCACCGTCTCTTCGCTCTTATTCCAAAGGAGATGCACGCATACCAGCAGTGGACAATACCATGGTGGAGCGCAACTCATTTCTTGCTGATGTTCGTGATCGCCTTCATCAAGCTCAGGAGCATGCCAAAGAATTTTATTATCGTCACCTTCGGTTAGTTCAATTTGATGTCGGCGATTGGGTGTGGCTCCGCTTACTTCATCGTGCCACTGCTTCTCTACCGTCTAGCAAGGGCAAGCTCAGTCCTCGTTTTGTGGGTCCGTACTGCATCAAGGAACGCATTGGTACTGTTGCTTATCGTCTCCAGCTTCCTGCAAATGCTCGGATCCATGATGTGTTTCATGTGGGCATCCTCAAGAAATTTCATGGTACACCACCAATGTCTCCCCCTCCACTTCCACCTATGGCGAATGGTCGTGTTCTGAGCGCAGGTTCTTCGTGGTCGCATTGTTCATGGGCTTTGTCAAGTTTTGGTCCGTTGGATGGATCAGCCAGCCTCCTACAACTCCTAGGTTGATTTGTCCGTATTTCAGCAAACTTATCCTTCTTTCTAGCT
>SPJY01008335.1:0-21258 GCA_005191435.1 Raddia distichophylla
CCTGTCTCTCTGTTCGCTGTTTTTCGTCTTGTCCGGCGTGTCTCCTATCTCATTTATCGAGAACCTTAGTTGACTTGGGTCAATATCCCAACCGTCGACACTTAGTATCTAGAATAATAGGGCTAGACTCTGTACTAGGCCTGTGCTTCTGATATTGTACTCTGATTTCCGGCCTGCATGTCGTATGCTATGTAATGTACTCGAGCAGAGCTCAGTTATGTAATAATTTATTTCCGTTGGCAAAGTATCATTTTCTGAATAACTGTGTGTACTGGCTACTGATCAGGGGACTAGTACAGATTACACAGGAGAGTTCTGTCATTAAAGACTGGGCTCCGACAGCTCGCCTGGAGTTGTAGATGACACGGCTTCCCTCGGACTCCAACTCCGGCGAAGTGGAAGCACCCGGTTCCCGCACCGGGTGACCTAGCCCGAGGCTAGGAATTTCGTTGGTGAAGTGGTACGGCTTGATGGCGAGGTGCACTTGGCGATGGCTTGGACCGGTTTAAGCTCGGGAACGGCGAGGTGGGAGACTCAACTCCGGCGGGAAGACCCCAAAGAGCACTCGACTCAAAGAACCCGGGAGACCCCCCAAAACCTCGCCACCTCTTAGAGAAAACCAAGCCAAACACCCGGGAAAGAGGAGGGGAACACATGAGCTTACCTTCTTCAACCTCTCCCTCTCCTCTCCTCTCTCTCACCTAAACCCTAGGTGGAGGTGGACATGGGTAAGGGAAAACCCATGGGAGAAGCTCTCTCAAGAACACTAGTGCAAGGGGTGTGGAAATAATGAGCTCTCTTAGCTTCTAATGCCTCCCCTGAGTCCCTTATATAACCCCTAGCCCGCTGAGGATACATGTCACTTGGTGGTTGAATCTCAGTTAAAACGAGCGGCTGGGATAGATTCGACCCAGGCTCGGGCTGCTCACCGGACGCGTCCGATGAGCGTTCCTGGGCACGTCAGACCGGTGCACGTGTTGTGTTCGACAGTGCGTCTCACCGTGGTCGGATGCGTCCAATGCCCTTGTTGGACTCGTCCGACAGTAAGGATACATTTTTGGGCTCCTAGGACTTAGCCAAAATCTACACCGATTGCCCTGTGAGTGCTTCATTGGACGCGTCTGATGGCGCGTCGGACGCATCCGATGAGCACCAGACGCGTCCGAAGGCTGACCGGACGCGTCTGGTGGCTCCAGTTTCAGCCACTCGACTACACCCTGTGAGGATCCTAGGCCGGGGGGGTGAATCGGCGGCTTATCAAATTTTAGCACTTTTTCAACTCTTAACCACGCACGCCAATTGACACCTTGTGTTACCAGGATTATGAATTATGCACAACGAAGCACGAACTAGACTAGTGAACTAGTGGAAGCGAGAGCCCTAAACAATTCTAGTAGAGCACGTGCATGAGCGGAAGCTAACTCAAGCGGCGGATTGTCAACTCCAGTCCTTCTCCTCGTGGCTCGAAGGCACACGGAACACAAGCAATTCTCCAAGGCAAGTACTAGCAAAGTAAATAGGGGACACGGCGATATGTTTGACCAATGTTCGGCGCGCAACATATGCCCGCCTACTCACCGTTGACCAAGGTCAGGTCGGAGCAGCGCACGAAGCTCGACGACCCCGTGCACAACACATGCGCACGATGACCCGGGACCCGTTCGTCCCTAGCGGTCGAGTGCACTAGAAAATTCACCTACACACGTAGAGGAGCAGTCTTGTACAAGGTTGCGGCAACCCTCCACACATCGGAGAGCCCAGTAACACCAACTCCACAACCGGAGCCGGCCTCCGCACGGTCGGAGGACTACACACCGAGGACGCGTCCAAGGGTGCACCGGAAACACATTTCCGACGGCCGTAGAGAAGCTATGGGCTTTTGTTGCGGTAGCTGTCATCGCGGTTCACTTGGCGATGCGGTACCGGGTACGACCTTGGCGTAGTCGTATACGTCAGTGAAGCCTTGCTCCCGGAGTCGTTGGAGGCACACGATCACAATCCGGAGCACAAAGGTCTCACCTTTCTCAACCTTGGGCTTGGAGAGCACCAAGGGAGGTGAGAGAAGAACTTGGGGTACCTTGGGATGGGCTTTGGATGACACTAGGATGAACACAAGCCTTCCCTCTTCCCTCTCTTACCCTATCAATCCCTCAACTCGAGCTCAAACACAATCTACCATGGTGCTAGGGTTTGACATCACAAACTCACCATGGGGAGGAGAAGCCTTGGGCACAAACCTTGGGGATGACCTTGGGACGAGCTACCCTTCTTCTTCTCCTAAAAAACGAGCTCAAATCATGGTGGACATGGTGGCATGAGCATGGGAACACACCATGGAAGGCTCCTCTCTTCTCTCCTTTCTTCTCTCTCAAGCCTAGGAGTGGGTGGTTACAAATGGAAGCCTCAAACTCTAAATCTCAGGAAAACCCGGATATATGGCCTCCCAAACCGACCTTGTGACGTAGGGCTGAGATTAGCCCGAGAGGAGATCAAACGGCTGAGATTGAATCGACCTGTAGTCGAATTCACTTCATCGGACGCGTCCGATGGGCTCATTGGACGCGTTCGATGGAGGGCGGAGAATACGAGGCCAAAAAGTTGTACTGCATCGGATGCGTCCGACGGGCTGGTCGGACGCGTTCGACAGTAGGTTTGAGCTCGGGACTCGCTAGGGACTTAGGTGCTAGGAGAACAAGGCTGTGCATTTTTCACTTCATCGGACGCGTCCGATGGTTCATCGGACGCGTTCGATGACTCCAAATCTGCCTCCCGAGGCTAAGTGATGGAACTTCCCTCGATTTTCATAGAACTTCCACAGCTCACTCTTGGTCCCTCTTCACCAGACGCGTCCGATGGAGCGTCGGACACGTCCGATGGAGCGTCGGACGCGTCCGATGGCCCGATTTCAGGGCAGGGCTCTCTCTAACGCCTCTCTCTTGCCTTGGCTGCCTCTCTTTTGTCCATGGAAGGTTCCAGAAGCTTCTAGGCATGGTCTTTAGGAGTCCTTTGGCACTGGGAAGCCTGGGGAACACATTTCTCCCCATCGGACGTGTCCGATAGGTCATCGGACGCGTCCGGTGGATCGGTCTCAGGACATGTTTGTCCAGCCCGAGCTCCTCTCTTCTCTTCCCTTTGCTTCTAAGGCCTGGGCTTTGGTTCTAAGACCTCTAGGGTAGTTGTTAGGCATGATTTAGGATTCACTTAGCTACTCCTCACACCTAGACACCAAATGGGTTAGCGAGTGGACATGGACACCAGGAGTGGCTTAGCTTGTTCTAGGCTTGACTCTAGAATTGCGCTCATGTTCTCTTTCTTGACTTGACGATGCTTGGCTTGTTGTAGATGTTCGGGCCGGATCGAAGACACCCACAAATCAAATAAAGAGAAACTATAAAATAATTGTCCTTAGCCTTCGTCATCAATACCAAAACTAACAATGTTCTTACACACCCTTCTCTTTCTTCTATTTTTTCTCTTTTTCTCTCATCTTGGATTCTTGGGCATGGTTGTTGGTATTTTTGTCGGCTTCTAAGGTTTGGATAAGGATGACACGGATAAGGATGACACGGCATCGGATAGGCTGGAATCAAATCGAATCGGCCCCGGTGGCTTTGGGTGGGAGTTTTTGAGCCTAAGGGATTGAAATTGACTTGGTGGCTACGAAAACCCCTCGGACACGACATCTTTACCTCGGATGCTTCTGGGCCCACCCGTAGGCATCGACTCCAAGCCAACTACCCCCTCGGACACTTGGCACTCTCTCGGACGCTCTCGAACGTTCTAGACTCACCTGAACTCAACTGGAGAGACGACAACCCGAGTGCTCAATGGGACCTACTTGCTAGAGACTGAGACTCGCACAACCCGTGCTCGAGCCTTGGACATGCACACAACTAAAAGACATGAAGAGAATATGCTAGGCAAAATAATGTCCATAGTTGACATGACACTAAATTGCCAAAACCTAGCCTAGGAGTCCCAGGACTTACAATCTCCCCCTTTTTGGTAATTTGGTGACAAGACCCTGCAAAATCAATTTCAAGCAATACAAGGGCATATATCTCATGGCACTGGGGATAGTTGCAATAGCCAATGACCATATCCAATTATTGAGCATCCATATCCAAGTATTGAGCAAATGCCAAAGACATTATGATTTAGGCATATTACAAGCCGGCTCAACCAATCCTAAGCACATGCTAGTTGTGTTGGTGAGCAAATGGGGCAAAAGCATGGTCTATTTAAGAGCAAGATACAACCCTAGCATGGGACCACGTGATAGCAAGTTACAACCTCAAAGAGGACTAAGCAAGAGCAATATACAACCCAAGATGGGACTAATATACAAATGTCAATGAGTAGGAATTTTCAAGCACATCTAAGCAAAGGCATGATCTAGAGCAAAGACTAGCACAAGTCAAGCACACAAGAGCATAAGCACATGAACTCAAATTTAGCTCCCCCTAGATCATCTCTATCTCTACTACTATATAATGGACGAGTTCTGGTTGACACATTCAATCTTGACCGTCCCTTCCGATCGGACGGTTCAATTTCTCAATTGGATCCCGCGCCTCCAGGATTTGACCAAATTGATCATCCTATCCGTCCATCGTCTAGATCCAATGTTCCAATTTCACAATGGGATCCCACTCCACCCCACCACATCCTCTCATTTAGTAAGTAATTAATGGTTGTAATTTGTACGTAGTTAATGATTGCGCAACTTTTGTGCCTATCTTTCCTTTTCTCTTCTCTTTTCCATATTAGACATGCATCCAACTTAATTGGATCATTAATTTATTTACATACGAGATATATTTGAAAATAAATAAGTCAATGGAGATTAATTTTTTTCCATAATGCTTTTGTTTCTCAGCGTTATGCAAAATATCAAGGCTTATTTTCCTTTTTCTCTCCTCTTTCCCACATTACTCATGTGTCCTAGTTAATCAAATCATTAATTTATTTCCATATGAGATATATTTGAAACAAAGGAGTCAATAGAGATTTATTTCTTTCCATAATGCATTTGAAAATCAATCTACATTCTATCGAGCTATTTGCTATATGAGGTAAAAAAGAGGGAAATACTGATATATCATAGAGCAGAGATTCATCATTCAGTATGAATCTTTTATATATGTCATTTTTCCCCTTGTATATTTCATACCTGTACATTGTTCTCTTGTTTGGCAAGCTACCATGGATGGTAATAACAAGATTGCATCTTGCTCTTGCATGATCAATCAATGGTTTTCAGAGATGTCATACCTCACACATTCTAGCAAAGCTCCAATTGCAGCATCATCATCTAACCTCTGGAGTAAGTGATTTATCATAAAAGTCAAAACCCATGTGTGAATGGAGCATCAAATCCATTTTATTTTATAAAAACCCTAATTTCATTTTTACAATTAGTGGATTTTTTGAATTACAACTACGTTTAAAAAATACCTATGTTGACTCACTGACATTGCTCTTGATTTTTTTGCATGTTGAATTAAAGTTTTATTTTAACTTTTATGAAAAAACCGTAGGTTGTTTTTGCCTCAGGCTATTATCTGTTGAATACCATTGAAATGAATTTCGTTTATTTATTTTACCTCCGTATAACGTTATCCTTATTCTATAGTTGGATGGAGGAATTTTGGAGCCAACCAGTCTGGAGGCATAAACCTTACCTCTGTGGTTGTAATAGCCCAAAAACACTATATCTATTTTGCTTGGTGTGCTAATGTACTTTAATGACTATTTGATATATTTTCAAGTACTTTTGCTAGTAAGCCATTTTGGAAATCATGATAAGTTCATTAGCTCACCCTAAAATTATACCAAGCATGGAATAAGGTAATAAAATTGTCCTATCAATCCTAGGATTTGATTTTGAGAATAAATTCAAAAAGGTAACATCTTGTGATGACAAATTCTAAAAATAGGACAGGTAAATAATGGTAAATTCAACCATTTTAGAGCACTTGGATAAATATTATAAATTCCTAGAAATTAATTTGAAATTGAACCAAGGCTTGAGAAAATCATGAAAAATGCTAGAAAAATCCAAATAAATCCCAGAAAATTCCTAGGTGAACCATTTGATGCCTTTTCATATCTGGTTTCAAAATTTGATTAGCAAATTGCTGTGGGACCCACATGTCATGCACATGGCCCTTTGGGCATTTGACCGAGCACCTTGCTTCCTCCCTCTCTCTCAGCCGTGGGGGCCAGCCGGAGTGCTGCAGCCACTCCATTGGCCAACACAGCGCCTGGGGAGCACGCCTCTCCACCCTCTCTCTGCATTGTCGTGGGAGAGAAGCCACTGCGGGCCCCGCTATCGCCTCCACCGCCCGCCTTGGCCAACCAGGGCTCGCGCTGTCCTGCCGCCGCGTCCAGGCCTTGTCCTCTAGTTGCCGTCGTCGACCGTGCGTGAGAGAGAACTCGGGGACATGCCAGAGACCGCCATTAATGAGCTGTGGTCTCTCGCGCACGCCAGCTCGCCAGCAAGCCGAAACCGCCCATGGTTTCATCCCCGTCGCACCGCTCATGCGCTTGGGTCACCAAGGCCACTCATAGGTGCCATTAGAACCCAGAGCAGCCCTCTGCGAGAGCAATCGCCCTCGCATTGTTCCTGCTCGCCGGAATGCTCTCACCGCCCGAGTCCAGAGGAGTGGCATTTGACCACGTCGTTTCGTCTCTAGTGAGCTCTAGAGCAAATGCTCTCGCCATGGAGCTCCTCTTGTCCTCCACTCACTACCTTCCTCAGCTCAAGCCGCTGGCGGTTGGCTGGATCAAGATCTCGCCGCCGTGACCGCGCCGGACACCGCCAAATGGAAGGACACGTGTCTATATCCTGGCCGAAGGTGGGTCAATCAACGGTGGAGATCTTGATGCATAATTTGGAAACTCCGAAGAATCTAGATAGGAGAAAATCCGATTTCATTTGAAAAGTTCGGCGAATGTGATTCTCACATTGCCAAACTTAGGGGCATATGTTGACACCCAAATTTGGCAGGAAATTGGATAAATGAAGTGGGCCAAGAGCATCGGATTATCTGGGCCTAATCGGCATTATGGGCTTCAATGATGGATGAAGAAAGAACGATGCTTGGATTAAATCCGACAAGCAAGAGGCGTGGGCTCCTAAAGCTTCATTGTATCTTAGGAAAGTTTGTCAGGTCGTGTTGTAACTTGTCGGTTTAGGTCGTGTCGGTATCAATTTTTAAGTACCTAAGCGTTAGTATAAATAGGACCCGATGGACGTGTTTAAAAAACAACTCAATACAATACACAAAACACTACGCCCTCGAATCCGATCGACATCGTCGAAAGGTTCAAACCTCGGGTAAAGCTATCTCGATGTAATCGACTCTTTGCTTGTTGTATCGTATGCATGAATGCCTTGCTTCAATCTCATGTATACAAAGCATGTTAAGCTGTCTTGGTTTACCGATCCTTAGCAAGGACACATATTGCACTGTCTCGGTTTAACCGATCTGTAGTATGTATTTATCTTCGCAATGCTGATCGTTGGATGACTTATGAGTGAATTCTCTTTTTTCGATGCATATGACTGTCTCGACCCGATCGATCTTATGTGTGTTTGCTTAGGAGTTTTCATGAATAGAGTAATTACCGATTAGCACTGTGTTTACTCGATGCCACCGGGTGGGCCCAGAAGCATCCGAGGCAAGGCAGGTCGTATCCGGGGATGTTTCATAGCCACCAAGTCAAGTTGAAATCACTAGGTGCGAAAACTCCCGCCCAAAGCCTCCCTTGCCTATCCAAATTTATTCGATCATATCCGAAAGCCTCCATGGGTCCCACCTAGTCCAAAGTCCGAGATGACCCCATCCTTAGCCAAACCTACCCCGAAAGCCGACAAAGTAACCAACATCCTTCTCCAAGTAACCAATACCAAGAGAGAGGAAGAGACTAGGTGAGAGAAGTGAGATGGCCAAACAAAAGAGCCATTGGACGCGTTCGACGAGTCATCGGACACGTCCGATAAACCAGTCTCAGGGCAAAATGGTAGAAAATTTGGTTAAGTCCCATGAGAGCTCGAGTGACACCCTCACTGTCGGATGCGGGTGAGGAAAGCGATCAAACACGTCATGCACGTCGTTGTCAGCAGCGCCCACAATTCATCAGACGCGTCCGATGAGGAGTCCGAGCCCCAGTCGAATCACTGTGAGCCGTCTGTTTTGAATCCCAAGCGTTTTATAGCTGACACGTGTCCACCACGACCTGGGCACTATATAAGGGGCTCGGGAGAGACTTCCAGAGTTAAGAGAACTCATTGTTCTTCCACCCCTTGGCCTAGTGTTCTTGAGAGAGCTTCTCCCATGGGTTCCTCACCACCCATGTCCACCACCTACAAGGGTTTGTGAGGGAGAGAGAGAGGAGAGGAGAGGGAGAGCAAGAAGATGGTAAGCATGGTCTTCTCCCTTCCTCTTGGGGTTCTTGGCATGGTTCTTCCCACGGGATGGTGAGTTCTTGGGGTCTCCCGGTCTTCCGAGTCGAGTGCTCTTTGGGGTCTTCCCGCTGGAGTTGAGTTTCCCACCTCGCCGTGCCCGAGCTTCACCGGTTCAAGCCATCACCAAGTCAACTCCGTTGTCAAGCCGTACCACTTCACCAAGCGTACAACTACACCAACAAAACCCTCGCCACGGGCGGGGTCACCCAGTGCGGTAACCGGGTGCTTCCACTTCACCGAAGATGAAGTCCGAGGGAAGCCGTGGTGGACGTCAACCCGGGTGCGTGGAGGTCGCCAAGTTGCCGACGTCAACACCAAGGTTCAAGTCTCCGCGGTCCACGTCCAAGCCAAAGAATCCGTCATGAACCTTGTACCAAAACACCTCTTGTGCGAAAGTCGGCACCTACCAAGGTGCCGGGGTGTCGGGATAGCCCTCAACGTGTGAGGGAGCCCGGCCTCGCTGTGAGGGTCCGAAGCTAGCCCTTAAAGCTTTCCGAGTAAGTTGTCAGCTAGGGACGCGAGAGTCCCGCTCACTCTCGAGTGACTTCGGCATCGTGGTGTAGGTGCTTGCACCGAACCACGTTAAAAATCGTGAGTCTCCCTTTTACTCTTCCTCGCATTTACTTTCCCGCATTTGTTGTCTATTCTCTTCGGCTATCTCTTTTGCTCATTGTTACTTAGTTCTAGTTTCCGCTACTGTAGCTCTCCAATAGTTAGTCCAGTTGTCGCTTGCTAGCTCACTAGTGAAATTTGACTAAGTAAAACAAAAACACAAAAAATAGGTTAAAACTTGCGTAGATAGCCTCTTCACCCCCCTCGAGGCCTAAGATTCCTTTAAATGGTATCAGAGGCAAGTACCCTCCATGTACTTGGCTTAACCGCTAAAGGGCAAAATGGCCGACGGGGGAAGTGTCGCCGGGAATAGAATCCCATTGTTCATCGGCACACAATTTGGTCATTGGAAGACAAAGATCACCACTACATTTAGTCTCTTGGGCGTCATGTTTGGGCCGTGGTAGAGAAACCTTTGGGCTTTGAGTTAGAGAAAGATGTGGTTCCCACAGCTGAGCAAGATGCTAAGTTAGACCTAGATACTAAAGATAGAAATGCATTGTTCTCCGCTTTGAGCCCCGAGGTGTTTGAGTGGGTTAGAAATTTACCCACTGCTCATGATATTTGGAAAACCTTAGTGCAAATCAATGAGGGCACAGATGAGGTAAAGGAGGAGAAAATTGCTATCCTTAGGAGGCGATTTGACAACTTCAAAATGATAGATGGCGAGGATGCAAACGCTATATACACTAGGCTTAACCCATTGGTGAATGAGCTCAAGGGGCTCGGTTTCACCATGACTGACCTGGATGTATGCAGGAAAATCATGGCTATTCTCCCAAGAAACAGGTACCGGGAGTTCGTCCTCATCAAGGGCAATGAGGCCAAGACAGCAACCCCTGGCGAGCTCCTTGGGAAGCTTGTCTCTTACGAGATGATGATTGAGGATGGAGATGACGATTGAGGATGGAGATGACGACGGTACTTCCAAGCCTAAGGAGAAGGCCATTGCTCTTAAGGTGAGCACATCCAAGGCAGGCGGGTCCAAGCCAAGTGGGAAGCAAAGCTCAAACAAGTCTGTCTCCGATGGAGATGGGAGCCCAAGCCTGGCTCTTGTTGTGAGGGACATGATTCGAACCTTCAAAAACATGTCCAAGAGGAACTTCAAGGAAAAGAAGGCGCTCGCCTCAATACATTGCCACATAGCCTCAGTTCGCCCGAACAAGAAGAAGGGCAAGGACAAAGAAAGTGGCGGCGAGAACAAGGACAAGCCCAAGAATAAGATGAGGAGGTACAAGTCCGGCTTCCGCCGCACCGACAAGAATGGCAAGAAGCAAGCCTTCGTCGGTGATTGGGAGACCGACCACTCCTCCACAAGCGACGAGTCCTCCACCTCCTCTGCCTCAAGTCAAGGTGGCACCAAGGAGAAGACCAAGGACAAGGCCAAGGCACTGATCGGTCACACTCTACCCGAGTCGGTGCCTCAACCACCTGCTCAGCTACCTGCAAGCTTGGTGGCAGCTGCTACCTCTGACGACGATGCAGGCTGGGAGTCCGACATCGAGTTCTTCCCTGAGCCTGTCCTTCCTCCGCGGTTCTTGATGGCACACTTCTCCAATCCCGACGATGAGGTGAGTAGCATAGCTGCTTCTGACTGCACCTCTTCCTCTTGTTGTTGTCCCTTTGAGGAAGGTACTCCTGAGTATAGACAATGGATGCTTGATTTCATTCAGAAAGGCATATATGTGTCTCAAGCTTACCAAAACAAGTATGAGAAACTTAAGGTAGTGCATGCTAAGGTGTGTAAAGAGCGTGATAATCTAGATAACATGGTATCTAGGCTTCTAGAGCGAAGAAATGACTTAGAGGATCGGGTTGATATGCTTACTGCTGGGCTAGCTCTAGATAGTTCTATCAATGCTATGCCTACATTTGAATATGCGTCTAGTGAGCATGATAACTTGCCTGTTCTTGACATACCTGCTTCACCCACAGCACATGATGCACTTGCTTGTGATGCTCTGCCTGTGAATTCTAAAATTGCTCCTGCTAGACCCACCTCACCAATTATCTTGCTCACACGTCCTAGGGATGATGAAATTGTGCATGATTTGCCTGCTTTACCTGCTATTCCTAGTGATGATGATGAATTTCTTAGCTCTTTGCCTGCTAGCTTGTGCAATGTTGCTCCTGCTCCACATGCTCCTACACCTGTACCACTACCTGTTGCACCTAGAACTAGTGATAAGCAAAAATCTGTTGCTATTGAATCATTACTTTTGACTGTGCCTTCTACTTCAAATGTTATTGCAATTGCTTCTACTTCTAGTGGTTCACGGGGTAGTGGAGGCTTGTGTGATCCCAACCATTGCAAGGTGTAAGGAATCTAGGCCGAGAGGGGGGGGTGAATCGGCGGCTTATTAGAATTTTAACTCTTTTCTACTCTAAAACCAACGCACGCCAATTGACACCTTGTGTTAGGCAAGTTCGGAGTTATGCGCAACGGGACACTAACTCGACTAGCGGAGCGGAAGCGAGCGGCCTACACAATTCTAGTAAGCACGAGCACGAGCGGTAGCTAGCAAGGCGGCAAACTCGACTCCTCTTCACACTCCTCGTGGCTCGAAGGCACACGGCACCACGCAATCTCCAATTCTATTTGTGGAAAGGTAAATAGGAGAGACGGCGATATGTTTGACCGATGTTCGGTGCACACACATGTGCACCTACTCACCATTGACCAAGGTCAAGCTGGAGCAGTGCTTCAAGCTCAATGGCCCCGTACACAACACATGCGCACGTTGACCCGGGACCCTTTCGTCCCTAGCGGTCTTGTACTAGAAAGCTCACCTACGCACGTAGAGAAACAGCCTTGTACAAGGGCGATGGCAAGCCTCCACACACCGGAAGCTCCCGTCACACCGACTCCACAGGCGGAGCTGGCCTCCGCACGGTTGGAGGACTTCACACTGAGGACGCGCCCAAGGGTGCACCGGAAACGCGTTTCCGGTGGCCGTAGAGAAGCTACGGGCTTTTGTTGCGGTAGCGGTCGTCGCGGTTCACTTGGCGATGCGGTACCCGGGTACGAGCTTGGCGTAGTCGTACACGTCGGTGAAGCCTTGGCTCGCGGAGTCGTTGGAGAGCACAAGCACACAAACCGGAGACTAGAAGGCTCACCTTTCTCAACCTTGGGCTAGTGGGAGCACCAAGGGAGGTGAGGGGAGCACAACAAGGGGGAACCTAGGGAGGCACTAAGATGAACTCAAGACCTACTCCCTCTTCTTCTTCCCTCTCTCACCCTCTCAATCACTCAATCCCGAGCTCATGGGTTCTTGGTCATGGTGGCTAAGGTTCGGACTTGGAAACTCACCATGGGGGGGGGGGAACCTTGGGCACAAACCTTGGGGATGACCTTGGGACGAGCTACCCTTCTTCTCCCTTCTTCTTCTCCTAAAAAACGAGCTCAAATCATGGTGGTCATGGTGGCATGATGTCGGCCCCCGATTTTGTGGACCGGGAACCTCGGTGCACCTGCGCTAGCCCCGGATCTGTCTTGCTAGCGCGGCACCACCAATTTACATAAGCTGGATCATTTCATACAAATCGCTGAAGAAATAATTATTACATTAATTAAAGTTCATAATGGTTCTTTTGGATAGGCTGTCTGGCCAAATAATACATTACCAAAATGTACTCCTGTCAGAGTAGAAAAATTGCGGAAATAGTAGCTTCGGGTCTCGAGGCTATGCCCAAACCACCAGGCAAGCGACTGGAGTCCCGCCTAACACCCATCCTGCACGTCAGCTCCTAAACCGTCTAGTTTTCCCCTCCAGTAGTGTCGATCTTCCATGCCCTTGTCTTCTTTTTCCTGAAATCGTGAACGTGTGTGCGAGTGTGAGCGCGCAATCAACCCGAGCTCGCGAACCAATACCCAACCTAATGCATTATAGTGATAGGGGCTATTTGGTGGAGGCTAGGTTGATTTATTTGCGTAAAGCCATTTTTATAATAATTATAGATAAAGTCCCAACTAGCAGTGGTAAAACAAAGACGTACTGGGCTAGTATATGCCAATGTTTAGGTAATTCTAGGGGTATCAACATTTTCAAAATCATCATCGTCATCAACATCATCCATAGGCAAACCGGAAACCTCCACTCGTTCCCGGACCGTACCCGTTTCACCCTGGCGTACGTCCTCTAACATATGGCGGTGGACTCACCCTCCGCGAGGCGTGATCCCCTTGAGCTCAACTAAGGCCGGGATCCTCGGATCCCAAGAGTTCATCATATAAATGTAGTATTGTGGGTGTCCATAGGACGATACTTCTCGCACTCGGGCAGAAATGGCACCCAAGTGCATGAGCCGTTTCCGGGGCTTTATCTAGTTGCAAAGTAAACTTGGGAAAGCGGGGCACGTCACATCACCATAGTTATGTACTCGGGATACACACATGCTGACTAGACTGTCCAAAGTTCTAGACATACAGATGCTATGACACTGTAGTCTTAATCAGGCAGAATTGGATGATTAGACTGTCCAAGGCTTTAGCCATTCAGGTGCCAAAGCAATGTAGTCTTTATCAGACAAGATCTGGTGATTTGACTGTCCAGCGCATAAGCATAGGGATGCTATAGCGATGTAGTCTTGATTAGACGGGGTCCGGTACATCTTTGGTACACTATGCTTTACCAACAATCGTGTTCAAAGAGACTAACTCCGGTCATGATACATACCATGGTAATGATGGGACCGTTCCTCAGAGTAACCTGCCCGTGCGATAAGTCAGAGCTAACGATCAGCTATACCTTGCCGGGGCAATGGAGTATATGATCGAGTAACTCATCGACCGAATCGCACGTAGATCTGCCGGGATTCAACCCACGGACTCTAGACTTAACCAGCAGGTCTAAGCAGTTCAGTGACTTATTAGTCCAAGGAGTTTATTAGTGGAGTCCTTAGGTTACAAATGATAGGTTATGGAAGTTGTACCAAGGAAAGGGGTGTGCTTATGTAACACAAGTAATTCAAGTGGTTTTTAGCTAGACCAGCTCTATTAGCTCTTTGTTTGACCATATAATCCATAGCAGAAATAAAGCATGCAAGTTCGTAATTTAAATCAACATAAATTTAATTAAAACTGGGTAAAGGAAATGAACTAGAGTATTGGCTCGCCTGAACCGAGCGTGTCGAGGTGTTGTTTCCAGTCTTCGGTCTTCTCCTCGGGTTCTGTTGAATCTATCGTGGAGAAGCAATAAGTACAAATAATCACAAGAATATGCATTAAGATATGATGCATGAAATGCAATTCGCATCTAACTGAGTCGGCAGGAATTTATATCGAGGCTATTCTAACGATTGTTCATAGGGCTATAAATCAATCATATTAGGGAAAATTCCACGAACTTCCTTAACAGTCGTGCTAAGAATGTTATGCATGATTTATGCATTTAAATACCCCTTAAGCACGTTCCCAAATAAAGTACAATAATACTTGTTTAATTTATCAAAGCAAGTATAACATACATACTGAAAGGCCGACGTGAAAGGGCTTGTATCTTTATAAAATAAGTTATCGTAATCATAAAAGATACACCACTAATGTTGGGTTGAAGGGTTTATAGAAATTAATTCTATAGATTTGAAATATCATGACATTTCCTCACAAAGATATTTTGGACCACTAAAAGCAACCTAGGGGAGGTTTTATATACTAAAATCATCCGGGGAAACATCTTAGTATTTTTCCTGAGAAACATCATTTCTAGGTTTTCCATAACATAAAAGATTTTTAGTGGCTAAGAATTATTTTTAAAAGAAGGAAAATCATTCCTAACATTCCTTTTGCTTAGAAATTGGTTTCATAAAAGCTATCCTTATTTACCAAAGGTAAATATTAGTAGCAAAATCTTTGGATATATTTTTCTTAAGAAAAATATTCCAAGTAGTGGTTTCAAAAAAAATTAAACCAAGATTTTTAGGCATTATGTGGTATTTCTAACAAAGGAAAATAATTTCTGCGATTCCCCTGAAAAGGTCCAAAATAGTTATTGTAGTTTATCAAGAGTAGAATATTTATTCAAAGAGGTAAAAATTTATTTTCTTAAGTCTTAAGTCCACCAAAATATTTATTCCCCAATTTCATCAAATATTTCTAGCACAAGAAATATTACTCGCTTGCGCCCGCGCTCACTCCTGCTCGCTCCTTCTTCTTCCTTGGGTCAGGCGGCTCCGACGAGGCTGACGCAACTCCGGCGAGCACTTCGGCGAGGCACTGGAGGTCCTACAGTCCACCGTTCTACGTGTTCTAGGGCTCTACGGGTCGAGGAGACCTAGATCTAGGACGTCCTAGCCAAGGATAGGCCGACGGCGAGCCGAAACGGTGGCGCAACGCTCGGGGGGCGGAGCAGGGTTCACGGAGCATGTCCACATGTTGAACTAGACTAGCTACGGCTAAAGGGATGTATAGGGAAGTAACTAGGGAGTACGAGGAGTGCAGTCGTACCATCCGGCGGCTCGGAGAAGGCCTGAGATGTGTGGTCGACACACGGAGTGGAAGTCGCTGAAGAAGAGCACGTCGGGGGTTCACTTCTCCGGTGTTCCTCCATCCGAGTGCTTGTGGTAGAAGGTGGCGGTGGTGTAGCCGGAAGCGGAGCTCGAACGGGCCTCCGGTTAGCTCGGATTTGGCGGAGAGGTGGAGATGGCCGGCGGCGGTGAAGTAGCTCTCCCGCGCGCTACAAGCGACCAAAGTTCGATTAACTTTGGAGGGAGCAAGAGATGACAGAGGGGAACCGAAGGCACGCCTTGGCCGAAGGAGGAGCTCACCGGAGGAGCTTGTCGGCGGCGCGAGCTTTCGGCCCAGGTTGTGCGGGTGAGGGGAGGGAAAAGATGAGGGGCTCCTCTCCCCCTTTTGTAGCGGGTAGCGTCGGATGAGAGAGGAGCGAGGTGAGAGGAGAGAGGAGAGGAGAGAGGTGAGAGGAGAGAGGTGAGAGATGAGAGGAGAGAGAGACGGGATTGCCCCAAATCCCTCAATGTACTTGGGGTCTCTTGCGGGGCTGGCTTGTGGTACACGGTGATGGTGATGCACGGGAAGGGTCACGGGGACGAGTGCGGCGCACGGGAGCGAGCTGCTCCCTTCGAGCGTGGCGGCAGCCAGGAGGCAGAGAGAGAGAGAGAGAGAGAGAGAGAGCGTGAGGGGAGAGGGGAGGCCAGAGGTAGGAGAAGGGGGAGTGGGCTGGGCAGAGGGGGAGGGGGAGGCCAGGCCGGCTGGGCTGAAATAGGCACAAGCCAAAATTTAGGATTTAAAATCCCTTTTCATTTGCAAGACAACACTATTCCAATTCCAAAAATACTATTTGAAAACTGAAAATAGGTTTGTCAAATTTGAAAATATTATTCCCTTATGAAATTTGGATTTTGTGGTCCTAGAATATAAGTTTGTCTCAATAGAAAAATTATTTGGAAACATAGGTTCACAAAAAGATTTTATAATTAGATTTTCTTTTTGGAGAAATTTCATATACAACACTTGAGCACAAAGTTTTATTTAAATTCATAAAATATTCAATTTCTCAAAAGTGAATCTGAGACTAAATAGATAGTTTACATACTTTGAAATGAGATTTCAAGCAAAACCATGGTCATGAGCAAACCCTAAAACTACGATATTGGAAACACTATTCACGGTATGAAAACTCCTGAGTATGCTTAATTTGATGTGAACATATTTTATTTTTAAAAAATATACTTAGGTACAAGCATTCACTCAAAGTACTCAATTAAGAAAAATAGAAAGCTTGACCCCTAAACGCATTTTGGGCAATTATGCAAAATATGAAAAGGGACCGTTTTAAAGTATTTTGGAAATCACGGGAGAAGGGAAACCATCACTATTCAAGACAGGACAATAGATATAGTAGTGTCAAAAATAATTTACAAAAGCAACATTGGAAATATGGATTACAAGTAGTACAAACATAAACTCAACTATACTTTCAAATACTTTTGAAAATATGAGCTCTTGACAAGGTCTTTTGAAAAGGATTTTGAAATGCTTGAAAATGGGCTAAGTGCAAGCATTTAGTTATAAAAGCATTTCGAGATCACCTTCAAAGTATTATGAGCCCTTTTATTTACAAACCATAATATAAAGTGGAAAAGTAGCAGTCGAAGGTTTTAAATGACTCAAACCAAAGAGTTTACTAAAGAGGGGTTTAAAATCTTTGTTCTAGCGAAAAAGGGGATTTTATGTTTATCCCTCTTTCAAAAAGTTTAAAAGCCTTAGAAGATTTTAATATTCTAAAATCGACTAAAACAGATTATTCGAATTTAAGTTTCAAAATTTTCCAAAAATTTTCCTACTCCCAAAAATGGGATGTTACACATGAGCATGGGAACACACCATGGGAAGCTGCTCTCCTCTCTCCTTCCTTCTCTCTCAAGCCTAGGAGTGGGTGGTTGCAAATGGAAGTCTCAAACTCCAAATCTCAGGAAAACCCGTATATATAGCCTCCCAAACTGACCTAGAGACGAAGGGCTGAGATTAGCCCGAGAGGAGATCAAACGGTTGAGATTGAATCGACCTGCAGTCGAATTCACTTCATCGGACGCGTCCGATGGAGGGTGGAGTGCACGAGGCAGCTAAAGTTGCACTTGTTCGGACGCGTCCGATGGCCTGGTCGGACGCATCCGACAGTGAGGTTGCGTTTTGGGTACCTGGGGACTTAGTCGCTGGGAGGATGCAACTGTGCAATTTCCACTCCATCGGACGCGTCCGATGGGCCCATCGGACGCGTCCGATGACTCCAAAACTGCCTCCCGAGGCTAGGTGATGGAACTTCCCTCGATTTTGATAGAACTTCCACAGCTCTCTCTCGGTCCCTTCACCGGACGCGTCCGATGGCCCGGTTCCAGGGCTTGGCTCTCTCTAACGCCTCTCTCTCACCTGGCTGCCCCTATTTTGCCCATGGAAGGTTCCTGTAGCTTCTAAGCATGGTCTTTAGGAGTCCTTTGGCACTGGGAAGCCTGGGGAACACATTTCTCCTCATCGGACCCGTCCGATGGCTCAGTTCCAGGACATAGTCGTCCAGCCCGAGCTCCTCTCGTCTCTTCCCTTTGCTTCTAAGGTTTGGGCTTTGCTTCTAAGGCCTTTAGGACATGGATAGCACTTGGCTTGATCTAGATCATGTCGCGACCCCGGTGTTCCCCACCGTGATCAACACCATGACCGTACTATCTAGGACTAGTACTCACGGTGGACAACGGATATCATCGCTGGCATTCAATATCTAGTTTAAATAAACACAATATTACAATTATTCTTTACAAGATATTGAGAACAACAACAAAAATAAACAGCAGAGTAGCAGAAGCCTTCAGCGACGAACATCCAAGCTATTGACCTGGACTCCCGCAGCTATCCTTGCAGCCTGAACAACAAATATCCACGAAACTTGTAGTGAGGATGTGAATCCTCAGCAATAGGTCATCCTTAAATGCAATGCAAAGGCAAAGGATAGGGAAAGTTCTTTTACACAAAAACCTATTGTTCTAACAAGTTTAATTATTTATTTAAGTGAGTTGATGCATGCACTCATAATTCCCGATAATAACAGCAGAAGGTGCAGACACGCACCAGCCCAAACCATCCTACCCACTAGTCAAGTTAATTATTTTTAAAAGGTGGGACTACACTGTGGAAACATCACTCCCCGTCCATAACCGTGGACACGGCTATCATGATAGTTTTAACTCTGCAGAGTGTGGACACGTTCCCCGTCAGGTCCCGTCTCATCCCAAAAGAGGGAGATACGGTACAAGGCCTTTCAACCTACTTTGCCCACCACTTCACCTGCCTGTACTTTAGGTTCCCCCGGCCCGATCGGATCCGCCAACAACAGGGTACCAACTGAAGGGACCTGGATACCGCCTCGGGTCATTCCCCACTAAAGCCATTCGGTCGCGGGCTCGTACCTACCCCTTGGGATGAAGGCGCGACCCTCTACCCTAGAGCAATAGTACCAACGCGCGACCGGACATCCTACGAGCAAGCGGTTAGTGGGCTCCATATGACACTCAGCCAGGACCCGAAGGCGCCTGCGGCTGTCCGGTAAGGTTCGATCTAGCATGCCACAGGTTCCAGTCCTTAATAGAGAAGGCTCGTCCAAACCCCACCACTTTCCCCAATACATCCGTGCTGAGCCTTCCCCTGACTTGTTGCTTTTAGTTGATATTTTAGTTATGCAAAACAGCCAACACGAAGCCACGGCTTCGGCAATTACCCAAGTTTTGATAGTGATAAACAATCCTACAATTAATCAAAGGATAGGCTACGGAAAGGTAACGGGCTAGCAAAGGAAAAGCTAGTCGTGCTAGTGAAATACTAACACAACAAAGACACACACACCCTAAGTCTAAATGTTATGCACAATGTAAGTTCTGACATAAAGTAAAGGTGAATCCCCCGTTTAGTACTCCGGTCCCAACCATAACCAAAAGGACCTTTCATACTGCACGGGGTTATTAAAACTGGGTAACAATATGATAACGATTAAATAGCAAGTACTAAAACTTGCCTGGTACGGCGGTCGCACGTCTATCGAGAAGTCGTCGGTCTCGGTTCGGGTCTTCGCGTTTACGCCACTTGGCTCCAGAGTCACTGACGTTGTCGTCTTGAGTCCTCCTTCCGTATCGACAATTTTCCTACCCTCTGGCAGTACTCACGAGTCCGGCAAAAATGACGGTTCGGCCATCGCGCAAAACGAGACGCAGACAAATTAACAGCGACAAAGAAAAATAATATAATTATGAAATAAATATTGGAAGTAGAATATACCGAGACGAGATGAACGGAACTGGTTTGGATGCAATCGGATCAACGGTTTGGGATAAATAAAATGGAGAAGTGGCACTGTTCATACATATGGATGTGTACAAGTGCAGTCAACTAAATAACGTGTAGCTGCTCCTGTTCAGTTGTCTTCCGCCTCCAGCTCGCACGCAACCAAGGGAATCGGCCAGCTTCTTCAATCTCCATCTCACAAGGGACAAAGGGGATCGGGTCTTGGCTGCTCCCCATCTCTCTCCTGCCTCCTCCTCACACCACGCATAGAGACAGAGAGGGGAGAGGGAGGCCACGGGCAGCAGGCAAAAGGGGATCGGGCATGTGCTTCTTCTTCAACCTACAGACAACACTTCCACGAGCAAAAGGGGATCGGGACCTCGGGTGCTTCTTCAACCCCTCCCATCGCAGCCAACAGAGAGAGAGGAAGGAACGGATGGAGGTGGGGCTGCTCCTCTCGGCTCCGGTGAGGTCCCCTGGTGGCGGCGCGCCCCGGGCAGCAGGTGCTGCAGCTCAGGTTCGGCGCCGGCGTGCTGGGCTGTGGCGGCGCACGGGCTGGAGGAGGCGGCGCAAGGGGGCAGCAGCGGTGGCTCCCGGCGAGGTGGCTCCCCGGCGAGCTGCTGGGCAGGGAGGCGGCGGAGGCGGCGGCGCTCGGGCTCGGCTCCGATCTTGTCTCCTCCTCCCCTTGCTCTGAGATGTTGCAGATGGGTTTGGATTTCGGCAAGAGGCGACGACAACGGCTGCGGTTTGGGATTGGCGGATTGCTATGTTAGACAACCACGCTATCGGGTGTAGTCCGAGGTTGCCTAGCAGTGCGTAGATCGTAGACGACGAAGAACAATCACAGATGAACACGAGGATGTAGGAGATGAAGTATTCTTTATTGCTTTTCTCTTGTGTACATAATAGATGGGATCCTCTCCTATTTATGCTTGACGGCTAGGGTTTCGGTTTGGTCCAACAAATGGGCCCTACCCCTAGGCGCACGCCAGGCCCAAAGCCGGCGGCGGCCCGGGATGGGTTTCTCAACACTCCCCCTTGGACCTTGCCGCGTGATGTATATGCCTCAAAAATTCCATAAAAACCCAGTGGGAAAAAATGTTGGCGAAATAGTACATAGCATACGCTTTATGTGCGCACGTATTTGCCTCGTTAAAAACCTCTCGTGAGAAACTTCATTGAAAACTCACTTAAGGGAAAAAGAGTACAGATCCACCCAACATTTCTTCATATTCATGCATTCATTCATTTAAGTTGGGTACTCGAACTTCGTGTTCAAGATTTCAATTCATAATATGTGAAGTTTCTCTACCTGAATTCTGCACTTCTTTAAGTCTTTTCATTTTAATTTCGTTTATGCATCTTTCAAAGAAAGATGCAGGGAGTGACTTAT
>SPJY01008338.1:0-19721 GCA_005191435.1 Raddia distichophylla
TGCGGGCTACTCGTATGTTGGCCTTCAACCAATCGGACAGCACGAGAGCCTTATCTCCATTGAGCCGAGTGTGAAAATGGGATACTACATGCCCCCCGACAGAAAAAGCCAAAAGTCAAACACAAGAAGCAAGTGATCATTATGTGTATCAAACTTTATAAATGATCAACCCGAGAAAACTTCGAACTCACACCGAATGACCAACATCGAAAAAATGTTACACATGACCATCACCATCCATATACTTTATATACTCCATCTAGTAAGCATTGAGCTAAGAACATCCAAAAGAAAACATCAAGATCCACAACTCCAATGTAGCTAGTTAATCATCATGTAAAGGTTGCCTTGGGCACAAACAAAAAGTTTGAGGTCGACCCTTATACAACCAGTCCAACAACTAGCCCACAAAAACACCCACACAAACCTCTTGGCAGCTTAGAGAAATATAGCCAAACACCATAAATAAAATAATAAAAAGATCACCATTAAATACAATAATAAATATCTATCTTGCTTTGTTCTAAAAACATGAGCACTTCGGAATGAAGCACGACGACAATCTGAACCACTTGCTAACAACTCTTTAGCTCCTGTAGACTGCATGGGCCTCGGGTATCCTCATAGAAGGTCCATAAAGTGGCGAACAGGGGCACCTCACCTGGAAGAGGACGGAAACCACTCGAACTACATCTAACTTGGATGCCAAGGATAGTCCTGAGGATAGAGTTTAATCCCGTCTGATTAGGAGATTTGTACATGCAAATACCGGTGCGTATGTGTGCTGGACACTTTGGAGATAGGATTTGGTACTACATACCGGATATGACCATGTAACCTTATCCCCCTGCACTATATAAAGGGACAGGTAAGGGCCGTAGTGATATAATCTAGCATCTAAGTTTAAATACAGAATAAGATCTCCAAAGTTCCATTGTAATCGAGATCATCATAATCCCAAGAATACAAGACTAGCGTGTTACCTCATCCTTGAGGGCCTAAACATGTCTAAAAAGGTTCCCCTGTCTTGTGTTACCGTCAAGCTTGAGATCCTACGCAACCCATTTTAAATTCTACTGCCGACGACACCCCCGATTGAACACCCGTCGACTGTGGGCGCGTTAGGTAGGGGAGTGTCATGATCATCGTCTAGCTTGATGGTATCATCAAAGTTGTCAGGAGCCATCTTCATGACGAGGCAAGCATTACGCTTAGGGTCCCTGAACTTCGTCACCGACGACATCGGCAACCTTTGTCTCTCTGACCCAAGAGAAACCCGATCTCACGAAGGTACCTGCGCTTTACCATCGTTATTGTCATTCGGACTGGTGAATTCCACAGCCACTTTCTCCAACTCGATGAGCCAGCAATTCCATCCCGCATCCACTTCGGGAGCAGGTAGAGAAGGATTCGGCGCCAATACTTCCCTGGACTCAAATGAGATCCAATATGGGGGAGTCTCCGCATCCTAGCTCGAATCTCCCTTCGAGTTCAAGAATTCTACCGCAACCTTCACGCACATCTTTCCCGAACTCGGATTAGGAGGTGACCGAGTTGAGTATCAATTCCAAAGGCCAATCGAAGCAATCCGATCGGCTCCAACTCAGTTCATGGGTGTCATCAATGCTGGCCAACCTCTCGGACTGAGTGAGCAGGTCAACTTCTACGACTCAGATTCCAAGTCGGAAGGCAGCACAGAGGTCTGCAACTATAATGAAGTTTTTATACTCGGTGCTGGCGATCTTCACGCTACTTCTCAACGCGCTGAGGACGAAGCGGCCGCCACGGAGGCGGACAAAGTCGAGCAGCGCCGTGTAGAAGATCAAGAACGAATGCGCCAGCTCCGAATCCGGGGCCGCAATGTCCAGAATGAATTACGGGCGGGAAAGCTAAGGGAGCACAAAGTCTACACGACCCCACGAGCCAACATCGTTGCTTCGGAGACTCTCTTAGAGATCATGGCTCCACATCTCACAGAAGGTAGCCCGTTTATTAAAATCTTGGCCCGGGAAATGGCCATGATCGAGATGGCCGCGATTCAGCAAAACGACGCGCATCCGGCTCCGACTGCACCCGTGACGGCAAACAGCCGATCCGCCCGTAACCGGAGCAAGGCGAGTGCATCTGCCGCCAGAGGATCACATCGATTGGCAGGCCATGTCTTCCGCCACGACATAGAAGCAAGGAAGAGGGAACGCGTCGACAGCGTGGGAGCATCTCGCAGCAACCGCAGTCGGCACGACGACGACCATGCCGGGAGGAACACCAGTCAGCACGACCATCATGGCGGCCATCCTCGCCACGGCCAACGTCACAAGCGCTGCGACCGATCTCCATGGCGCAGTAGCCACACCCCTTGAAAGGAATTCGGGCGTACACCCCGGATCTTAGCCGAGTGGTCTGGCCAGATGGATTCAGCCTCAAAGGCATCGACAAGTTCGATGGTGAGAGAGACCTGAAGAACTAGCTACAAGTCTACGCCCTGGCAGTCAGCGCGGCAGGAGGTGATCAGAATGTCATGTCAAATTATTTATCGGTCGCTCTGACCCCAACCGCCCAAACTTGGCTAACGGGGCTCCCAAAGAATTCTATTGAATCTTGGGACGATCTCTATGAGCAATTCATCACCAACTTTCAAGGGAGCTATGAAAGACCCGCCGAGAGGTGGGACATAGGCCAATCACATCACCGGAAGAGTGAGACTCTCCGTGAGTTCATTAAGCGTTTCACGAAAAGAAGAACGAGATTCGAGATGTTTGGAGCAAACCGTCATCGATGCCCTTTTTGCCGGATAAAAATCCGAAGAGCGGATTAGGCAGATGACCCAGGACCACCCGAGGACACTCAAGGCAATGTTCACCATGGCGGATCAAGAAGTCAACGCCGAAGAGGCCATCCTCAACCATCGAGGTGGTCATAATGGAGGATCCATGAAGAAGTCAAATGATTAATCTGGCAAGCCAAAGGACAAGAAGCGCAAAGTGGACGACATGGTTGCGAACGTGGAGTGCAATCGGCCTAAGCCCCCCAACGACAATGACTATAACAAAGTCGTGCAAGTAGTGTGTCCCTTCCACCTTCGCGGGAAACACGTTGCGAAAGTGTCACAACCCCCTGCGTCCTCACAGGGAATCCGGCACCATGATCTGATACTAGGCCCAGACTAATACCTTATGATGATGGACAATTAAACGGCTATCACCGCTGGCATTCCATTATTATTCAAAATAACAGAGTATTACAAGGTAGCATCATAAGCTATTGCAATAAGACAGATATTAACAAATGTTAAGAACGAATAACAAGAACATCAGAGCAACAACAGCCTTCAGCGACGATATCCAAGCAATTGACCCGGACACCCGTAGATAGTCCTGCACACCTGTGTTCGGACACTCCTAGTCCTGATTAGACTTGCAACCCGAATAATAAAATTTATCCGCGATAGATATAATGAGTACGCGGCTACCCAGCAAGCAATACTTAACAAATGAATGCAATGGCAAAGATCGGGTAATTGACTATTTTACACAATACCTACCTATTAATCAAGTTTTATCAAAAAGTTATCATTTTGTTGAATGCATGAATTCTTGAGATAATACCAACAACCATCAAAGGAAGGTGCATCATCACACCAGGCCAGTCCTAGCCTATTCTAGTCAAGTTCAATTATTAAAAAGGTGAATCTACATGTGCAAACCTCTCGCCCAGTCCATATCCGTGGACACGGCTATCATGATAGATTTAACTTTGCAGAGTGTGTACAAGTTTCCCCACAAACCCCGTCTCATCCACTAGGAGAAACGGTACAAGACTTTTCCAGCCTACTACGCCCACCACTTCGCCTGCCCTTTCTTTTGGTTTCCCCGGCCCCACCGGTTCCCGCCGCGGTAGGGCGCCTACTACTTCTGGACACCACCCAGGGGTGTTCCCCATTTAAGCCATTCGGTCTCAAGAACGGGCTTATCCCTCAGGTATAGACGGCCAAACCTTCCCCTAGGACAAAGGCCCGAACCATAACTGGTCAGCCTGCGAGCAAGTGGTTAGTAGGTTTCGTAGGGTACTAAGTCAGGACCAAAGGCACAAGTGGTTGTACAATAAGGTTTGGTCTAGCAATACACAAGCCGTCCGATGCGACCAAAACGGCCGTGATCGGGATAGGGCTCGAAGACAAATAGGAAAATGCGATCATTACTTTCCTCCGGGCAAACCAGGACGTGTTTGCTCGAAAACCTTCGGATATGTCCGATATCCCGAGAGAAGTGATTGAGCATTCTTTACACGTTGAGAACAAGGCAAAGCCGATTAAGCAACGGTTGCGAAGATTCGCATCGGATCGGAAAGATGCCATCATGGAAGAGATCACCAAATTGTTAGCAGTAGGTTTCATCAAGGAGGTGTACAATCCCTAGTGGTTGGCGAATCCGGTCTTCGTGCAAAAGAAGAACAAGACATGGTGCAAGCGCGTCGATTACACCGACCTCAATCAAGCCTGTCCCAAGGATCCTTTCGGGCTCCACCGCATCGACCAAGTGGTGGATTCGACTTTCGGCTGTGAGCTCCTAAGTTTTTTGGACGCCTACTCGGGCTATCACCAGATTGGCTTGAAGGAGGAGGACTGCATCAAGACGTCGTTAATCACACCTTTCGAGGTGTTTTGCTATATGACAATGCCGTTCGGGTTAAAAACGCTGGTGCCACCTATCAGCGCACCATACAGCGTTGTTTTCACATTCAACTCGGCCGCAACGTGGAGCCATACGTTGATGACGTAGTTGTGAAGACTCGCGCCAAACCTGACCTAGTTGCAGATCTGGACTAGACGTTCGAGAGCATACAGGCATATCGGATGAAGCTTAATCCCGAGAAGTGTGTTTTTGGAGTCCCATCAGGGAAGTTGCTTGGCTTTATCGTATCTCATCGTGGCATTGAAGCTACCCGGAAAAAATTAGCACAATCATGAAGATGAAGCACCTGACCAATGTTGGCGATTCTTATGCCTTTTGGAATTAATCCGCATGCGCACGGATATCGCTGTAGCTTTCAACCGGGAGTATTCGAAGGTATCGATTTCCACGAGGTACGAGAAGTGCTCTAGTCTAGAATCTAACTTGACCGGATGGATAATGGTGGTAATGACAGTAATGATGGGAGTGAGATAAGATAATTCGGGCTAAGAAGCTCTACGGGTTTTTTACTTAGCCAAAGATACAAAATCACTAACACACAATTGCTACTCTGTATCGGAGCTCGGACATTCACTACCACCCACTATCCTGAATTAGAATCCCGAATGATTATGATCATTCCGATAGGGCTGAATTGGTCTGCAACTAACGGGGTGGATTTCACAAAGTCTAAGCCAGATACTAGGGCTGTCACCACCTATTACCTACCACACGTCCGTTGAAACAGGTGCCTACCGGCTACTAATTAGTCCAAACACCACGTTTGTACTGAGCAGTAATACGTATCGAGGTCGACACTTCAATACGCACCCCTACTACCTTTAATACTAATTTCTACGTGAACAATTAAGCACAAAGATCTTAACACTCAAGAAATAGTACGAGCCTAGTACCAACAGAGTAACCATGTATATGAAAGAACTTTGCTTTATTCAATAAAGAATTAAGCTAAGTGTTACTGAACATTAGAGCAAAGCTGAACTCGCACCCGAGTCGGCTCCGGAGCACAAGGTGGAAGAGAGCCGACACCTTCGGCGTCTCCCCAACACTCAACTCTCCTCTCTCCCTACTTCTACATTTCTATGTGGACAACCTAGAGCTGATTTCTTCTCTTCCCCACTTCTCCATATCATCAAATGAAGGTGAACACCACCTTTTATAGTGTGCCGGAGAGAGTGAGCTAGTGCCACGTGTAGGGACAAGTGTCACACAACCCCCCTCCAAAGGAGAATCCAAGGGGCATCCGAAGGGGGGTCGGCTGGCCTAGTGGGTCGGCCGGCCCACCAACTTTCGATCCACGCCCTCAATTTCTCATGGGATGCTCTATGGACGGTGTAGATTGATTCCCAATGTCGGTTTTGGTAGTTGGAGCCGGTAAAACCGCCATCTTGGTGGGTCCATGGATCCTCTTCAATGCAATCTCCTCCTTAGGATCAAAACCGACTTGCATGGATGGTTGGGATGGTCTCTAGGTGTGTTTCTTGGCGTGTGGGAGAAAAACCGAGGCAAATTGACCAAAAGAAGGGGCCGGCCGACCTGGCTTAGGTCGGCCGGCATAGGTTTGGGTCGGCCGGCCTGCCTGGTCTGGTTCGGGCTGGCTCGTCGTCTTTCGGAACTTTCTCCCTCATCCGAGCTCCAAATATAGCAAATAATATATGCGTTTCGATCGTCTCGACGAGCTCTTCATCATGGTGTAGTCCATTTTGCCATTTGATGACTTTTAGAAATATGTTTAATTCAAACTTCATCTTCCGTCCGAATTGCATACGGCCGATAAATCGTCTTTTCTTGTGTATGCCTGTAAAACATGAGACTACACCAAAACTCGTGGAACTCATTAATGTTAGCCTCAATGTAGTTTGAATTCAGTTATTTTGTAGATATGTTGATGGTCAAAAGTATATAAAATATTGTAAATAAGGACCGTCAACAACCAAGCAAAATGACGTGCAGAAGCTCACCGGGTGCATCATGGCACTCGGCCAGTTCGTCTCACAACTCGGGGAACGCGGCATGCCCTTCTTTAATCTCCTTCAGCGACAGGATAATTTTCAGTGGATAACGGAAGCAAAAGAATCCTTCGAAGACTTTAAAAGGTTACTCACTATATCTCCGGTGTTGGTCCTGCCCATGCCCCACCAACCCCTTCTCCTTTACATCGGCGCCACGACTCATATAGTCAGTAGAGTGTTGGTTGTAGAACGGGAAAATGAAAAATTTTCTCAGAAGGTCAAACGCCCAGTCTACTTTGTCAGCGGAGTATTGGGCGACTCCAAAATCCAATATCCGCACATCTAGAAGCTTTTGTACGCCAAGCTCATCACGTCACGAAAGCTCAAGCATTATTTTTCAAGATCACGAGATTTCGGTGGTCACATCTTTCCTACTCGAAGACATACCCCATAATCGGGAAGCCACCGAAAGAATCACGAAGTGGGCCGTCAAGCTTGGAGCATTTAAGATAAAGTTCAAGCCTTGACTTGCCATCAAATCTTAATCACTTGCCGATTTTGTTGTGGAGTGGACGGAGTCCCAACTACTAGCAGTCAACGAGAATCTTGAGTACTGGACACTGTGCTTCGACGGTTTACTCATGCTCAGCGGCACGGGGGCTCTGATTTTGCTCATACCTCCAACAGACAAGAAGGTAAGGTACGTCCTTCAGATCTTGTTTTCAGTCAGCAACAACTCCGCTGAGTACGAGGCACTCATCCACAGGCTCCGCATCACCATATCGCTTGGCATTCGACGGTTAATGGTTAGCCGACTGGTGTTTTTGTTGAAGAATTGCGTAGGCTCTTTATCAAATTGCCAGCTCCGCGAGACGAGCATGAAAATAAAGCAGAAAAGGAAGTCCTGTCCATTAATCCGGGGTGGACACAACCATACACATCATCAAGGACGAGCTAGCAGAAGATCGGAGCCTAGCCGAGTGCATAACACGTCGAAGCAAAAATTACAAGGTAGTCAGGGACGAACTTTTTCGCAAAAGCAGTTCCAGGGTACTAAAAAGGTGCATTTCCGAGCAAGAAGGTAAAGATCTGCTAAACGACATCCACATGGGAGAATGTGGACATCACGCGACGGCAAGTTCCCTGGTAGGCAAACCATATCATAAAGGGTTTTTCCAGCCAACCATTGTGACGGACGTGAAAGATATGGCATGTAAATATGAATGTTGCCAATTCTTTGCATGGAAGATTCACATGCCGGCACAGGATCTGCAAACCATACCAATCTTCTGGCCCTTCACCATCTGGAACCTCGACATGGTAGGTCCCCTCAAGTGGGCGCATGGTGGATTCACTCATCTCTTCATCGCCATTGATAAATTTACGAAGTGGGTTGAAGCCAATCCGGTCGTCGACATTACGGGAGCCAAGGCACGCGAGTTCTTCCGAGACATCATTGTTCGTTTTGGCGTGCCCAATCGGATCATCAGCGACAACGGTGTTCTGTTTAAAAGCATCGAATTTCAAGATTGGGACGAAAATTTAGGCATCAAGATCTGCTACGCGTCGGTGGCGCACCCTTGAAGCAACGGGCAGGTGGAGCGTGCTAATGGATTGATTTTACAAGGACTCAAACCAAGGATCTTCGATCGGCTCGAGCCGTATGCCACACACTAGGTTAAGAAGTTTCCATCGGTTCTCTGGGGGCTTAGAATGACCCCGAGTCGAGCGACGTGGCAGACACCCTTCTTCCTAATATATGGCTTAGAAGCGATCCTTCCGACTGAATTGAAATTTCGGTTTCCGCAAGTTCAAAGTTATGAAGACAACCAGTCAGAAAAGGGGAGATTGGAATAACTTGATCGTTTTGAAGAGGCAAGGGAAGCAGCAATGATCTAGTCGGCCAAGTATCTACAGGGCTTCTGCCGCTATCTTCAACGTAATGTATGGGGGCATGCATTCTTGAAAGGGGATCTGGTCCTCCGAAGGAATCAGAAGCATGAGCATAAACTCTCCCTAATTTGGGAAGGTCCCTACGTGATTGATGAAGTAACTTGCCCGGGGGCTTATCGGATTAAGCGCGAAGATGGATCGGTCGTACCAAATACCTAGAACATCGAATAGCTACATCGTTTTCATTATTGAATTTTGTATTTGAGTTTTTGTATAGTAAAGCCTTGTTTGTCTTGCTACTTAGCCGTACAGGACTAAACAGTAAGTCAGGGACTACACTAAAAAGTGCACGGCTACGCGGCACTCTATCTTTTTTAATAAAGTTGTTTTCTCCTTATATACGACTATCGAATTCGAGTTTCACAAAATTCTTAGTAGTGGTGCCTTAATTCGTAAATGACGACGTTTGGTCACTCGTCATGTGTCTGGGGAGAGAGCCAAGTGACAATTCCTTGCACTCGGGGGGCTAAAGCAGTCACGAAAAGGCGTTACATGAAAAGTGGACTAAAAACAGGCGCGCGGATAAATGGCATGAGTGATACGAGGGATCAATGATTGCATCACAAGACCGTTTAACTCGAAATTATCATTTATCTACAAATCTAAGTTATGAACCAAGGCGGCAGAAGTTCCTTGACTTCTTCCATGCGGGCATAAACTTTCTCCTCGAAGCAGGTGAATGCCTCCTTTATGGCATCAAGGTCAACTCTGTGATAGTGCGACTTCACAATATCCAATGCCTGGTTGGTACATGTCGTCGCAGCCTCCTTGGCAAGAACTTTCAGCCGTTCGGGAGCATCCTGCATTCGATCTATCACAACATCTCCGTTGGCAGATAGCTCTTCTTCGGAATTGAGAAATTGGAGTACAGGTGCAGCCGCCCTTAGAGTCTTGTTGTGCAGCTCGACGGCGGACTTCACCTTCTCGTCGAAGACCTCAAATTGTGCCTTGGTTTTATTTGATAAGCTGTAAATTAGTCGGATGGATGACACATCAGTGACACAAGAAGACCTGAGTAAAGGAAGGCTTGGATTAGGAGGCTTACCTTTTAATTCCTAAGCCGCCTTCTCAGCCTGAACGTTCGTCAGAAAAGTCTCTCCCTCCAGATCCTTTTAATTTTCCTCCAGAGCCTTTTGCTTTTCTTTTAGTGCTTTTTTCTCTTCGCGAAGGGAAGCCAAGACTTCATCACGTCTTGTGAAGAGATTAGTTATGTGGATTTTCAAAATTAGCGATTAGCTTGACAACAATTGGATGGGCACTTACTACGAATGGTGTTGGCATCTTCTACGTGGCGGTACTGCAACTCGGCAACCTCCTTGTGGAGCTCTTTGATTTCACCGCGATACTTTGACTTTTGCGCGTAAAGCGCATTGTTTAATTCGTCTTTTGACTTTAATGCTCAATGTCTTTTTGAAGACACTGGGACTTTTACGCGGATTGCTTGCCTAGGTCCTGGGCAGAGACAAAGGAGGTGTTCAGAAGCGTTTCAACCATAATAATGTTTAAGATTCAAAGCTGGCCTACCTCAACATCTCCATCATGTTCCGCAACATCTCCCATCGTTCTACCCCTTTGGCGTCATCTGCCTCATATCCTTCCATCTCTTTCCTCCATTTGACACGCAGGGGATGAGTATAGGCTAGAGCAGCAGGGCGAGGGATCTCCTCAATTTTCGGTTCCGAGCTTCCTGAAGCCGGAGCCGGGATGGGACCCGTAGCCTTGGATGCCGGAGGAGCGCCTTTGCGCGACGAAGCAGTCGGTGGAGGTGCTGGATGCCGGAGGAGCGCCTTTCGTACTTGTATTGCCCATGGGAATACCTGTGGTGGGTTTCCTGTGGGTAAAAGAAGATGTCAAAGGTGCAATTTCAGTGAAATAGCTGAAGGAGGAAGGTGTTATAACTTATAAGGATAAACCTCTGTGACATTTTAATCTTAAGGCCCACGCCTTACCAAGTGGCATGGCCACTTGGGATGGTGCCAGAAGGCCCTCCTGGCCCTGATGCGGGCTCTGGGTTCACTAGCGGTGACGACGGAGGGCTTGGAGCTTGCTTGGCGGAAGGAATACTTGCTTTTGGGCTTTGACAGCGCCGATGCAAAAGTGGTGTGCCATACTCTTCCTCATCTTCATTCGAGTCCTTAAAGACAATTCCTTTACCCTTTTTGGCTGGAGGGGCATTAGCCGAGTCCTCCGCAGGATGCTTAGGCGGCGCGGCTTTATGGCCAGAGGTTTCGGGGACCGGATGGACGGAGAAGAATGCCGCACGATCCTGCAGGAGGTTTACGTCAGGTCAGACATGACGGATCTTATAACTAGAGTTGGTAGAGGAGAAGTTCTTTGCTTACTGCCGAAGGCGGATTCGTCAGGCTGTAAGGCTCTGGGCATCTGGTGTTCTCGATGAGTGTGCCTAGGGGCAAAAAGATCGAAGATTCGGCCGATCAGAGTCTTCTGGGGGAGTTTATCTTCGCCTTCCCGAGTGGTGTCTTTAGACTCTGACTATTCAAATCCGAGGTGGACACGTTCCTTTAAGGGCTGGACATGGCGGAGGTTGTAGTTTATAACAACTCCAACACCGGACAATTTCCCGTGAATGACGGAAGGACTGGCGGGAGGTTGGCAGAATAGAACCGTTCGACATGCCAACACTTGTTGGAAGTTTTCGTGGGGAAGTCGGGATAGAACTTTTTGGCACCTTCTCGAAGCTAGAAGCCAGTGCCTCCAACGGCCCTGGGGGCTGTTTTATTGGGAAAAGGTTTGAGGAGGAAGAGAGTTCGAAAGAGATCAAAGTGTGGCGATATCCCGAGATATGCCTCACAGATATGAACAAAGACGGCGATTTAAAAAAATGGAATTGGGATTGAGGTAAGTCAACTCAATTCCGTAGAAATGCATAAGTCCTCTGAGGAAGGAGAAGCACTGAAGGCCGAGGCCGCGAAGTAAGAAGAACTCAAAAACTATCACCTCGTTAGAACGAGTGGTAGGGGAGGACTCACCGGCGGCGGCGTGTCGTGAAATTAACTCCTCAAGGGGAAGCACGCCGGTGGATATGAGCTTCTGAAGCCACCGGTCAGTGGTTATGCAATTAATCCACTCTTTGGCATTCCTAATCGCTCTCACGGCGGTGGGAGATGGTGGAGCCATGAACGGATTGAGATCGGTGGCGACAGAATGTGCGACAAAAGAAAACCCTAGCGACGGAGTTCGCTGGAGCGAACGAAATTGCATATGCGAAAAATGGGTAGGGTAGCGTGGTTCGCTCCCTTGTCCCCGAATTTAAAGGGCCGCAGAACATATTTTGGGCCGGGCCTTGTCCAGAACTAAAGTACGGCTATTTTGACGGATGTAGAATAGAATCACTCGGATACACTAACTGCTATTCATGAAAAAGAACGGCAAAATTTTAAGTAATGGATTTAGATTTGAATTGGCCTATTCATTAGGATGAAGACAAAACCAATCAGGATTCGACAGATGCGACAATCAGAACAATTCGGAGGGCTAAAAAATCTTCCATTGATAAGCAGCTCTTAGGCTGGATTACACGGGGCTTTGTAGCACAACACAATGAGTTAGGGCTCGTAGCTGGCTTGCAAAGTATCAAAAGATAAACAAAAGGGAAAGCTATCATAGAAACATCCTTCTGCAAGAATGGCGGCAACCAGTGTGTCCTTTAGTTGGATGCGCACCGGATACAATTGTGGGAGTCCGCAAACTAGGAAGCGAATGGCCTCCTAGGCACGGAGTTCCACGTTAGGTTCTCGCCATTACTGCTAGAGGTCTTACATGGTGGCGTGGGTGGCATGGGTGGCGACGGCTTGCTCAACAGCGGCGACAGCCCAGCTATCGAGTTCTTCACCTTGGTTTTCCATAAGGGAGACGGAGTACGATGAGTACTTCGTGAAAGAAAAGGAAGGATTATAGGCTGGATGCGATTTCTCGCACCGGTTCTGGTTTTTATACACAGGGAATACAAAGAGACATGGCTCAATACCTGCTTGAATACAGTAAAACCATCATAATGATGGGACGGGAGTGGGTGTGAATTTGGATCCCGACGGTGGCGTGTGACGCTTCGGCTCGACCAAGAAGGCGCGAAGACTCTTTGCATTCCTTAACTGGGCTTGGACCCAATTTGTCTAAGCAAAGGGCGATCCCCTTAACAGGCTTTCTCGACAGCATGTCACAAACAATGGCAATATGTTGTTGACATCGAGCCTAGCTTGGCCTCGATACACCCGATAAGGGGATATGACCGGAAGCGCCACCCATTAAAAATGTCTCATGGCATACCCCATGAATGGGTCACTAGTCAACTTTGCATGTTCAAGGTTGGGTGTTGATGAGGCTTGGATACTGTTTCGGAGAATTTCGCGGCCCGGATGTAAAATGCCTCTGCACCAAACTTTATTCAAACGGTACGCCCTTATGTTGGTTGCCAGCTGATCCCTTCTCCGGTGGGGACAGATACCACTCGGCTGAAAACGCGCCCTATGCTGGGGCAAGTGCTGAATTCTGCAAGATAGGATTGGGTGTTTGATGCTGCATACTTCCCTTCTCCGGTGGGGACAGATACCACTCGGCTGATAACGCGCCCTATGCTGGGGCAAGTGCTGAATTCTGCAAGATAGGATTGGGTGTTTGATGCTGCATACTTCCCAATGTGCAAATTGTGGTATACCGTAAGACGGGTACCGCAATTGCGCGGCTTAAGGTATGCCTCATGATAGGCTAGATACTGTTTTCACAAGATGAAAATGGGTGCCGAGCAGCCAAATCAATGGAATACACCATTAAGAGCGGAGTGCGCGTGGCTCACAAAACAGACCCATTGCCAGAATCTTGGTATCGCTGACTCGTGCGTTGCTATCAAAATTCTAACTTAATATGTATTTAGTTCCTTACAATCTCCTTTCAGATTAAAGGAATGATCAGATGAACCAGTCGGTGGGACATCTGACTCGATTACAAAGCACTTGGGGGCTACTATGGACTGCATATGCCTTGGGTATCCTCACAGAAGGTCCATAAAGTGGTGAACTAGGACAGCCCGAGTCGGCTGGAAGAGGATGGAAACCACTCAAACTACATCTAACTTGGATGCCAAGGATAGTCTTGTGGATAGATTTGAATCCCGTCTGATTAGGATATTTGTACTTGCAAATACCAGTGCGTATGCGTGCCGTACACTCTGGATATATGATTCGGTTCTACATACCGGATATGACCATGTAACCTTATCCCCCCTGCTATATATAAAGGGAGGGGTAAGGGCCGTAGTGATATGATCTAGAATCTAAGCTTAACCACAACATAAGATCTCGAGACTCCCATTGTAATCGAGATCATTATAATCCCAAGAACATAGGACTAGGGTATTATCTCATCCTTGAGGGCCTAAACCTGTCTAAAAAAGTTCACCAGTCTTGTGTTACCGTTAGGCTTGAGATCCTATGCAACCCCGTTTAAAATTCTATTGCCGACAACCCCCCTGGTTGAACACCCATCGACAGCTCCTTTCTCTGACTTGGGAAGATTAAACATACCAAGGTATACACGGATGAAGTAACTCGAAATCCAAAAAGAAAGTCAATATGGGACTCCACCCTATGCTTGATAACAACCCAACAACTTAGAGGAAACCAAACTAGATACTACCACACTATGGGATTCAACTGATGTGCAACACCACTAGGCCACCCTAGCAAAACCTAACCACAACCTCACTTCATCACTTTTGGATCAGGGAACTAACTGTCCAACAAACAACTGCACAAGCCAAGATATCAACCGTAATACTTAACATCGATGAGGATGCCTAGCATCCAATGAGACGGCAAACTATGAAGGCAGGTTCCACCATGATTGAATTAACCATAGTGCTAATAGACCTAGCAAGATAAAAGGAACAACCAAGAAAACTCAATAGTGATATCATCGTTTGTTGCAAGGGCAAGGCACTTGCTAGAAAACTTGATAGGGAAAGTTGTGGAGCTAATGGATTGATATCCATAGTGACTTAAGAAACAAGGGCAACCCCCTTGATGTTATTAAGCGATGCCATATCTACTTCTTGTAAAAGAGACCTAACAACATCATGGACTCATGAAATCAATGGTAAGGTCTGGTAGAAATTTGAAAAACTAAACATCACGACTGTGATGAACAATGTCATCTACAGGAGAGTATCTAACATCAATACAAGAGCACACCATTAAAACAAACTCATCACTCAAAAAGTCATCGGAGAAGCCTCAGCTCAGTCAACCCCAAGGCAAAACAACTAATGGCATAGTATTGCGCTTGAATTAAACCACATAGCATGAGCCAAACACAAAACCGTATAGATAGTCGATAGCTATTACCACTAGAGCATAAATCAACATTATTATGAACAACTATACAAACAAAAATGCAATGCAAACACATCTCTATAATTGTGCACTAGTGTGTTCGGTCTTAATTGTTAAGTTAAATGCACTCTATAAAAGTTAAACATTTCTAAACCAACAAAGCGATCAATTCACCCATAACTGACCTAAAGCCTGCTCTAATACTGTCGGGGACAAAAATACGGCCCATTGCCATGGCCCACTCCCTGACGGCCCAGTCGAACAGCCTACCAGGGCCCAGCTCCCTGGAAGGTTCTATCTGGCCCGTATGCATCTTGCCGAACAGCTTCCTGGCTGGCATGATGCGTAACGGCCAAGGAATCGTGTTTGAGTCCGTCTCGAACAGGAGTTCTGCGCGGCTACGTGAAGACCCGGACGTGGTTTCCCGGATTGGAACAGAAGTCGTGATCCCCAAGAATAGGAGTATGCCTTATCTGCCTTGGGATGTATTTGGCATGGTACGAGTTCGTTGCGTATTCGTAGTTAGCCCGGCCCGATATTCCTTCGGTAGGTCGGTTTGCTCCGCATTATATAAACAAGGCCCCTACGGCGTATAGGGGATCCTGGCCAAGAGTTTTCGCATCTTAGTACTTCATAGACACCACAATCTCGCCGAGACCTGTTCGTCTCGTCGAGCCACCTCTTGTAATCATTTTTGATATATAAGAAAGGCTGGACGTAGGGCTATTATCTCTCCCGAGAGGCCTGAACCAGGATAAAAGCCTTGTCTCCCTGTTCGTCGTTGATTGCTGTTCGTTCTGTTCGGCGTGTCTCCTATCTCATTTATAAAGAACCTTAGTTGACTTGGGTCAATATCCCAATCGTCGACAAATACCATATGTGATACCCTGTCCTAAATTCGCTTGGAGCTTAGCACACCTACGGGACGGGCCCACACAATCATAACACCGCACTTGAACTTTCGATCTCACTTCGTTCAAAAGGGTTAACCTGAGATTATTCTAAAACATATAAGTTTAACTCTAAGATTCCCATATTATTTATCGTCTCAAATAGTATTTAGATGAATAATTAGCTGAACAAATTTCTACTAGTGTAATAGAAATTCTCGCAGTTTCCAAAACAGGACAAAAACACGAAAAAAGTCAAGTCTCCCAAACCTCTTATCCAAATTACGTGTTCGAGGACTCGATGGAAAGCTAGAAACATAGCCTATGATTTTTTTCATAAGGCCATGCTCAAATTATCGACATGAAAACCTCAAATTTAACTCACAGTTCACTGCATATGTAATTCCATCCCCTATCTTTGCAATTCAACAATGACGTTCTTAATTCCCCCTTCCCCCGAAATCACAACCTAAACATGTCATAAATAGTTAAATCATAAAGAAAATAAATCAATTTTGTTACCCAAAAATTAGGTATCAAACCTAGGGTTTCTTCCCCTTTCTTCTCTTCTTCCCCAGCTCTTCTTCCTCTCTAAGCTGGCTGCACCATTCCTTTCCATGTCATGGGCCGGGCCTAGGGATGCAAATGGGTTGGACCTAGGGCCACCTTTGGCCCTTCTTAGTTCATATATTTGTACTAAATAGATTAGAAATCAAGTTTTTTGTATAAACAAATGAACTAGAGAGGGTCAAAGGTGGCCCTAGGGTTGGCCCATTTGCATCCCTAGCCGGGCTAGAAAAAATTAATCTTACTGGGCATTACATTGTGCTCCAAACGAATTCAGCCTCGAATTCCACATTTTATCGTTGGTTTGGTTTGTATTGAGGCATGGGTCTAATTTTGGAAAAAGTGGCATCATCCTGATGCCATTTTCTAACAAATTTAGGATTGATGTTGCCTTATTATGGAAAAACTGATATCTATTATTGAACATATTTTGTTTTTTCAAGAATTTTTTTCTGCCTTTATACGAGATGCCACTGCTACGTGAGCATCAAACCTTTATTGCCCATGGATGCCATTCTTTTGTATATTTCAATTTATCTGGTTGTATAATGATGTGGTTCATGTTTATGCAAGTCCCATGGCTTCACATCTGTAAACAATGTAGCCCTTCCTCTATCCGATACATGTGGTCACACCAGGTTCATACATTCAGGAAATAGCTAGTTTGACTTAACCGCTAAGTTTTCTTATGCCCAATGCCACCTGATGTGCCTCGGATGCTCATGCCGATTGAAGTTCATCATCCACATCACCATCATCATCTTCATGATTCCCAAGTCCAAGTCCAACCATCCCGTGCAACTTCCTCGTCGTTTTGGACCCTCAAACTGCCAATTCATGTCTCAAGACATTCCCGACCAAGGTCCACCTTGACATGCATCACCAAGATTATTCCATCCAAAACAACGTATTTTATCATCTACATAATTAGTTCATCATGCACAAATCCCAGAGAGACTACGTAAAAAACCATGGAAAACCACTCAACCTAAGCTAAACAGCTCCATAGGACAAGGCAAACAAAATCGGTCCAACTACCATCGGTTGAAACCGCATAGAGCCACGGGACCAAGTCCCTGGCGGCCTTAATAGACATGATCCAGCGGCCATCGGAGCCGATCTGGTGGACTTTTGTCCGCGCATTGAAAAGCACATTGAAGCGTCCAGGCCCCTCAATATTATTTGTAAATCTTTGGTTAAGGGGTTTTGGTGATGACCTAATGGAGATGAAAAGTAACCCACTTAAAGGCATTAAGGCTTATTTTATGGGTTTCACCCTTGGTGGTGCAGCCTTAAGCTAAGCGCTATCTTTTTGCTAGTTGTCTAGGCTTGGGAGTTGAATCAAGTCTCTAGGCTAGGGATATGATCGGATCGGATAAGGTCGGATATCTTTCTATCCATATCCATATTCATATTTTTCCCTAGATAGAGATTTGAATACAAATTTGTTGAATATGTATACAAATTTGAATAATACTGGATAACATCGGTTACGAATACGGAGCGAATACAAATCGGTTTAGAAAAGGATACAAATATTGTTAGTCAAATAGTTAAAATTCAATTTCAATTTTTCAAGTTTTAACAAAAAAGGTCAAAATTTAAATTTGAAAGTGAAAATTTATAACATTACAAAAAAACAAAACATTAAAAAGTTTGTACACAAATATTATTGAATTATTCTAGATTTAAAATAAAAAAATAAATTTACTATCCATAAAAAATTCTAGATATACATTAAAAAATTTTAGAAATGAATTCGGATAATATCCATATTTTATCCTCGGATATTATCCGAACAAAAAAATCAGATATTCCTTATCCACCGAATAATCAGTTATCCGTATTTGTATCCATATCCACATCAAATTATCCATATCCACATATCCTTATCCGTAAAAATAGTGGCATATCCATAAAACTATCTAAATCACTGTCCGATCAATTCGGTCGGTCGGTCCGATAATATCTGTATGATTTCCACCCCTATTCTGGCTAGGTTCTTGAAATTATTTGCCAAACTATTAAGGGGGGTTTCATAGTATCACTTGTTTGGATAACATTTCTCTCAATTTTACCAAACAGCTTGGAGC
This sequence comes from Raddia distichophylla, assembly GCA_005191435.1. Classification (NCBI taxonomy): domain Eukaryota; kingdom Viridiplantae; phylum Streptophyta; class Magnoliopsida; order Poales; family Poaceae; genus Raddia; species Raddia distichophylla. The sequence continues at coordinate 18,494 of SPJY01008338.1, forward strand.
AATTAAATTTTTCTAGGACTTAGTTTTTCTTCGACAAAATCTTTCTAGAAAAATCCTAGTTTCCTTCGGACAAGCTCTTTCCAATTCCAACTTTTAGTTCGCCACCTTCTAGAAAATTCTCAGTTCACGCTGTATAGTCCGACATGAACATCCAAATATGATATTAGTGTTTCTCTTAAACCGGAGAAATTTTTAGTTCATGGCGGACAGTTTGACGTGAACATCCATTTCAGACAAATTCTTCTGCAATTGTCTAGTGATTTTTTTAGTTCATGCCGGACAATCTGTCGTAAAGTAAGTTTTGTTAGGGTAGCACGCAGCCGAATCGCTGTTTGCGCCGGAAAATACGTCATGTGAAAAAATTTCACAAAAGACTTGTCCGCCACTAACTAAAATTTATTTGCTGCCCTAATTTCGTTTTCAAAATATGTTTATCGTAAAAGCATTTTTGTTAACTGTTTTAGATGCTTCGTTGTCTTAATAACCAACGAGAAGAAGAGGTCTCAAACGGCTATTTAAATCTGATTCATAGCCTATTTTAATCCGTAGAAACCGTCTTACTCAACAATTATTAGCACCTTACCATCAATCCTACATATTCAAGCCAAACTAGAGCCATAGTTCTTCACATAGTCCACATATCCACAAAGGCCTAACCTTTATCACTCCAATGCCATTCTATGTAAGTTTGAGAGTGTGTAATCCAAGTTTGTGATTCTCTAAAGCCTATTACTTTTGAATTTTCAATCCTAAATGGTTTGGTTGTGTGATCTTCATGAGTTTGCCATGGCGAGTGTACAAGCCCTCAAGATGTTGATGCGAGATGCTTGGAGCTTGTCTACCGGAGTAGTGAAAGCTACCACGAGTGAATAGAGACTGCGGGATTCACTACTGGAAATTCCCAATTTTGCGAGGGCCAAAAAATATACACGAGGGCCGACACAACACCCTCGTAATAAGATATCAAATCACGAGGGCAGTCTACAGCCCTCGTTAAAAAGTATATATTTACAAGGGCCTAACATAAGCCCTCGCAAAAAGCAAAAGACGCAGGTTACTCACGAGGGCCTACTTCTGGCCCTCGCGAATAACGACCCAATATTACTAATTCGAGAGGGCTCCCATACGACCCTCGTGAATAAGGATGCCTCAGCAACTACTAGCGAGGGTCCTACTCCAGCCCTCGTGACTAAAAGGCCTACAAATTGAAAACCAAAAACCTCTGTTA
>SPJY01008338.1:25846-59422 GCA_005191435.1 Raddia distichophylla
CGAATATATATATATATATGTTGTGTTTGCTGCTGTTCAAATTTGTTTCAAATTCATATTTAAAAGCTTTTTTTTGCTGAATACGCTTATTCGCGAGGGCTAAACGGCCCTCGTAAACAAACACAGGACACAGCTATTCGCTAGGGCCACATAGCCCTCGTGATTAGCGATGGGCACACAGCTATTCGCGAGGGCCAAATAGCCCTCGTGATTAGCAGTGAGCAGGGAGGCTATTCGCGAGGGCTATTTGGCCCTAGCGAATAGCTGAGGGCCAGCTCCTGCGCGCGCCAGGGAACGTGGGCCCCGCATACTTTTCGCGAGGGCTGGGAGACCCTCGCGATAAAGCTGCAGGCCAATTAATCGCGAGGGCATATTAAAACCCTCGCGATTAACTATTCGCGAGGGCCATGCCCTCGTGTTCTGTTGTTATTTGCGGGGGAGCGGACGCGAGCGCCTATTCACGAGGGCCGGCCCTCGTGAATAGTAAATTGCGAGGGCTTCTTCCTTTATCGCGAGGGTTTTTAGCCCTCGGTATTGAGGGAGATTCCTGTAGTGATTGAGCGGGAACCGGTCCTTGATGAATGGCCCTCAACGGGAAGGAGGTGGAGAACTCCGAACCTCGGTCAAACAAATCATCATGTCCCTCCTCTTTATGTTATGCAGTTACATCTAGTTCTCGTTGTTGTTTATTTCCGCTGCAATATGTTATCAAGTTTGCTTAGAATAGGACTTGATAGTTAGCTGGGTATCTAATTTGCTAAGCATCGAACCTGCACAAAATTTAAAAGTTTCCTATTTACTACCCTTATTTTAAACATAATTTAAAGGGAAATGCTTCCGTTGGAACGTCCGTCTGTCGTCGGACGCTGCCTATCAGCGCGAGCGCCCACGCTCGGCCCAACATGCGACGATTTCCTTATGCGTTTCATTCACGTTTAATTTATGGTTGTGTTCCTGCGCTCACATAAATTGTTTTCCATGCATGCTTCATTTATTGCTCAATTGCTAACAATCCATGGAACGTCTCAATTATTGAGTTCAACCGCTGTAAACCGACTTTATGAACCAGGTTTACATGAGAGCATGTACAATGGTACACATCAGCTGTCTCTAAGCCATCTATAAGAGTAAAGTTAGGAGAAGCCATAAAAGTTGCCATCTATAAGAGCAAAGTTAGGAGAAGCTGTAAAAGTTGCTGCATTGAATAGTGTCTAGTAGGTTAAACTAATTATTTCAACATGCTAGACACATTGTTACACTAGGCTAAACATGTTGTTTCAATAAGTTAAACTAATTGTTTCAGCAGACTATACATATTGTTCCAATAGGCTAAACTAATTGTTTCAACATACTAGACACATTGTTGCAATAGGCTACACTAATTGTTGCATTTGGCTATACATATTGTTTTCGTTGGTCACTTCCATTGTTGCGGTAGGCTATCTCAATTGTTGCATCGATTTTTATCAATTTTTGTTGGATAGGTAGGCTAAACTTATTGTTCTAGCAAGCAAGATAGATTGTTCCAGTAGGTATACAAGTTGTGGTTCATCAAAATAGACATATTGTTTCAATTGGGTTAGCCTATTATTCCAGCAGACTAAATACATTATTTCAACAGGTATAAAACTTGTTCTAGCAGGCAAGATTGATTGTTTGGAGAGACTAGACTCATTGTTCCAGCAGGCACGATAGATTGTTTCGAGAGGCTAGACTTATTGTTCCAACAGACAAACTTTATTGTTCCAGTAGGCAAAACCTTATTTGTTTCAGAAGGCAAAAGTTATTGTTTCGGAAGACAAAAAGTTATTGTTCCAGAAGGCAAAAGTTATTGTTCCAGTAGGCAAAGCTCAACTATTCCAGTAGGACAAACTTTATTGTTTCAGTAGGCAAACTTTATTGTTCCGGTAGTCAAAACCTTTATTTGTTCCAGAAGGCAAACGTTATTGTTTCAGAAGGCAAATTTATTATTCCATAAGGCAAAAGTTATTGACAGTAGCCAAAGTTCAACTGTTCTTGTAGCACAAACCTTATTGTTCTATTAGTCAACTTTTATTTGTTCCAGTAGGCAAACCTTATTGTTCCAGCAGGCAAAAATTATTGTTTCAGTAGACAAACCTTCTTGTTCTAGTTAGGGATGAAAATGGTACGGATATTATCTGACCGACCGGCCGACCTAATTGATCGGATAGTGATTTGGATAGTTTTATGGATATTCGACTATTTTTACGGATAAGGATATGGATATGGATAATTTGGAGTGGATATGGATACGAATACGGAGCACTGATTATTCGATGGATAAGGAATATCCGAGTTTTTGTTCGGATAATATCCGAGTATAAAATATGGATATTATTCGAATGTATTTCTGGATTTTTTAATGTATTTTTACAATTTTAATTGATAGTTTCCCAACTTTTAAATTTGTTTTGTGAATTTGTAAATCTATACTAAGTTAATAATATTCGTATAAAGACTTTCTAATGTTTTGTTTTTATTAATGTTATAAATTTCCACTTTTAAATTTAAAATTTGGAACTAATTTTTGTAAATTAATTTTAACTATTCGACTAACAATATCCGTATCCTTGTCTTATCCGATCTGTATTCGCTCCGTATTCGTAACCGATGTTATCCAGTATCATTCGAATTTGTATCCATATTCGACACATTCATATTCGAATTTGTATCTGGTAAAAAATACGGATACAGATATGGATAGAACGATATCCGACCTTATCCGATCCGATCACATCCCTAGTTCTAGTAGGGGTTTGAGTACTCTGGGGTCACCGACCCCACTCGGGAAATACCTAGGAGTATCCTAGAGGGGATGCTACTCGGTCGCCTGAATGACTTTTTCGCCCCGGGCACCCAAATCAAAAATGAGGGTTGCCCGAAACCTTTCAACATAAAGAAGCCCCCACCGGAGGTGAGTCTCTTCTATTCATTAGTACTTGAAGTTCAAACTCTGAATGCTTATTGTCTGAGTGTTTGACGCCGCTTTCAGCATCGGACCGCCTTCTACTCCGACGCTCCGCTCCCTGATCACCCACAGCATAAAGACACTAGGCAGAAAGCGGCCTGCTAGTGACTCGGCTGAGGAGCCAAGTGCCAAGAAGGGGAAGGGGCCGGCAGCCAAGGGGACAGCAATGAAGCCGCCGAGTCCTCGGCGCCCGTCCAGGAGCCCGACATTCCGTGGGCCAGCGGCCTAGCCCACTGCGTAGCCAGCACCTCTGCCTCCGATGTCCAGCACACAGCCGAGCTCCCCAAGTGGTTCAGCCACTCGGAAAGGGCCCGACATCAAAATAAAAAAGTCCAACAGGTCAGTTCTCCCATTAGCTCTCCATTCTGTCTTGTCAGGATCATATCCTGATTATTCTCTTTTTTTAAGGAAACCTTCTGGCGATGTTCCCATGGATGCGCCGCCCACGGACCCCAGGAAGCCGGCGGGCCTAAGGACGTTCCCAGCCAGGCGAAGCCGACATCCCCGACTGCTTCTCCACCCAGGGACGCCGAAGCGGCCCCTAAATAAGCTCCACCTGCATCACCGCCGCCTCAAGTTCAACCTAACACAACCACGAAAGATGCTTTGGAGCCAAAGGACTCGGAGCCCGCTGCCAACACAGTGCCAGCTCCGGAGCCAAAGGACTCAGAGCTCGTCGCCAGCGCAGTACGCCAGTACCTCTCGTGGAAGATATCCCATGATAGCCGCGCACTCTCCTACTCCCCCAGTCATCGTTCAAAGCCGCTTGGTGTGATGAGAACAATGAATGGATGATGATTGACGATGATGAGGAGGAGATGGAGAGAAGCGAGCTTTACAAGCACTATATCAAGTGTGCCCACCTGGTCCAGGTAAGCTACCCATTCCTTTCTTTCTTCTTTTGCCCACACCGAGTGGCATATCTTCACCCTTTGCCGCCTTCAAAGCATGGGAGAGCGCTCCGAGAAGAAATCTTCTGAGTTCTTTTGAAAAGTGCTCCTCAAGGTAGAAAAGGTTAATGAATACGAGGCCCAGGTGGAGAAGACCAAGGCAGAGGCTTCGGTCCAGCTGCGAGGGCCCCGAGCCTAGGCCAAGACCTTGTGGGATGAAGAGATGGACCTGTCAGGCTCCCTCCAATGTAAGTCTTTGCGTCAGGTGCTTCTCTACCCTTCTGTTGATTATGCTAGATTTATTCCTTTAATTCTTTTATTTTTCTTCAGCCCGAGACGCAACCATCGCTCAGCTCTAGGAACAACTCGAGTGAACCTAGAGCCAATACAAGGCTTTGGAGAGCTCGGAATTCCAAACTCAGGACGACCTCAACAGGGCTCAACGAGAGCTAGAAGGTATGCCTCCCAACTTAGTTCATCCGTCTTCATCCTGCTTGTAGTGTTTGGTGATGATCCGTCTAGTTTGCAGAATACAAGAGGAAGATGCAGGCGCAATTTGACAAAATCTGCGGACGCGTCTTATTAGAAGCTCTGAGAAGCCACCGAGCCAGTGCGGACGTTCCTGCTTCCCAGAGATGCGGGGTCGAGCGATGAAAGCCATGTCATCAAGTAGCTGAAGAAGCCACCTGAGAGGCTTAACAGCCATTTGAAGGAGACGGCGACCATGAGGGCCAGCCAAGCACTAGCAATTGTGAAGTCACTCTACCCTCGAGTGGATCTCGACACTGTCAAGGAGGGCTTTGCCTGCACGGTCTCGAAGAGGTCCAGGACACTTCTGTTGCCCTGGTTGAGAATTTGGACATGGGTCCCCTGTAATATGTACACATAGGACTTAGGTAGCATTATGGAAACATTTATTTATGTAAAATCCGATTGCTTATGTATATAACTTAAGGCCTTTTGCTCCTTTCCTTGTTGGTTTAAATTCCTCTGAGTAGATTTTTTTTTGTTATGCGCTCCGCCAGACTAGTCCAGCCCCCGAGCGTCGGGAGTCGGCTCATGGCTCCTTAACCCAGGCACGCGTTTGAGTGACTATAGTTCGTCATTCAAGGGATCAGAGGTCCACTACTCAGAATAGTACTCGAATTCCTTTATAATCGTTAGGAAAAATAGACAAAAAAGCGATAAAAAAGATGTGCGCATAGGCGCACTTATTATGCGTAGCCCCCGACTTACTGCTTAGCTGGAATACCAACTAAGTAGCAAGTCAAGAAACAACTTAGATTTAAGTAATGAAAACTTTATTCACAATGATATAACTGAGTACAAAATTTAAGTATAAAAGCGACGTAGCTGCTCTAGGTTCCATGAGTTGTCAACGATCGAGGTCGCTGACCCCTTCTGAAAGGACGCTATGATGATTGCATCTGAGACGTCCCGGATTGTGTTTTTCTTCTGCGTGAAGCGTCGAATAAATTCTCTGAGGGACTCATTCTTCTTTTGATGGAGTTGGTACAAATCCCACGGTGTCCCAGGCCTCTCATAAGTGCCCTGGAAGTTTGCAATGAACTGCTCACAGAGATCTCTCCAGGAATCTATGGAATTCTCCAGAAGTCCCGTGAGCCAGGTTTGAGCCGATGGGGTGAGCATGACTGGCAAATAATTTTTCATTACGTTGTGGTCACCACCAGCTGCCTTGACGGCAAGGGCGTAAACTGGCAGCCAAGCTTCTGGATCCCTTTCCCTGTCGAACTTGACGATGCCCTTAGGATTAAAACCTTCGGGCCATACCACTCGGCAGAGCCAAGCGGTAAACACGCAGACCCCGTCGATGGACCTGTCATCATATTGCAGGGGAGACCGGCGTGGCGGAGTTCTAACTCGACGGTGATCGTTGTCTCTCCGGCCTTCTTGACGATCCCTGCAACCGCCGCGATTTTCACGACCATCATCATGGTTGTCACGGCCGCCATCACGACCATTATTGCCTCGGCAACCCTTTTGGTCGTAGTCGACGACAAAGCATTTGTGATCGTCGTCGTGCCGGCATCGCTCGTCCTCTTCTCCTCGTCATTTTGCATTGAGGTCCTGGCAGAGGTCACGGTTGAGGCTATGGCGAGCGTCACCACCACGATGGGACTCGTGTCAACTGTGTCATGTCCGACTGCTAGCGGTCCGAGTGATGGTCCGAGTGCGGGAGTGAGCCATCCCGCTGGATCCCCTTGATTGTGCTGAATTGCGGCCGCCATCACCATGGCCTTGATTTGGGCCACGATCGGTGTGGCAGGACTATCAGCCGCAATAATTAGGCCCAGGTTGTCGAGGAGCATCTTCGAGGCGATGATGTTCTGCTGCGGCGTGTGAAAAACAGCCTGGTCCCCCATCTTTGTCTTCAAGATGTCTTTGTTTACGTCGCGGGCTTTAGCACGAAGAGACCGAGCGCGTGCATCTTCGCGACGAAGGAGATCTGCCTCCGCCGCTTCTTCATCCCGGTGGCGTTGGGATTCAGTCCGCTGATCTTCAATTGCGTACACCCCACGAAAATAAGGCAACTTCTCGTGCTGCTCTCCGACTCAGGCTCCGAGTCAAAGGAGTGAAGAGGAGTCAGATTATCTTGAGGGTCCAATCCGAGTGGGTTGCTACTGATGACGCCCACCATCCGAGATTCGCTCTCGGTTGGGTCCTCTTCGTATCCAAATTGGGAATTGAGCCCTTGGCGCATTACTCGCTGGGACAAGGCAGCGGCGTTCCCCAACCCGAACGGGAGTCCGAGCGAAGCGTTGTTGAAGTCCCTCCCAGATCGGATCTGATCCGAGTCAGAGGAAGAGAGATCGAGCCCCCGGCGCATTACTCACTGGCATGCGGCGGCGGCGCTTTCCAGCCGAAGAGGGTTTCGGGCCGGCTGCCGTTGATGTTGCTCACAGACCAGATCTGGTCCGAGTTAGAGGGGGAGAGATGGAGCTCCCGGCACATTACTTGCTGGAAAGTGCCGGTGGCGTTTTCCAACCCGAAGAGGATTCCGGGCCAGACATTGTTGGAGTCACCCGCAGATTGGATCTGATCCGGATCAGAGAGGGAAAGCTCGCCGAGGTCGTCGGCGATGAAGTCCAGGCTCCCGAAGCGGAAAGCCTAGCCAGTGGTGAAGGTGACGTTGACTCCGTTGATCGCCTCCATCGAGCTTGATGAGATTGATCTTAGCGCTTCGCCTACCTGGCGCGCCAACTATCGACGTTTGTTGTCGGCAATATAATTTATGGGGCTAGGCGCTCGATCCAAACTTGATAGTAACACAAGACAAGGGTTTATACAGGTTCATGCCCTTGCATAGGAGGTAATATCCTAATCCTGTGCTCTGGAATTATGATGCTGATGATGTTGTGACGTGATCTCATCTGTGGTATGGTATCGAGCCAGGGTCCCCTGCCCGCCTTATATAGTGGGGGCGCAGGGTTACAAAGTAGAGTCCTGGTTGGTTACGAGGTAGGATTCCTACTTCTATCCTTTTCTTGCCAAAATTACAATTGTGCCTTCCCTATTCGGGTTCGACTCCTATCTTTATCCTTTCTTGCCGCTCAAGGCAGATAGCAGTCCGGGTAGTACCCGTGCGCGTGTAGCCGACTCGGCCCATCCCCTGTTGGGTGGTCCTCGCGGCCCGCCATGCAGATACCCGGGGCCCATGTTCTCCACAGCGTTTGGATGCTCGATCACATCCAGAAGTCGTGGTCATCGTCGCTGGAGCCGCCGCAGGATGACCACTTGAAGGTGTTGCGCTCCTGCTGATCCTCCTCCTCCTCCTCGCCCGACTCCGAGTTGGTGTCGTCGTGGTCACTGAGCATCCGTCTAGCGGCACGGGGACTTGTAAACCCACATTTCCTTCGTTAGCGTGCATCCGGGCATGGATTTGTTGGCCATCTATGATTCCGATTCCGATCCCGAGTCGACGATCACCTCCGTTTCTGACGACATTGAGTGGTGGGCGGCTGTCGAGGAGATGGAGTGGGCGGCCAGCGACGACGGTTCTCTAGCACATGTGGTGGCAGGCGACCCGATATGGGATGCACTGGCAGCGGAGATGTTTCCTCCTGCGCTGGCAGATGGAGCCGCGTGGCTAGCGTGGCCGGGGTGTCTGGTGGAAGATGGGGCCTTCGAACACGATCCTCCACAAGATGGTGTTCTGGCATTGGAGTGGTTTCCTCCTCGGTAGTACTATAGTAGTACTACTACTTAATATGTGCAAATTATAAGTGTAAATATTTATTATTGTAAATTATATGTGTAGTACACAATATTGTAAATTATTGCAGTTTCTATATCAATGAAGAATGTCTTAAGAATTGTAGAGCTGTTTAGTTTTTTAGCTTCGCTGGGAAAAAATCAAAATGCTGATAAACCCTTATACCCCGTTCACTATTTTTTCATTTTTTGAGCTTTAGGTGATGGGTGTGTTATATTCCCTATCACTTATAACAAAATCTCTAGGTGACGGGTGTGATCTATTCCCCGTCACCTATAACTCGACCCTATTTATTAAAAAATGTGCGCTGCTCATTGCGGAAACGCCTAAGTCCTTCGAGCCTCCTCGCCCTCGCCGCCGGGCTTCCCCTCTCCACGGGGATTCCCCTCTCCGCCGGGCTTCCCCTCTCCGTCAAGCTTCCCCTTGCCGCCGCTCTTTCCGAGGTGTGCCAGTCCCCCCTCGCCGCCAGGCTTCCCCTCTCTGCGGGCTTCCCCTCGCCGCCGCTCCTTTCGAGACACGCCGGAACCTCCTCGCCACCGGTCTTCCCCATCGGTGTTCCTCCAGGTATCAATACATATCTGACTTGGAACAGCTCATATTTTTTTTTGGGTTTAGATGGATTCCTAGGTGGGATCTTCAACGGGATCCCCAAACCCATCTCAACTTCAAGATATCGAAGGCGGTGAAGATGTGCACTCTCCAACAACAACGGCTACTAGTTCTACCCGAGCAAGAATGCCAAGGTCGCAAACAAAGTGGCCAACTGAAAAGATCACAGTCACAGGAATAGATGGACAGGGGGTGCCTACCGGTGATAAGGCCTTGAAGACATTCCAGAGAGTCACAGGGCTTATCGCTCGGGAGAGGGTGCCAATAATGACAAACTTCGATGCTCTGAACGACGAAATGAAAAGGGAGTTGTTTGATGCTCTCAAGGAGTACCTGGAGTACCCTGAAAATATGAGCGACCATCAGAAGGTTGTCGCGTTCAAGGCAGCAATGAAATTGATAGCAAAGCTACACCATCACTTCAAGAGAAAGCTTGTTAATGGGTTCTTGGTAAAAGACTTGGAGCCCTTCGACATGTACAAGCACTTGAAAAGGAAGATTGGGAAGAATTCGTGCAGATGAAGAGCCCCGAATAATTCAAAATGGAGAGTGAGAACAAGAAGGAGCTTTGTACCAAGAACAAGCACGACCATAGGCATGGACCAGTGGGTTACATCGGTAAAAGGATGAAATGGGAGAAAGAGGATGAAAAATTTGTTGAAGAAGGCTGTCAGAATCCTTGGTTGCAATACCCTGGACGAGCCCAGTCATACTTGCGTGCACGAGGCGTCGTGTCCGAGATCGGTGAAATCACTTTCAAGAGCAAAGAGATACAGTCTGTTGCTGAGAAAGTCTTAGAAGCTAGCCAAGGTTCTTTCTCCGGGGTCAGGGAAAATGACCTTCTATTAGTGGCGCTGGGAAACCCAAAGCACCTAGGCTGGGTGCGAGGTGTTTCTAGTTCCTAGTGCTGGAAATATGGCTTTCCCGAAGAGATTGGAATGTACAGGAAGAGGAAGAGGTCGGGCATAGTGGACATCGATGTGTTGACAATAGATTTCACCAAGAAAGTTTGTGCAAACATTATGGAAAAGCTTACTGTCCAGGTAATATAGATTGCCAACCCACTAGAGACTGACCATGATGCACCTGCACGGAAGAGTACTAGATTACTGATGAGCCGGATACAATCGACCAACTAGCAGGACCCACGCCCTGCAGGCTTCTAATCAAGCCTGATGTGTATCCAATAGAGGTTGCAAAGGGCCTGGTGCTTCCAAATCAGGATATCCGGCACTGTGTGCGAATTCGTAATGGCTATGTTGTGGTTAAGACGGACCTGGTACATTCCAATGCCGTCGAACACATGCCAACGATGATATCACAATTCTGGGGGATGCTATCAACCAAAGGATCCAGTGGAAGAGCGCCGATATCGTGGTGCCCAATGCATCTCAGCCTGCTATAACTTCAAGTGCACCGCCGCCTCGGCCTGCACTGCCTTCTCCAACTGTAGAGAAGATAATGTCACTGCCTTTCGCTTCATCGAGCCCAGAGAACAATGAAAAAGGAAAGGGAAAGAAAGAGTGACCATCTCTTTCTCGAGGTAATATGACTCCTATGACTCCTGAAGACACCATCAAATATATATTACTGTTGCAGAAGGTAATGTTTAATATCAATTACTGCCTCTCTTGCAGATGCAATTGCACCCGCTCCATCGAGCCAAAAGAACAATATCAAGGGAGCAACATCTCTTCCTCAAGGTAATATGACTCTTTATGGTACCATCAAATGTATGTTACTTTTGTAGAAGATAATTTCTAATATCAATTACTACCTTTCTTGTAGATCCAATTCCACCCGCTCCATCGAGCCAAAAGCACAATATCAAGGGAGCACCATCTCTTTCTCAAGGTAATATGACTCCTATGACTCCTTACAGTACCATCAAATGTATGTTACTTTTGTAGAAGATAATATCTAATATCAATTACTGCCTTTTTTGTAGATCCAATTCCACCCGCTCCATCGAGCCAAAAGAACAATATCAAGGGAGCGAGGAAGAAGAAAGGCTCTTGTAAGCAGCCGGCGAAACAGTCTAAGAATAAGGAGTTCCCATCCGTTGATGCATACTGGACAAGCTCCTATACAAAATACAATCCTAGCCAGCCTATGATGCATGTCGATGAGCTAGCAAGAGCAGGACAAGCATGTGTCGACCTGCACAATTACTACATGAAGACTCATAGTGACATCAATAACGGCTTTTGCTTGCAGTACAAAGATCGTCACTTTTCTAATGGTGACGACATTATATTTGTGGGCTTCGACGATTTATATGACCTCTTCAACCTTGACGGGCTGGATATCTCGTTGTTACGGTGCATCACATTGTAAGTCACTTCAAACTAGATACTCATTAACAGCAAGACCGCTATATCCTCAGTGTAACTAGTTCCTTATTTGTAGACAATTGATCAGAGAAACACAAGTTAGGAAGTTGCCCATCAGATTTCTTGATCCCGAACACATTTTATGCAACGGCAATCAGAACGGGTCTACAATCCGCTATGGAGTATGTCGCAAAAGTTCTAATTAAGAATTTTAAAAGGAACTTTTTTATTGACGCTCACAATCTCGGTGGCCATTGGATCCTTCTGGTCATTTGTCCCAAGTGGAACGCGATGTGGTACGTAGACTCATTAAGACCAGTCGGACTAGAAGGCAAAGCTGGAGAACGTAATTACGATTATCTGAAAGAATTCCTTCACGCGTCTGTTGCTGGACTTTTTTGGATATTCAACTTTTCAAACATTCAAATGTTGCCTAGCTGATCGATCCCTCTTCTTGCAGGTCATATGCTCAATACATTGAAGAAGTCGACAATTTGGCCCAACCGTCATTCCGCAAACTGACACACAAGACATCATTCGAGGTAAATTAATGTTACTAAAAAGATTAATTTTACGGCTCGCATTTTTTCCCAGATGATGTTACAATAATTTTTTATTTCACAGTGCACCCAACAACCATCGGGAAATGCTTGATGATTTTTTGTTGTGCTCAAAATGATCCAAATAGCGTACGGATCAAAAAAATCAACGTTGCCGAAGTAAGTAGAACACATATGTAGTTATATTTTTAGCATAAATTAATGACATATTTCTTCAAACTTAACATGAAAATGGTTGGATATAGTTCATGAAGGATTATGCGAATCTTTCGGTTGACGGTGCTATCCTCTCGGTGATTCAACGGCGGTTCCACTACGACGACTCAATCTAGGACAATGTAAGAACTAGCTTGGCATTGTATTATGGATTTGTACATTCATTATTGATTGCAACATGCATTTATTACTTGTGAATGTGTACTGTCTGTTTTGTTATGCAAATAAAGATTTTTTAATTTGTGAATGTACTCTGCGGTGTGCATGTTTGTGATAAATAAATAAATCTCCGAATATTGGATCTACACCAGGATGCAGCATGTACTGCATGCCCTGGGGCATAGAACACTAGTGATGAGTCAAACTAAAGCCCATCACTGTTACAAAATAAATGGTGACAGGTAAACATTTTATCCGTCACTTATCTGTGTCCGCGGTAATCTACGAGGTCCTCTAGGAGGCGAAGATAAGTAACGTACTCTACAAACACCGTCACTTATCTTATTACCACGGATGATGGGTAGTAACATTGGCTGTCACTTATATTATTAACATGGGTGACAGGTAGTAACATTGGCCGTCACTTATCTTATTATCATGGGTGACGGCTTATATATTAACCCGTCACTCATATGTGCCATGAGGAACCTACGGGGAGCCTCTGGAAGGCGAAGATAAGTGACGGATAGTATACAAACCCGTCACGTATTTTGTTAATTAGTGACGTGTGTTCACCCATCACTAATATTGACTCATTAGTAACCCGTCCGGGGTGACGGTTGCTGTATCCATCACTATTGGTTGTTGTAACCGTCATTAATGTGTGGTTTTGATGTAGTGACGTTAATAACTATAATATCCTTATTTGTATATCATTGCATCTTTCGTTATTATTATAATTATCTTGATCTCCACCTTCTCTTTGATCTCTGTGTCATCTTTATTGGTGCCATGGGGATTCATCATTCATTGTGATAGGCGTGCCTCTAACACCAAGTTCTTCACCTTCAGCTCACAAATGTAGTGATTTCATTAGCTCACATAACAGATTAACAATAAGATGTGTTACTTTTTTAGTGATATGGGATCTTTTCTGGTGATGTAGTCCATACGCACTTTCTTGTTATTTTTATTTTATTTTATTTTCATATTGTAGATATAAACTCTTTTTTTACTTGTACATTTTTCTATGTTATTCAAAATAGTTTTTATTATATTTGGTATTGACTCTATTCTAGTTTTCTAGTTGACACAGCCTTTTTCCAACTACTTTTTATTTAAAATTTAGTTTATTTTTATTTCTTTTATACTAGTTGATATGATCGCTATTCTAGTTTTTTAGTTGACATGTTCTAGTGCCCTATTATTTTTTTGTTATTAATTTATGTTTTTACTCAAGTTTTATAATTGATAACTTGACATGGACACCTTCAATATTATTTATTCTAAATTTGTGTTATTTTAATTTATTTTATTGTATTTAATATGAACGTTTTTCTAGTTTCTTATTTGACATGTTCTAGTGTCATATTATTTTTTTATGAACTTATATCTGTTACTCTAGTTTTGTAGTTGTGTTCACACCCAAAAATGATCCAAAAAGCCAATTGTTCTATAAATCAAATTAATGGCAAAATTGGCTTCTGGAAGGTTCTAAATTTTTTCGAGTCAGGATTCATGATGGTCCGGCAAAGGAGACGGTGGACTTTGTGGTTCGTCGAATTGGAGAAAGACTCGTACTTGTATCTAGATTTAGATATACTTTACTTATTTAACAAGTTAGATTCTAAATCGACTTGTTAGGGATAAGTTAGGAAATATGAGTTTGAGTTGGAGTCTGTCTTGGGCCATAATTCAATATGTTACTTGTATAAATAGGAGTCGCGGTGCGGTGTGTAAAGGATCCTCGACCAATCAATCTATCTACTTTTACTTTCTTCATACCTTAGGTTGTAGCTTTGAATCTGATCGATCCGTTCGTATTGGTTTTACCCTGCATGTAAGAATTGCCTTGGTTTGGTCTGATCTTCTGCTTGTATTTATCACGCCAGCAAGTACTATCTCGATTAAGCTCAATCTTCTCGGTGTCGACATAGGGATATTACCCTTTGGTGGTATTACTGCACTTTGTCGTCTGTCGGAGGAGTCATCCCACCTCTCGTTCTATCTGATTGATGTCTCGTTAAACTGATAGTCTGTTTATTTTGATATATTGATTGTGCGACCTGTTGTGTAGTTAGTAGATCATCTGTCCTGCACCATCGGCTTTTTAATTTACAGCTTGGCTAGTGGTTTTTATAACACTTTGCTGATAACAGTGACAAATCAGCTGGCATGTCCGTGAACCCAATTTTTGGTGCTATTGGAATTCTCATCCTAAGCCCGCTGTGTCGACGCTGATACTGACCCTTTTCAGCATCAACAAGTTGACAACTTTACATTTACAATTTCTATATATTTTATTCTAAATTTATGCTATTTTTATTTGTAGTTGTAGTTGATATAAACTACTTCCTTCAATATAGGACGTTATAATTCTTTCCATACATTGATGGTGAATAAATATACTTTTTTTATATATGTTGAAATTTATTAAGTTGATATTGGCTCTTGTTAGTTTCATAGTTGATACGTACTTCTTTCTTTATTTCTGTTGTTTTTACTTCACTTTTTTTTAATATAGTAAATAAGTACTTTTTTTGTATTTTAGCTAATATAAGTTTTTCTATTTTAATTAGGAATTTATTAACGATATGTTCATTTTAGCTTAAGCTTAGGCTTAACAATTACGACTAAGCCAATTGAAAAGCTAAACGATTCGCATTTTGAAGTCTATCTTTAATTTATTGTGTAGCAACCTCTAAAAGATATTTAAAATAATATAAATGAAGTTGATCGACTTTGAAATTGATATTAAAAATTAAAAACTCTATCGAAGTACAACTTAAAATTTCATCTTAGCAAGTTTAACATTCAGCACAAGCATTCCGAATATGCTTTATATCTGATACATACTTTTTCTAGTTGACATGGACTTTTTTATAATTAATTATGCAAATATATACTTTTATTTTTATTAGCTAATTTTCCGATAATGATTTATTAAATATTTCACAAAATCCAAATTAAACTATTAATGAAGTTTCTTATGATTACCTAATCGCATTGAAATTCCTCTGAAATATGCTAGCAACATGATGCATGGAATGCAAATGGTCTTACAAACTTCATGGTCCAAATATAGCTATGTAATCTGTATACACTTGCATAAAATAAGGGAAACCCACGTTAATTGTTCATTCTCAATTGGAACTCTACCTCCTCCATATTATTGACCATATATGGAAATCCAAATAGTTTCTTTAAATCTTAAGAAATCTTCCAATCATAAACGAAATTTGAGCTACCACTATAGGAATCAGTTTTAATTTCGTTGGCCATAAACCAACGAAAATAGGGGTCAAACCGACGAAATTACCAAAGAAATTAACCCGACGAAATGTGCTAGACGAAAATACACACCTTTTCGTCGGTTGCCGATGAAATTACTGTGACATCCTCTATTTTGTCCTATGTCACTTGTATTTTCAAAAACCCAAAAATTAAATAAAAGGGAATTGTTATATACAAAACCCTAGTTTAAATTACTTTTAATTAGGTTTAAAGCCAAAACCCTAGCAAACCCTTTAGGAAAATTCTGGAAAAATTCCAGTACTTCGTTGAAGCCATCATCAAGTAACCCTCAAAATTTCATGTCCAAATTCCAAAGCTAGCTCGTGATTTCTTGAAGTTTTTCCGTTTTGCCGGGAGCTCGCTAAATCCATCAAATAATGAGCAAACGAGGGAATCTCATGCTCAAATGTGGAGGGGACCTTTTAGAGGTCTAATCCGATTTACCCTCCAAATTTCAGCCCAATCCAGCAAAGGAAACTCTGTTTTCTTGCTAAACAAGCCCGCAGCCTATCTGAATTCTATCCGGATTAGAATTCGAGTCCTAATCCAACCCCTTTTAGCCCAAGGCCCAGCTTAGGTCGTCCAAGACACTATATAAACCACCCAAGACCCCTGTCCCAAGTCCTCATCACAAAATCCCTCAAGTCCCAAACCCTAGCCGTCAAAAATCCTCCCCACTGAAACCCTTTTCTACAGATCCCTCTCTGTGCCGTGCCCAAACTCAAGATTAGATGGTGCCATAGCGTAGAGCTCGTCGAGGCAGTCCGGATGGATACCTAATTCGCCGGATTTGGTGAAGGATTGCAAAAGTTAGAGCTCGCCGGAGTTTCTGGGCGCCTCCACCGTCGCCGCCGCGCCGTCCTCGCCGCCGGCGCCTTGTCCAGCGCGCCCCGCCGCCGGATTTCCCGCGCGCGCCGCCCCTGCCCGACGCGTGTCCAGCCCCGCCGCCAGCCTCGTTGTCACAACCCCCTGCGTCTCCACAGGGAATCCGGCACCATGATCTGATACTAGCCCAGACTAATACCTCATGATGGACAATTCAACGGCTATCATCGCTGGCATTCCATTATTAGTCAACATAACGGAGTATTACAAGGTAACATCATATGCTATTAAAATAAGATAGATATTACCAAATATTAAGAACGAATAAATAGAACATCAGAGCAGCAACAGCCTTCAGCGACGATATCCAAGCAATTGACCCGGACACCCGCAGCTAGTCCTGCACACCTGAGTTCGGACCCTTCCTGGTCCGATCAGACTTGCAACCTGAATAATAAAATTTATCCGCGATAGATATAATGAGTACGCGGCTACCCAGCAAGCAATCCTTAATAAATGTATGCAATGGCAAAGATCGGGGGAATTGGCTATTTTACACCAAGACCTATCTGGAGATCAAGTTCTTGCAATGGACTAGGTGATTGGTTAGGGAAGAGGAGGAGGGAAGGGAAAATGAGGAGGGAAGGGAGAGGGAAGGAAAGAGGAGCCCCGCGCAGCCCTCTGTATAAGGCCTTGACGCGCCAGGCGGGGTGGCGCGTCAAGGTGGGACCCACGCCTATCCATGCTGGCGGCCATTGACCGGGGCCGCCAGCGTGGCACCTCTGACGCGCCATATGCATTGGCGCGTCAGAGTGCATGCGCCGCGCCAGCTGCCATGACGCATCCAAAAGGGTTAGATTTGAAATAACTTCTTCCGAGGAGTTAAAATTAAATTTATTTTTTTAAAATGGTTAAAATATAAAATTTTTTGGATGCATTGGCGGCTGGAAGGCGTGGGGCGGACACCGAAAAGCAGCAACGGGATGAGGACGAGGTAGGTTAAGCCCTGCACGCCGGAGGTAGGAAGGACGGGAATGGCGAAGCCGGAGAGGAGCTACAGTCGTCAAGAGGGGCCGGAGCATGGGCGACACGGATCTGGACACCCGAGGAGGCGCCGTTGCGGGATCCATCCTCTCCGGAGACAGCGGCGGGAGTAGGAGGGGCGGGGGTCAACGGAGCTGAAGGAGGCGGCGGCGGTCTGCCGTGGAAGGAGGCGGCGGCAGGCTAGAGGAGAGGGCAGATGGGAGATGGCGTACGGAGGAGAAGAGGAGGGCGCTGCAGCGAGGTGAGGCCGCGAGGGGGGCGGAGGGCTCGGGCACGGGTGCGACGCGGTGGACCCACCCTCGGTGGCAAAGGCGGGTAATTTGGCCACAACTCCAGGTGTATCTACAAAGACGAAAAGGGTCGATCTGCCAGCGGCGGAAAACGTGGAGGGGGTGCGGGGAATTCTTCCGGAAGGACGGAACGAATGGCAGGGGTACTTCCGCGAATGGACGGGGACCCGAGCAAAAATTTTCGAACCTCGGGGGGTTTTGTGCAAACTCGTCCGCACAGGTTGACCAGCCAAACGGACGGACGGATGGAACGACAGCGAGGCTGAATCGGACGGCGCATGGCAGGGGGGCGACGTGGCCCGGGGAGGAAGCAGGGAACGGAGGTTGGCGAGCTCAGGGCCAAAGCAGCGCTACGCGCTATATAGTAGCGTAGCAAATTTACTAGCGAGGTTAACGCACCTACGGTGCGTCCTTTTTGTGTTAAAAGAAACTCAAGGCAAAAATATATGTTTAGCTAAACCCAACAAGGACGACGCAGCGAACACAACAGGCGTTGGACAGGTCAGGAAGCATAGGCGGAGCATGCGCAAATACAAGTGCTCACCTGATGCTTGTCTAACAAGCCCTTTGATATCTGCAAATAATACCAATCAATGTGAGAATGATGCTAATAGCATTTGCATATTGGTTTTCATCAGCCACAAGATGATAAAAACAGCATTACTCACCTTGTATGCGCCTTGGTATTCTCCAACCTGCCATAGAAATAAATAACAAGTATAAGAGAGAAAAAAAGAGAAGATAAGAAAAACAAACATCCTTCTTCAGGGTGGTACGGTACCTCTTCTCCCATCAAGAAAACTGAAGGATCAGAAGACATCTCTTCATCAAGGGCATAATTGAAAGCTTCGCGCACAGTCATCTAATAAGCACAAGAAGAATAGTTGCATAAACTTGTTTTCCAAAATAGCGACGTACAAAGAACAGAGAATTGCTGCTCAGGATAAACACACCATTTCATCTATTCAGCGAACAATATTATTAACAAGCTAACAAGAAATGGCCACACACCATCCATCTTAAGATCCGCCAACACAATCATCTTATCTCAATATTGAGCCATTTCGACCTTTTCCTTTTTGGAGCAGAAACCACACCAAATAATAAGGCTACTCCATCAACCGCTACAGACCGGCACTAACCATTCATGAAACTCAGAACCGCTCAAGCGTCGTCGAAGACTACCTACTACCAATTAGCGGCACCACTGCATCTAAGGTCGATAGTCTTTAGGAAGCTGCAGTGAGCTACAAGTGAAAAAATTTCATCATCTGTGACACCATTGCATTTGCTAAGACCAATCTCAACCAAATTCTTGCAGCTGTGACCAATGGCAATAAAACTTGAGGCAAAAACTTCAAGGCCATCAAGTCTCAGTACAGTCAAGCTTTCCTTTACTGTAGACAGCCTCGACAGGAAGCAAGCCTCGATCTCCTGCAAGCGCAAAGCATAACATGAACAATCACTAGAAGTGAGGTATTTACTTATTTTTACTCTTAAATAAAAACCAGATAGTTTCCCCTCCTTTTCTGAAAACAAAGAACGTGTATGGCAAACAAGTAACTCTACTCACATGTAAACTATCTCCGGCATTTATTTTTTGGAGAAAATTGTGACCATCTATGAGGGAAGCTAAGCCCTGAGAAGTCGCATGGCACACCTTGACACATCAATACTCTGCATCCGATGATTTGAAAAACTATAAGCTGTTAAAGACTCAAAAGATAATTTGACATCATAGTGTATATGATGAGTGTAAAAAGACCTGCGTCCCTACAACATGATTACCTGCAGTAAGTTACTCGAGGTGCTTAGGTGTTCTAGGCCTTCATCATCTAAGAACAAGCAGCCAATCATAGATAGGCCCTCTAGTGTCTCAAGTGTGGAGGGTGCTCTAAGAGATTCATTGCTCACCTGAAAACACATAAAAAAACATTTCAGCATATTTCAATTTTTGGTAACATGCTAAACAATAAATGGAATTGCAACACATAAGATTCATCTATTATAAAATTTTCATGAAATGACAAGATCTAGGTCTTCAGAAATGCTGAACATTGACCCAACATAGATATGGTAATATTGAAATCCATATGCAGGTGCCCCCCAAAAGGGGAATGAGAAATAAAGCATACCAGGAAAAAGGTAAAATCAATTCCTCACTTGCCTGGAAATATTTGGAGCAAATCCACTATCATCACCAATGTTGCAACTTTCTGAACCATATTCCTCTGAGATTATGTCCTATGAAACCAATTTGTAAAAAAAAAAAAATTATAGAAGTCAGCAAACTCATATGTGCGCTATGAAAATGTGAAACAGGTGACAAGCAACAGCCCCATGGCTTATGAATTTCAGTGCTTGCCTTAGGAGCAATCCCATATAAGTTTTTTTGGAGCATGGGCCGAATCTTTCCTACACTAGTTTGATGAATGAAACCAGATTAGCCCTAATATAGGACTCGAAGGCAGAGTGCGTCGCAGTAGCAAACAGAGCAGAGTCCTGGCGGCGGCGGTGACTGCTATGCAGCAGCAGCAGATTCCGGCCGTGGCGGCGGCGGTACGTGGAGGCGGCGGCTCTAGGTAGAGGCGGATCCCGATGCAGCAGCAGTAGATCTGGGCGGCGGATCTTGGTACGGCGGCGGCAGATCCCGGTGTGCCACTTCACTCCGTTCTTTGTTTCACTTCGGCGACTGAGTAGAACTTGATAGATGAGTAACAGACAGATGATATAATAAAAGGAGTTTCGTTGCAACTAGGATCTGGCACATAAGGAATGTCGAACGTAGTAATGAGCACTTATTTCTTTTGTGTCATCTGTTTGTAGTACTGTGTAGCATGTTCCTTTGTTTTTTGTACCAATCTATTTGTTATACTAGTGATGACCTAGTTTCAATGTTGCCTGAGGTTACCATCTTTCAATTGTTTCTTTCCATGCGTATCACTTTGTAAGCTTATTAGGATTTTAGCTATTGAATATCATCGTCTTTAAATATTACTGTTGCACATGTCGCCTATTGGTTTGAAACTTAGATCTACCTTAATCGTGTTGTCCCTTGGTGTGTTATATGGTTGTACCATTGATTGTTTTATAGAATAACTAGTAAGGATTGCGCGCCATTTCATCCTCATGGCCATTTTCATGTATCATGCTGTATTAAAAATGAATCAGATAATATACCATTCAGAGTTTAACATAATAGCACATACTACACAACATTAATAACTAATTGAAACAACAATAATATAGTGAAACTCTAAACTTGTTTGAATTTGGACTGCCGCTATTATTTTCTAAAATCATTTGGTCTCCTTCAAATCTACGTACAACTAATCTTGCATCAGGTTAAATTCTCTATCGAAATTGTTGAGATATAAGCATTGATATGCTATAACCCCACAGGGAAACGCTGGAATCAACAATCCTTTAAATTGAACACATTGTTCACTCAACAAATTAGTTCTACAAAACACCATCATGCAATATGTTTCCATTCAGTTAAAATGCTGGTAAATACATTGTCAGTTAGTACAAATGGATGGTTCTAATGAGCTGAACAACTTGGTTCTTTGCACAACTAAAAATATAGACAACATGATAGGCAACATGTTCATAAATCAAGTTAATATCTATAGACTAAAAAATGGTAATTCTTTGGTCCACGTGATGGAAATTGAACTTCCAAACAGAAAGATGCCCCACTGCTTGAAGTGATAAAACCTGACCATCAATTAGCTTTGGATCAAGTAATGTGCAGACACCGAATGCTGCAATATTTTGTTAGCAAAATCTAATGGCTGAGTAGGAATTTTTTTAAGAAGGGCAGAGGGAAGAACTTCATTGGTCGCAAACTACGAATTTAGCATAGGAAACAAAACCTACCGTATTTTATGGGTTCTTGCCTGTGGGTGTAAACTTGGTATAATTGATTCATGTAGTTGCCTTTGTTTTGACACAGGGATGCATAACAGAACTGAGTTGAACAGGTGAATCAAGCTTTTCTGTGTGTGAGAGATATTCTCACAATGCAGCATAGTCATCACCTGAAACCTACAAACAAAAGAACCAAACTAAATTTAGGGGTCTGGGAGAAGGGGGCACGAGAGAAAATTAGATCTTATTTATGTTGTCTTGGCTGGTAATCATGAAAAATAGAGACCTGATTTATTAGAATTCATTGGTTCCTTTGCCTAACTGCAATAGAGAGCTATATAAAAAGATTCACAGGACTTCATTATTCAGCCTATAAATGAGAATCTAGTTTATATAATAGAGAGCTTTTCGTTGGCATAAACTGGAACGTAAGTCAGCATTGCATCACATTTTACTGAAAATTAATTGGCAGTCCAAAGTGGGAATATTTGCAATAGAAGAGAGAGTGTTTTAGCTAACAAAAGTATGGAAAAAAGGGATATGTATTCTCAGTATATCTATATCTGAGAATTTAGAAGGGCCACATAGCACCAAGATTGTGCACTTGAATAGGCTGAAACAATAAAATGTGCATGTATATCTTGCTAGGTAGCAGTTGTAAAATAAGGAAGAATCATGCTAATCCTGTTGTTCGTGCATGGTTGCTCCTATTTCTATTTCTAGATCTTTATCTGATTAAATCTTAATCAAGAACTGGACTGTCCATTTCATTAGGTCCCAACGAAGCATGGCATGGGATCCAATTTTAGTAAACATAACAAAACCTTTATTGAAAAACGTGACTACCATACTCTGTTCAAAAAAATGATATACTTGAAGCCATGTATCCGGGTCTCGTTCCCCATCGAATTTGGTCATACCTATCGGGGAGAAGTTCTCGGGCCACACCACGTCGCGAAGCTCCTCTGTGAACGCACGGAGCCCATCAGACTGACGCCTAGGCCGGTCCTTGTCGCGCCGCGGTTTATTCCGAAGAGGTGGAGTCCTGTCACGCCGTGGAGAACGTTGCCTGGATAGTGTTCGATCTCGCCTCTCAGCCTGTCCATGTCGACCGCCGCGATTATCGCGCCGATCACCGGGGTTTCGGGCTCGATCATTATTTCACCATTCGTTATTGCTGCTCTCTACTAGTTGTTCCTCCAGATGACCCTGTTCCCTCCGTTGATCGTTAAGATCATTGCGAAGGTCATGATTCCTTGGAACAATTGCCCTCTGATCCCTTGAGCCCAACCTGCTGTGAACCGAACCTGCTGGCGGAACGCGATCAGGTCTCCGACTGCTAGCAGACTGATCAGGCGCTCGGGACGGCTATGGTGCCGCGTTCTGGACTGCTGCGGCCTGCATCATGGCTGCGGATTTTGCCAACATAGGCGTTGCCGGATTGATGGGCTCAAGCGTTGCGGCTATGGTGTCAAGTATCACTTTTGAAGCCAGAACGTTCTGCCGTGGTGTGAGGTAAACATCGTGTTCACCAAACCTGGTCATTAGTATGTCTTGATTGACTTGACGTCCTCTGAGTCGAAGATTTTGATTGTGATTGTTGTTGTCGTTGAGAAGTGGAACGTCCTCGCCGCGTGCGGCAGCAACCGGATCGACGAGGTCTTGATTTTGATTCTGTCATTCCTGTTCCAACCGCCTTTGACGAGCAGACTCTATTTTAGAATTCACCGTGAAGATTCCACGGTAGGCGGAATCGCCTTCATGAGCGGAATTTCCCACACTGTCCTCGGACCCAAAATCTCAGTGAGACAGGCTGACTTGCTCGCTCTGCCCAATGGGGATACTACGTCCTATCATCCCCACTAGGCACGATCCCTCTTCTTGATATTCGTTGATGATAGGCTCTTGAGGGAAATCTTGAACTTGGATCCCGGCGCCGACGCCGAGTGGTTGGTACTCCTCAGCTCGAGTGGCTCCTCATCCATGTCCTGAACTTCTGCGTACATAAGTAGCGACAGGGGTCCAAGATCTGAGAGGATACCCAGGTTGAAGAGTATTTACTCCCCCAGGTTGGGACATGTCCTGCTCTGGGAAAGTGTGGAGCTCCTCGCAAGGGTTCAGTCCATATCCGAGTTGAGGCAGCCCGCGGCTAACCACTCGGGAGAAGTTAGTCGCAGCGTTCACCAGCCCGAACGGGAACACATGCGAGGTGATGGCGCTGATACCCGACTGGATCTCCTCAGGATCCAAAAGATGGAGTTCGTCGATCTGATCTGCGATGAAATCGATGCTTCCCAAATGGAAAGCCTAACCTGGCGCGAAGACGATGATCAAAAAACTGAACGGAGCCATCAAGCTTGACGAAGATGATCTTGACGCCCCCTAACTGGCGCGCCAACTGTCGACGGTAGTATCCTCGGGGGTACTTGCCGGCAATGAATTTGTATTCAAAGTGTATGGGGTTGCCAAGATCTCTGACTTGTATGGTAACACAGAACAAGGGGATTTTTTTCATACAGGTTCAGGCCCTCATGGTGGAGGTAATACCCTAGTCCTGTGCTCTGAATTATATGGGGGTTCTCGATCACAAAGATGTTGCATCTCGAGAGTATACAGCAAGATTGAATCTCTATGAGCTAATATGTTCTTCGATTGGATGCTCTAAGGCCCCGACCCCCACCCTTTATATAGTAGTGGGGTTCGGGTTAAAGGGAAGTTCCCTATACGGTCACGACTTGGAATTCTACTCTGGGTAGAATCCTATCGTAGTAATACCATACACATATACGCATATGGGTTTTCTATTATATCTCTTTATAGATCGGGGGTCCTTCCTCCTTTGGATGTTTCCTTGTCGGGCAAGTCTCCCTTGTAGTCCGACTGGTTCACGAACTTGACGTAGCCAACTTGGGCCATCCCCTTGTGGATGCTTTTGGGCCGTTCTTGAGGATACCCGAGGCCCATGTTGTCCACACATCCACACTTAACAAAAATTACGCGAGCATACCTACGGCCGGGGCTACGGCACGACTCAGGGGCACGGCGGGGACGTCCACGCGGGGAGGGGGAAGGAGGCGGCTCAGGGGCAGCCCGGGCTCAACGCAGGGTGGCTCGGGGACGACAGACAGCGGCGGCTCGGGGACGATGACGCGGCGCCGCGGCGGGCAGCGGGGGAAGGGCAGCCAGCGGGAGGCGGGCGATGGCGGCCGGCGGCGGCAGGTGGAGCGGCTGGAAGTGGGAGGTGGTGGGCGGTGGCGGCCGGCGGCAGCGGGTGGGGCGGTTGGAGGCGGCCGACGGCGACGGGTGTGGCGGCTGGAGGCGACAGGCGGTGGTGGCCGACGGCGGCGGGTGGAGCAGTGTGATGAACTTGCATCGGTTTTGAAAAGGGGAAAGAACCAGACAGGAAGAACAGAGGAAGAACAGAGGAGAGAGGGAGTCAGTTGGGAATAGTTTCTTCTTTTTCGACAAAACCCAATCGTCTACAGCGCGTACAATATAAGCCACCAGCACGGCTTGCTTCACACACATGGCCCACCACGGCCCAACTTACAGATTCACAACACTTAGCCGCACACAGCCCAGCTACACCCGCCTACACGCTCATTCTCCGCTTGGGCCAGCACCATCCGTGACAGTTGCCCCCCCCTTGAAACGGAGCTTGTCCCCAAGCGACTGCATCTGGAAAGCATTGTTTGATCACCTCATAATCTTCCCATGTTGCCGACGAATGAGTTAGACCCTTCCACTTGATCAGCACCTGCAATTGAGCCGTGTTGCCCCGTTTAACCAATCTGCGATCCATCACCTCTTCTGATTTAGTATCCACCACATCAAGGGATACACTATCTGGTAACTCATTTGAAACCGGTGTGAAATTTGGAGTGAATGGCTTAAGCTGAGAGACATGAAAGACTGGATGTATTTGGCTGTCAGCTGGTAGCTTGAGGTGATATGCCGCTGTACCAATTTTCTCCAGAATCTCATATGGACCAAAATACTTGAAAGCTAATTTGGGACAGGGACGATTCACCACTGAAGACTGAGCATAAGGTTGCAATTTTAAGAAAACAAATTCTCCTTTCTGAAATTGTCTCTCCGACCGTTTAGCATCCGCAAAATATTTCATGCGAGATTGGGCTCTAGTCAAGTGTTGTTTCAGTAGTTCCACAAATTGAGAACGTTGATTGAGCATAGTCTGAATGTCGACATTGGAAGTAGTGGACAGATCAGGTGTAAGACCATAGTGAGGATCAATGCCATATAATGCTTTGAATGGCGATACTTGCAAGGCTGTGTGGTAATTGGTGTTATACCAAAACTCAGCCAAAGGTAGCTACATAGACCATTTTGCAGGTGTCTGGTGACAGGCACACCTGAGATATGTCTCCAGACATTGATTGACCCTTTCGGTTTGCCCATCTGATTGAGGATGGTAGGCAGTTCCCATGTTGAGCTGAACATCAAACAAACGAAATAATTCTTTCCAGAAATTACTAGTGAAGATTTTGTCCCTGTCTGATACTATGGATCGAGGCATGCCATGTAATTTAACAATATTCTGTAAAAACAACTTACCACTTGCATAGCTGTGAATGGATGTTTCAGAGGCAAAAAATGACTATACTTGGCGTCGACGGGTGACTAACTGGGGTCACCGCCGGCAATGAATTTGTACGAGGGGACGCTAATCAAGAACTAGGCCAGATGGCTAGCACAAGACAGGGTTATATAGGTTCAGGCCCTCAAAAGAGGAGGTAATACCTTACTTCCTGTGCTCTGGGATTATTTGGTGGATCGGGATGCAAGATGATGCTCCTATTCGATGATTCGATGGCCCATGCCGATGGCTTCTACCCCCTCCCTTTATATAGTGCAGGGGGATAGAGTTTAAGAAAGTCGCGGGTATATGGCAACTATTTCCGTTATGATGCTACATGGAACGCATGTATTGATCTGCTAATTACATGGGGATATCCCATAAACTCGGATCCTTTCTTGCGGCTTAAGTTACGCGTGATCCGAGTGGTTTCCATCTTCGGCCGACCGACCTGGATCGCCCCCTATCTGCTCCTTTATGGGCCTTCTAGAAGATACCCGGGGCCCATGCCGTCCACAGTAGCCCCCGAGTGCTTTACGATCGGGTCAGATGCTTGGCCGACTGGTTCCGCCTATATCTCCTGTAATCTGAAAAGAGATTGTAAAGGACTCAAGAAATCTTAAGTTTTTATGTCGAAACGACGCTTAGACTGGCAATAGCCAAACTCCAGCTTACTCGGCCCGTTGGGCATGTCATTTCAACAGGAGGATTCGGCTCCTGGGCATCCACCCTTGCAATACAAGAGTAGCTACTGGCCCGTCATGGGGCATGCCTTAAGCCACGCCATTACAGCTTCTGTCTTGCAGCATGCTATAACCTTAGTGTTTTAGAAATATCAGCATCAGGCGCCCGGCCTTAACTTGTAAGAACTAGCACTTGGCCCAACATGGGGCTCACCTTTCAGCCGGGTGGTACCCGTCCCCACCATGGCAGGGATCAGCATAGGCCCTTCGGGGCGTACCTATTGGAATCAATTTTGCTGAGAGGTATTTGTATCCGCGTAACAGTATACAACTGGCGACCTTATAAAGGCATACCTCAAGAAATTGAATCTAGATTTCACCAACACTCAAACTTGAGCATGCAAAGTTTGCTAGTGACCCACATGGGGTATGCCGTGAAATATTTTTAACTTTGGCGCTGCCGGTGATATGCCCTCCAGGGTGCACCGAGGCCGAATTAGGCTCGATTTTAACACATTGCCACCGTCAGCGGCGTGTCAAGAAAGCCTGTTAAGGGGGTTGCCCTTTGCAATTTTAGCCCAGGCCCAATTAGGGGGAGGTGAAGCGTTTTCGCGCCCTTTTCTCACACAGCCGAAGCGATACGTGTTTCCGTCGGAAACCGCAGTCGTATCCACTCCCGTCCCATCGCCATGATGGTTTTACTGTGTTCGAAACGGATTACCAGGCGCGACCCTTGGACTTCCTTCGTGTATAAAAGAAATCCCAGGGGCAGAGTACTACTTCACCACCGGCCTTCGAGTTTTTGAGTCTTCTTTCTTTTCGGTGACTCCAGAAATCTCCACCTCTTCCCTTCATATCCCACCAATTGAAGGATCAAGGGAGGTCATGGACCTTTGGGAGGCTGCCGTTGCGGGGTTTCGCGCTCGTGCCGCCGCAGCCAAGGCCGTCAAGGTTACCCGCTGGCAACAATGGCGGGAGGAATATGCGGAAAATATGGCTCAAGAAGCCATTAGGGTTCTGGTCAGCGGTCATCCGCGACTTTATGTCGTCCGTACTCCTCTGAAGGATGCCCTTGTTTCTTCTATCCTCAACGTGAGTTGGTCATCGGAGTGATTCATCTTTTATCTGTATCTTCGCGAGCCAGCAACGAGCCCTATCTCGATGTGCTGTGCCGCGAAAATATGTAATCAGGCCTAAGTGCCCTCTGAACGAAGGACTTTTGGGGAACCTGATGTCTTTTGCTTTTAATCTTGAATCCGCGACGCTACTTCTCCGCAATTTGATCTCGAATCCGCATCATCACTTCATCCGAGTAGTTTGGCTCATCCGCTCCTAGACAGGCAGTCGGCGCGTAACGCAGACCTCTCGGGAGGACCACTCGGCTGGCCGAGTGATTATTGGGCCCCTCGCGGAAAGGCCGCATCCAGCGCTAAACCAAGGCCCGGCCCAGAATGCGAAACTTTGCCCGCTGCGATAAATTAGGAACAGGAGACCAAATTTAGTTCACCCTGCCTCTTTTTCGCGCCAGTCAGTTAGCTTCCCCAGCAAGCTCCGCCGCTAGGGTTCTTCTCCGCCGCCGCCTCCGCCGCCGCCCGTCTCCGATTGCAATGGCTCCGCCATCTCCCTCCGCCTCAAAGGCTGCTAAGAGCGGGAAGGAGTGGGTGAAATCCATCACGATCAAACGGAGGCTACAGAAGCTGGTCTCTCTCAGCGTGCTTCCTTCGGAAGGGTTCATATCTTGGCGCGCTGCCGCCGGCGAGTCCTGCCCCACCCCTCGTCCGAAGGAGGTAGTGGTCTTCGAATCTTTCTTCCTTCGCGGTTTCAGCCTTCCGTGCTCCTCCTTCTTTCGGGGTTTGCTCCATTTCTATGGGATTGAGGTCTCGCACTTGAACCCCAACTCCATCTTTCATATCGCGATTTTTATTCACGTCTGTGAGGCCTATCTGGGGGTCGCCCCTCATTTCGACCTTTTCAGATTCCTTTTTCTTCTCAAACCCTACCCCAACAAGGACTACCCCAAGGCCGCAGGCGGCGCGGGATTCCAATTACGGGAAGGGGTCAAAAAGTTTTATTTCGATCTTCCCTTGAAAACCTCCAACAAAGGCTGGCACTCGGAATGGTTTTATTGCGCCAACTCTCCTCCGGCCCTCCCTTCCTTCTCCGGCGAGTGCCCCACAGTCCGTCCCTCCTGGTATTCTCTCTCCGCCGATGACGGGGGAAGCCAGGTGAAGGAACTTCTTGATCTTCTCCGCAGAGCAAAATCTACCGGGCTGACCGGTGTCGAGGTAGTGTGGAACTATACCCAACGCCATATCCAGCCCATCAAGGAGAGGGTACATCTCGCCTTTGAGTAATCGGGGACCCAAGACGCCACTCGGGAAACCGATGAGAGCCTTACGCAGAAGGAGATCACCAGCCGAGTGGTTGAGCTTTTTGCTCCGGGCTCAGAAATAACTCCCGTGGAATGCCCGGCTCCGTACAATTTGGGATATCTGCCACCAGCGGTAAGGACAAGACCCTCCTCAACTCAACCGCGATTTGACGATGTAGGATTGGAATTAATGTAGTTTGTTGCGTTGCAGGGGCGCGAGGCCTTCTTCTCCTCCCCCCGGTTCCGGAAGCTCCACCCCATAAGGAGGCGCCTCGCAAGCGTCCGGCTGAGGGCTCGACGAGTGCTCCTCCGGCCAAAAAAGGCAAGGGGGGCGCTTCCAGGGATTCGAACGAGGATGACGACGATGATGATGTTCCGCTCCTGCGCCGCCGCCGCTCGGCTCCGAAGTCGCCACCAGCCTAGGCCGCGCAGCCACAAAGCCCACCGCCTCACCAGTCCGCTAGCCCAAAGGTCGCGCCTGGGGCGAAGAAAACTCCCGGCTCGGGTCCGAGTGGCTCGGGCATGAAATTCAAGATGAAATACGTCCCGTCACACAGGTACTCCTTTGCAATACCGTAACTTCATGATGTGTAGAGATGTGTATCTTGAAAGGTCTTCGAATGCTTTCAGAAAACCAGTAAATGACGACAAGCCACCAAGTTCCAGGGACTCGGCTCGGCCCACCGCACCTCACCAGGGCTTTGGCCCATCCGCCACCAGCTGCCAACCCTCGTCGGTGAAGGGGAAAACTCCGGCTCCGGCTCCAGCTAGCTCAGAGCCGGAGATCGAGGAGATTCCTCGCCCCTCCGCCAAAGCACACACTCCTCCCTTCCGTCTAAAATGGCGGAAAGAGATGGAGGGCTACGAGGTCGACGACGGGTAGGAAGCCGAAGAGTGGGAGTTTCTGGACCAAGTAGCCACGATCCAAGCTGAAATATACAAGGTAAAACTTCTACTCGCCATGAATCTTTATCCTGCACGGGGGAATCCCACTAATCTCCCTCCCTTCTCCACACAGCGCATGAAGGAGAGGTTGAACAGAATACCCGATGCGTGGAGATGACGGTAGGCGAGCTGAAAACGCGCGACGAGTTTGACAATGCGCTGTATGCCGCCAAGCGACAATATCGCGGCCGGATCAAAGAACTGCACCGCGAGGTCACCGAGCTTCGATTCCACCACGTGGAAGAGTCCAACACAAATCAAGTTATGAACCCCAATCCATGCTAAATCTCTTAGAAAGGATGTTCCATAGGGAATGATCTTCAATATTCGTCGTCGAGCGTAGCTCTGGAGGCGAGGCAGAAGGCGCTAGAGGAGGAAATCCACCAAGCCAACGCTCGAGCCGAGAAGTTGGCTAAAGGGTTGGAAGGTAACCTTCCCGACTGGCAGTTGGAGGCGGGAGGCGGTGGCCGGTTGCGGCAAGTGGGGCATCGGGAGGTGGCGCAACAGGCGGGGCGGCGGGAGGCGGCGAGCAGGCTGCAGCGGGAGGCGGCGCAGCAGCCGGCGGCCGGAGGCGGCGGAGTGCAGTGCGTGGGCGGCGTCGCATGGAGTCGACAGTTTTGGGCACACGAGCAATAATTGAGGCCGACCCAACCCTTTAACACACCCCGCCCTATGTCGGCGACTAGAACCCCGACGACAAAACGCCTCAAATGGCCGTTTCAATACTACGACTCCCATCTGTCAATGACCAAATCAAAATTGGCAAGGGTGGCAGTAATGTCGTCGGCCCAGTCAGCCCCGCCGACACCACCTACGCAATGTCCGCGGCCGATACAGCCCGACGACACAGGTCCCACTGGTAGCCCCAGGTAGTCCCAGGCGCCGACCCTACCCAAACAATGTCATCGGCCCAGGTACACCGCCGACACTGCCCCATCTTTTGTCGTCGGCCAGAGCGTATGCCTCCGACATTTCCTCCACATTGTCTTCGTCCTCTCAAAGACCGCCGACACAGTCCCCCCCAGCCGTCGATTCTTTTCGCAGGCTAAGTACAGCTCAGTCGAAAATTTCTTAGGGGCACTCTTACCCCATATGAACGGCACAAACATGTCACAATTCATTACACGCTCCTCGTTCACTCGGCATTCCATCATCAGGGTAGGTTCCTTTGAAACGTGCAGGTTGTATCGATCAGCTTCATTTGTACCAGGCACATCGTTGTTTCATAGCAACATGTACCTACCACTTACCGCCGGGCGAACGAAGAGTGTGGAAGGATATTCAGTGTGTTGTTCACCCCTTAAAATCCCAGAGTGCCCCTACGCGGTTGGAGACAGAGCCGTTAAAGCCCGAAAAAGAAATCGGTCGGGAGGTGGGGATACCTTTGTCCACGGCTTACGGGAGACCGCCGACACAGGCACATCTGTGTCGTCGGCCGATGCGTATGCTGCCGACATTTCCTCCACATTGTCGTCGGCCTGTCAAAGACCGCCGACACTGATGCGCACGGGGTCGGCCCGACCTTCTGGTGAGGAACGATACGTCGGTTTGGTGTACAACGAAGTAGATAGATCGGCTACTAACCACGAGATCAGCAACCAAGCAATCGCAACGTCACCTCTGAGCCGATCAACCAAGTCGAAACCAGATTGATCCTTGAACCTGCTGCAACCGAGAACAAGCAAGAACAAGATGATAACTTATAAATCAACTCATGAAAGGGTGAGGTTCTGTTTCTTGTCACGGGTGGTCTAGTCGACACACGCGAACACGAGGACGGACGCACAAGGGGTTAACCGAAACACAACAAAACCTAAGCGTAAAAGAGAGGCACCAGCCACATATATAGCGGTGGCCAGGAGGTGTTGGGTGGCCAAAACAGGGGCACCCACCAAAACCCTAAGTTACATGGGCCATAGGCCCAAAAATACGGTGACGCAGCACCCTGAAATTGTGGCCCGTGAAATTCTTCTACATTTTTCTGATGCTCTGGAGCGAATCTGGAGGTGGCGCTGGATCCATTGGAAATCTTTTCTCCTAAGCTTTCCAACGAGTGGCCACACGCTGAAATCGGAGTTCGGGAGCCCAAGTTATGCCCGTTTAAAGTTGATGTGCTGCTGGATGGCCGAACCGGTCTTTTTGACGTCTTTGGCCTCCATGTGGGCCTTCCTTGAGTCGTCGAGGCCTCGTGAGTCTTAGATTTATTGCGCCGCTTCTTCGAAGAAGGCTTGAAAGGCTGGGCTTCTGGATGAGGGCCCCTCG
The DNA here is from genome assembly GCA_005191435.1 of Raddia distichophylla. NCBI lineage: Eukaryota > Viridiplantae > Streptophyta > Magnoliopsida > Poales > Poaceae > Raddia > Raddia distichophylla. Next base: position 58,021 of record SPJY01008338.1, read on the forward strand.
GCGACGAAGATGGAGCAGCGTCGGTAGTCGTTGTAGCGGTTGGAGAGGAAGGAGGGGCAGCGGTCACACTGATCGTATCCATGCTGGTGATGTCCTCATCATCCTCCCCTTCTTGAATTGGAGTCGTCCTCGACTCCTTCTTATGCTCCTGCAAAATGTTAGTGACAATAGAGGGCAAAGAAATATGTGTGTCCAATGCAATATCAGGGGAGGTTATAGTTTTATCTAAATGAATTGCCTCCTTTATCTTTGTTTCAGTGTTTTGTGCACTGCAAGCAAATTTATCACCTGCTTGGACATGATTTTTAACCCTATAAGCATTAATCTTATTTATTTCAGCAGGAGTCATTGGTTCCAAAATCATTTTCTCACAATAATGCATAAATGAATATTGGTTGGTTCTACCATTGTGAATAGCTTCCATGTCATATAACCAAGGTCTTCCTAATAAAAGTGAGCATGCTTCCATGGGTATGACATCGCAATCAACGTAATCATAATATGAACCAATAGAGAAATTCACTTTCGCAGTGTGTGTTACCTGAACCTTACCATTTGAATTGAACCATTCAATCTCATAAGGTTGTTCAAGTGGGGTCATGGCCAAGCCAAGCTTCTCGACCATGTCTTGACTTGCTAGATTGCTGCAATTTCCTCCATCAATGATGACTTCTACCCTTCGTTCTCGCACAACAAACCTAGTGTGGAATAGGTTGTGGCGCTGAGTTTGACTAGCGTGTTCCGGCGGTGCACTAAATATAAGTTGGGATGAAAGGCTCTTGTAGTTGTCCGTCATTTTAGCCCTCAGGTGCACACCATCTTGGTCATTCTTGCATCTTGATTTCTTCAGAGACTCAAGACACTCCTTTTTAATTTCCCGGAAGCATTTCTTTTCTCTTTCTGTCAAGTATGGGGAATCCTCAATATCATCCTCCATGGAAGAAAAATTTTTCTTCATATGTGGACCTGCCATTGTTAGTAGTAGACAAGAAAATACGCAAAGAGATGTATAACCGTATCTACTAATAGGTGCTGGAATCGACAAGTCTCTCACACTCGAAGCTTTCACCAAGTTCTTACAAGTTCTTACCCTGCAGCTTGTCAAGGTCAATCGATAACTGGTGGTATCCTGCACTCAGAAGGTGACAAAGCGATTGCAAGGTACTTTTCCTGTAGGTTAGTAGTATGTGGAGCTTGGACAGGTTCAATATGTAGCAAGGAATATGCAATATCGAAAACAGAATAGCAAAGCTGAATAAATATCCAAAGTAATTGTCAAAGTTGCTGGCCTAAACCCGTCCTTAGACCTAGCTCAAGCAAGCAAAACGAATAACGTAACACTTTGATACAAAAGAATGCAAGCACTTCTGATTTCTTTCTTTCTTTCTTTTCCTTACTTTTT
>SPJY01008338.1:69556-214627 GCA_005191435.1 Raddia distichophylla
GTTTTTGTTAGCAATTTATGATTTTTTTCATATATATTCTTGTTTTTTTTTAAAAGCTATATGCCATAGCACCGCTATAGCTCCGATATAGCCTTATAGCTTTTTAAAAAATGCTGCCGCTATTTGCCATAGCCCGCTATTTAAAACCATGCTTATGTGGGGATGCACTTGTATTTTCAGTGCCTTTATTTGTTACAATGGCGAGCGGAGGGATTGGTGGTGAAGAATTTTTGATGGAGATGTTTGGGACTGATCCGGATGACAGAGTTGAACCTGCGGCAGCCGGTGAGGCCGTAGAAGTCACCGAGGCCGATGAGGAAGCCGGTGAGGCCGTACAAGCCACCGAGGCCGTAGAAGCCACCCGGTCCGGTCAAACCAGTACCCAGTCACGTCAGCGAGGTCAAAGTAAGAGGCCGAAGTCAAGGCACATAATCACCGAAGTCAGCGAGGAAGGCGAGCCTCTGAAGCCAGCATCGGCGATTGGGCCGTTTAGATCGACTTTCGGAACGATTGTTAGGGACCACGTGCCCATTAGCATTGTCAAATGGGACGACGTACCTGCAGACCTCAAGAACACCTTATGGACCGATATGAAACAAGTTTTCACCTTCCCCGAAGGGACCGAACAGAAGGTGAAGAGTTACACATTGAAGAAGATGGCAATGGCATTCCAGACGTTCAAGAAGAAGTTGAACAACGAGTACGTCAAGAATAATGTACTCCCCGACTTTAATAAATACCTAAAGCTGCAAGATCATTGGGATGAATTTGTAGGGTACAAAACTTCGCAACAAGGTCAGAATATGAGTGAAAAGAATAAGCAAAATACGGCGAAGAAGCAATACCACCATCGTCTCGGCCCTGGAGGTTACCGCAAGGCAATACCCAAATGAGAGAAGAGGGAACATGACTTGCTTGTGAAAGGTGTCGAGCCCGTAACAATGAGATGGTCCGACAGATCGAGGAATTGGTTCTTTGGTCATGACGGCGGCCTTGACGACGATGGTAGGCCAGTTTTTGGTGAAAGGAACAGAGATGTTGCAAGAAGGCTTCAAGAGGCGCACGAAGAGTCGGCCCAAGGCATCTTCGTGCCAAATAGGGAGAACGATGAGCTAACTAGGGCCTACAGAACCCTGAGCACCCTGGATGTACACGAGACATTGGCGTCGTCCCGTGGAAGGTTGGTTTCCCGCAGGATGCCGAGACTTCCAGGAGTCGGTCGAGGAGCAAGGGCCGAAAGGCACAACACCTCCTCGACCTTGAGGAGCAACTGCGCGCAATACAGGCGAGCATACAAGAAACAGTCCGAAGAGAGGTGTAGCTAGCCTTGAGCCAGGCGTGGGAGGGCGGTCAGCAGGAACCACCCAGTAATCCCAACGTCATTAGCCCCTCCATGCGGCGGAGCAGCTGCGCTTCCGATGGGCTGCCCGAAGAGGACTTGGCCGGCTATCCCGTGGACGACATCACGCAGCCGACACCTTGTGAGCTGCACTTCGGAGCGCGGAACCTCTCCATCAAGGCAGCTGAAGGCATGGCTTACCCAATGGTGGCAGGGCAGGTCATCCATAGCCAACAGATATCCCCGAGCCACGCCGAGGTCTCCGTGGACGAGGTATGCCAGGGGAACGAGGACCTTGACCTCGACATTGAAGGAGGTGACGGGACCACGAAGCTAGGAGATGCAGTACACAATTTCTTCATGTGGCGCAAACGGTTCGTAATTTTCAAAGGTAACATGCCCGTGTCCTCTCCACGATCTCCTGCATCAACTCCTGAACGAATCCTCTCACACGAAACTTCAACTAAGACACCGGCCAAGACAGACCACCCAACTCAGCAAATAGCTCCCAAGAAGGTGCCGGCTAGGTCAAGCCGACATGATGGGGGCCATCACCTCTCAAGAAGACAGGGCCCAGGTCATCCAAAAAAAAAACACCTCCGAAGCTGCCGTATGATATGACCGAAGAGAAAACTGAGCCGATAGTAAGAGGCGAGGTCACCGCATATTTTGCGAAGAAACCATCTCCACCGAGGTTCCAGCCCGGTACGGACGAATGGCACAAAGGCAAGAGGGGTATCTTATCGTTGAAGGATAAGATCGACATACGAGAAAGACCATCTGTATCAGACTACGAGCGCATCTTGCATACGGAATCTGAGAAGGGAACATCAGAGGAGCAGATTTGAAAAGAGGATGCGCAAAGAAATTTCCACATTGAAGCTGGGCTTGATGCAGAAATGGTCTTGGGCCTTAAGGACATCCCCTTTGCAGAGGTACAATGGAAATATGTGAAAGGTGGATCGCTCGTAAGGCGTGAGGAGCTTCCCTGACTAACAAGGAAGATGTGGCAACTCCATGATTGGTATTTGCGCGCAATCGACAATGGTATGGACATGATCGCCGTCGTCTTCAAGCAACACCATTTCTACCGCGGGGACGTTCTGTATGAACTATATCAGGGATTTGCGGTCGACGTCGCCATGATGACTTGTTGGTCTCTGTAAGTGTGTTGTTTGTAAATTTCGATCGTGCCAGCCGGTATACTATACTAACTTCGAGGCCTAAATAAATTTTCCTTATGTAGAATGGAGATAAAAAGATGCCTAATGAAGGGAATCCATGAATTTGGCTTTCTTGACCTATTGATCATTAACGAGAAAATAGCTAGAGACTACCCAGAACAAACAGAGAACAACATGTACGAAGGGCTAATGGGTCAACGACACAAGAGATATATACTTCTACCCTACGAATTTAGGTACGTGTTTTCGTACCGCCTTATTTTAATTCCTTTTCTTAACATACTGTTAGAACTAATTCGTAAACTGCGTTGACATATATATATATATGTGCAGCTTTCATCGAGCCCTTTTTATTATAGAGCTAGATCATAGCAAGATCATGGTCATGGACCCGAGAAGGGAACCAGTTGAAAAGTACAAAGACTTCATCGCTATGCTCAACCGGTACATTGCTCTTCCATTCATATCTTACTAGTTCTTTTTCTCCATATCAAACAAACTCAATTATATATAACTTGTAATCAAATGTGCAGTGCCTTCGCAACGTTCCGCAAGAAAACCGTGGGAACATTCAAGATACGTTTCGAGTTGTACCTCGCTAAATATGTATGAATATCATATTACGAGTATTTTGTTAGTTAACATAATTTCCATGCATCTATTTCACGATTTCAACTCTTCCACCACAGGTCTTGCATCAACCACATGGAAACAATTTATGCGGATACTATGTGTGCGAGATGATGCACAACTTCATCGGGGGCACCGTTGAGTACACAAGAAAAAATGCAGGTTTTGGGGTGAGTAATATATAATTACTACCTTAATAACGCCTAGCTAGCTACTTCAGACATTTTCTATCGTTTCAAAGATTGATAAGTTAATTCCCTATTTAATGATAGATTCCCCTAAAGTTGTTGAAAAAAGGTTTGGAAAAGGTCCGGAACTATCGCCGGTGCGTGTCAAAGCAATTCAAGAGCAAATCGCCGAGGTCCTTTTAGATGAGGTCATAAATCAGATGGGCGAGCATCACCACCCTATAGTTAATAAGATTCTTGAGCCTTCCAAAAATACTAGCCAACCGTCGAGGAGCGATGCACGTAAAAGATCCCGATGAAAAGTGTATGTGCACTGTGTATATTGTATGATACTTATGTATAGCTAGCTACCTAATACATATTTGTTGTTTAACAAAGGAGTAGATTGAAGATTTCATGGCGTGGAGTCCTGGAGTCTTTGGGCCTAGAAGGTTATAGAACAACTTTTGAGAACTGCCCTTCCCCTGCTTATGTTTTTGAGAAAATCTGGAAGATAGAAGGTAAAGATCAAATTTATATATCTATTCTGTTGTGGGCTTGGTGGTGTTATTCATGTGGTGCCGCAAATTTTAAATACTAGCATGTTGCCATTTCCATTATTTTTGTTAAATAATAGTGTTTAATTTGGGTTGTAGGAGGAGACTGCTAGGGTCAACGCTGGTGCAAAGGTATGATACAAGACAATGATCTCAGAAAGTGACAACGCTGAGTTCAACAACGTCTCAAAGTGGCATGGTGTCACACAGTGAGACATAGTGTCAATAGCCTAAGATTGTTTGATGATGCTATCCAATGAAGGTGTTAGCGGAAATCTGAATCAAAGTAAAAAATGGGTGCCACCGTGAATGTAATACGCTAGCTGATCTTGTCAAATTGGGAGAAAGTGTAAATGACCAGCAGTATGGCTGGATGATTTCCCTGTAAACTCTGAAGATTGTAATTGTTTGACCGTGCCCAGAGCCGGTATGATGTAATACATATTTGTAATATTGAATGTTATTCCGATTTTAGTTATCAACCAGCTGTGTATCTGCTAATTGTGTTAAATGTGGTTTAGTTAATTGTGACTAAATAAACGTAACATTAAAAAAAATATACTATATACACCTCTGTCCCGGTTGGAGCAACCAATCGGGACCAATAGAGTCCCCAGCGGCCACTCCTGAGCATTGCCACATGCGCACATCTCAGTCCCGGTTGGTAGGTAAAACCGGGACTAATAGCCCAGCTGCTGCTCCACGTGTATTCGGGCCGACCTATCGAGGAGAGATTTAGTCCCGGTTCCTGTAACCTGGAAGGGCTGTCCCGGTTCAAGAACCAGGATTGAAGCCTGTTCCGAACCTGGACTGAATGCTCGTTCCGTAGTAGTGCTAATACCCTCTGCCAAGCTAGCATCGCCATCACCAACCTTCCGCGCCGCCTGGAACATTGTCGCAGTCATGCCCCAAGCTCGCCGCCGCACTAACCTCTCCGCGCCGCCATCTCCGGCCACCTCGAGCACCGCCGCCACCACGGCTGCCTCCCCCATGGTCCCAATTGCACTCTCCGGCCATCACCTCCCCACCTCTGGCTGTCGTCCACCGTCGCAGGTGACTCCCGCCGCCTCCTCCCTATCTCCCCATCTCTCTCGCTACCTGACCAGCGGAACCTACCCGCCAGTCCTATTCTCCTCTACCGCTCCCTGCTGCTGGCCCCACATGGCAGTCTTTGCACACCCATTGTGCAGCCGACGTGCAGCCGTTCCCAAGTGGGCTGGCCCACCTTCAGCCCTGTTTGATCCATATCAATTTCCTTCCCATTTTCGTAATTCACGAAATATTTCCCCTTTTTTATTTAATATCTAAATCCATCCAAAAATTGTACCAAAATTCCACAAAAATTTAGAATTCAGCATAGTATTTTATAAAAATATAAATACCCCTTTGCAGCTTTTTTAAAAAATCATAAATAAAATGCTTTCCCTACACTTTTTATTGGAAAAATGCTTTTTAAATTCATTTCTGCTGTTTTCTTTTTTGTAGAAGACCAGTAGATGCAATACTTTTAGGCAGCAGCGAAGCGTCGCCCTAATTTGCGAGGCGGCCATGCATGAATTAACGCAAATCGACGTGAAGGAGGAGAGCGATGGCCTTGCATGTCGGCAGGAGGATGGATGGATGGCCTGGGGTTAATCATCGTCGACGTCGATGATCTGATGCATGACTGGCTAATTATATGGTGATCGATCTGATGGCCGGCGTTTCGCAACCGTACGTGCGCAAGAAAAGCAAGCGTGCAAGTTCCCAGAAAGAGGCTGTACGTATATGCATGGTGTGTCGCCCATATACAGCCAGCCTCTCATCACCTCTGACCTCTCGTCCAGATTTTGCTGTCCTGCTTGATCACGACCCATCCCTGATGTATCCCCTCATTGGACTAGGACCTCACCATCACACGCCTCAACCTTCTTCCTCTTTCTTGCCTAGCCAGTTAGCTAGCTAGGTCCCATTTTGCAATATGCGATATATGCATGTTCATTATCCAGAAAGCATTGTTTCAATTTGCTAGCTTTGATGGTCCACTGGTCCATGGCTAATAAGGACCAGCATGGCTCACTAATATCACTGTATAGCTCTCTTTCTCTCTCTCTCCCCCCTAATTTGGTACCAGCTAGCCTTTTCCTATTCCATAGCCAAGTGTCGAGTTCGGAATGGCCTGTTGGAATTAATAATCGTTAAGTAACCGTGGGGAGAACTTAGTTAATATTGCAGCACATGAGGCACGCGGCCCTTTTCTTGCACTCATGGGTTGTTTTTTTATGATTAAGAACATATACAATGGTACCCGTCCGATAATAGGACTAAGAGAAGATGATGGGCGGCACTGGGACGAAGCTTAGGACAGAGTAAAGTGCAGCTAGGAGCTATATACGATGCGACATTGGTGGAGAGGAGGCTAGGGGAGGGGAGTAGGGAGGTGGACGGTGCATGCCTACGTGGTGACGCAGTAGGAAGGAGCATCGAGCATCAACTGGTATGATAGGAGATTAAAAAAAGATAAGGTAGATTCGAGCGATTACGTAGCAAGGGGTTTAGTGCAAAAAAGGGTGGGGCTCTAGTAAGAATCTCGATGCACAATTGATGGCCTAGACAAATATTAGGATTTGCTTGCAAAAGTGTAGAAGACTTTCGTTAGTTCAGATGTACAACCAGTTGGTTAACCTAGTCGATCATCTCATATGTTAATCAATGTAAATGACAATCAATCCATAAGAGAGACATAAAACATCTTCTGGTTTTTATGATCATGGTTGTAAGCTTGCATACATAGCTAACTGTTTTAATTCTTGAGCACAGACATTTCAGCCGGCGGTAATTTTTAAAATTCGTATTCTAGCTTATGACACATTGACCGGTTCCACATATCTTGCACACAACCAAATCATCTTATATATCAAAGCGCTATGAGCGCGCCTCCTTGTGCGTCCACGTCGCCCCTTGCCCTGCGCCCGCCCGTCCGCGAAGCCACGTCGCCGAACGATCGTCGGCCGTCCGATCGTCTCATCGGCCAACATCCAGCCGTACATACTGCTTTAACTTTTAAAAGAAAAAGGTTTGTTTGTTCCACAGCGAGGCGGGCGCATCGGCGGGTTGGCTAGGTGGGCTGACTTTCGTTTCCGCGGCCGCGGTTCGAATCCCACGCTCCGCCGTTTCTTCCGCGAAAACATACAAATTATGTGTCATAAGTTCAATACACGCGGGCCGACGTATTGATCCCATTCCTTGCGGATCGAATCGTTTGATAGAGCTGCCATATGTTGCTTGTGACAAATTAGGTGATGCCCCTAATATTAATAAACAGTTATGGAAACTTAAGTCACCACTTAAAGTAAAGATCTTTCTTTGGTACCTACGACGTGGACACGTGGTGTAGTATTACCGAAGGATAATCTTGCAAAACGCAATTGGAATGGTAACATGAAATGTTGCTTCTATCACAAAGAAGACAATTAAGCACCTTTTCTTTGATTGATGTCTTGCTCATGCTGTATGGCCATGGCTTCTGAAATTTTTCAACCAACAAGCATCTCAAATTTGTTTGGTGCATGGTTAGGAGGAGTTCCTAAGTATTTGAAACAAGTAATACTGCTGGGAGCGGCGGCTACCTGTTTGTCTTTATTGCGTTGCAGGAATGACGTGGTTTTTGACAGGAAGAAAATTTCATACTCTGTAGGTTATATTCTTAGTTATTCACTTGTTGCGTTTCTGGGCTATTTTTTAGATGCCAGGTACTCAGGATTTGATGGCTATGGCATATTAACTTTTGGAGAAGGTGGCCAAGGATTTTTTACCAGGTGTATGGGTGGCAAGCTAATCTTCGGATTGATTGTCAGTAACGCTTTTGTTTTTGTAGGCTGTGTGCATCTCAATTATGGAGAGGTCGAAAGTGATTTCAAGAGAGTTGTATGAACTTAATGTAAATGTCTTGTTATCAATAAAAACTTCCTTCATTGAAAAAAATATGTTGCTATTCTACCTAGCTAGATGGGACTGAACTCAACAGCAGCCGTAACTTTCCTGTGGTCTCAAAAGAAAATTTTCTTCTTTCCCTTTCGGTCAGTCAAAAAATCCACCTTTAGTTACCTTTAGGGATCGATTTAATAATTGTATACATATACATGCTATATATGCTAGGCTTCTGATAATGAAAATGGAGCTAGGCACTTACAATGACAGGCGACAATGATGCATGCAGTCTTTTTCGTCAAAACAGTACTGGTGCTATTGGTCCATCGTTGCCGGCCATGAATGATCAATCCCAACCTTTCTCATCATCTAGCTCTTTCATTAGTTACAGCTTTTTCTAAACTGGATATATGCCATCAATCCAATTGAACCATTCCTGAGTCAAATGCTTTAACTGCTCGATCGATCCCGTTTCTCTCGAACTCTAATCGAGAATAGGTTAGATGTTCAAATGAAAATGTGGAAAAGCAGTAGAAAATTTGTGAAATTTTCACTAATTGGGTGCTAATTAAATAAAAAAATCAAAAATCAAAAAAAATCAAAAAATCAGAAAAATAGAAAAATATTTAAAATGAGTTGATTAGGATTTTAGAAGAATTATGAAATTTTTTCTACGCAATTTGGACTCCGGATAAAATATATACAAAAAAGAGAAATCTAAATGAAAAAAATGAATCAATGCAACTACTAACTAGCAGCATATATAGCCATGCGCCTGCATTTGTATCGCTGGTGAGAGAAAAGGGTAGGCGCCTGCTCGTTTTGCTAAACCGCAGGCGCCTGCCAAATAGCATTCCCGTTTCTTTGATTGCTGTCTTGCTCATGCTGTATGGGCATGGCTTCTGAATTTTTTCAACCAACAAGCATCTCAAATTTGTTTGGTGCATGGCTAGGGGGAGTTTCTAAGGATTTGAAACAAGTAATACTGGTGGGAGCGGCTGCTACCTGTTGGTCTTTATTGTGTTGCAGGAATGACGTGGTTTTTGACAGGAAGAAAATTTCGTACTCTGCAGGTTATATTCTTAGTTATTCACTTGTTACGTTTTTGGGCTATTTTTAGATGCCAGGTACTCAGGATTTGATGGCTACGTCATATTAACTTTTGGAGAAGGTGGCCAAGGATTTTTTACCTAGGTGTATGGGCGGATTGATTGTCAGTAATGCTTTTGTTTTTTTAGGCTGTGTGCATCTCAGTTATGCAGAGGTCGAAAGTGATTTCAAGAGAGTTGTATGAACTTAATGTAAATGTCTTGTTATCAATAAAAACTTCCTTCATTGAAAAAAATATGTTGCTATTCTACCTAGCTAGATGGGACTGAACTCAACAGCAGCCGTAACTTTCCTGTGGTCTCAAAAGAAAATTTTCTTCTTTCCCTTTCGGTCAGTCAAAAACGCCTTTATTTAGTATTTAACCCATTAATCCACCTTTAGTTACCTTTAGGGGTCGATTTAATAATTATGTACATATACATGCTATATATGCTAGGCTTCTGATAATGAAAGTGGAGCTAGGCACTTACAATGACAGGCGACGGTGATGCATGCACAGTCTTTTTCGTCAAAACAGTACTGGTGCTATCGGTCCATCGTTGCCGGCCATGAATGATCAATCCCAACCATTCTCATCATCTAGCTCTTTCATTAGTTACAGCTTTTTCTAAACTGGATATATGCCATCAATCCAATTGAACCATTCCTGAGTCAAATGCTTTAATTGCTCGATCCCGTTTCTCTCGAACTCTAATCGAGAATAGGTTAGATGTTCAAAGTGGATCAACTTTTCAAAGTCACACACACACAGGGGCGGATCCAAGCCCTGGGCCGTGACCCGGGGCGTGGCCCGGTAGCAAGCGATACCCCCTAGGTATTGGCCAAAACATCAAGGACCAGGGTCAGTTTGAGGTGAGTTTGACTCAGTAGCTCAACTCCCGACGCACTCGGCCACCCCCCCCCAGCCCTAGGTTGCGTGCGCCGCCTCGTGCCCTCGCCCCCACTCCCCTAGCCGGCCAGCCCACCGGTCGCCATGACGCCGTTCGCCGGCCGCCGCCCTGGCTTCCTCCACCGGCTGCCTGTGTCGCCGACTTCCTCTGCGACTCCGTCGGCTGCTGGATTTAACCTATTAAAAAGATTTTAAATACATAAAGGTCAGGGATTTTATTTTACCAAGAGCTTGGCTTGGGACACCTAATAATTTTATTAGGATGTCACAAAACCTCCCCCCTTACGGGAATCTCGACCCCGAGATTCCAAAGTATCCTTGATCAGCTTTGGAATTCTGCTGGAGATACACCTCATGCTCCTTAGTGGCCTCTGACTCCGAGTGATTTGCCCATTGAACCTTGCAAAATTTTATTATCTTGGTACGAGTGCATCGTTGAGACTCATCACCATTTTAACCGGTCCCTCCTTATAAGTAAAATCCTCTTGCAACTCCACGACATCCATCGACACTTGCTCTTTGGGTACCCGCAGACACTTTTTGGGTTGCGAGACATGAAAAACGTTGTGCACGGCTGATAGCTGCGGGGCCAATTCCAATAAGTAGGCAACTTCTCCTCTCCTCTCCATGATTGCGAAAGGACTAATTGTAACATCCCCATTTTCAAAACTCTAAAATTCATGCCATCATTATTTCATGTAAAATAAAAATTTCCCTGAATTTTTTTAATTTTGAAAATGTGCAGTTACCTTCTAAAAACTTTATTCAACATTTGGAATTTCAAATAATTCTTGAAAAAGTCAAAATCATATTTTGGTAAAAATAAATATTTTGATTTTGAATTTTTTTTAAAATTATTTGCAAAATCAAAATAATATTTCCGTCATTAATATTTTAGTTTGAATATAAAGAGTTTTAGTATTAAATTTTAAATAATATTTTAAATTTTAAAATATTAATTTTTTAAAAAGTTAATACTTGATTTGGGTTTAGTAAAAATGTAAATAATTTAAATCTAGATTTCAAAATGTTTTTAATATTTTGGTAAAATTTGATTTAATCAATTTGTACTTAAATTTTATACCAAAAATTTGAAAATTATTTTTAAAAGCTATCTCATGATAGTGGCCCCTTCTCCTTTTTTTTCTCCTTTTACTTTCCCTCTTGTCTTTTTCTTTTTTTCTTTCTTCCTGCTTGTCTTCTTCGCCGAAGTCTCTGCGCCACACATTTGCCCGTTGCTATACCCTTCATCGGCGTGGCGTCCACACCACGCCACCTCCTACTTGCACCTGCCACAGCCGCGGGACCGACTCCCCACCTTGCTCGCCGTGGACCCCGCCGCCACTGTCGCCTTCCGCTGCCGCACTGTGGCCGTCGTAGCGGGTAAGTCATCGTCGCCCCGGATTAGCCCCTCCCTTTCTCCAGTAGCTTCCCGAGCCCTTCCGCCGTTGTCTTCTTCCCAGAGCACGTCGGCCGCCGCGTTCTGCTTTCATCGGAGCTACCTCCAAGCGGCCAAGCCTCGCCGCTCCTTTCGGAACCCCACCCGAGCCTCCACCACCTTCCGCACGCCTCCTTATAGCTCCGCTGCCACTCCCCCGCCCTTTCTACGCCGCCAATTGACGGACCGCCTTGCATCGCTGCCTTTCCTTTGCCACGGTTTGACGCCAGTCGTCGCCGGAGCCCTTCCCATGCCACCGATCCCTCCCCTAGCTTCCCCACTCCTCTGTCTTCCTTTCCCCTCCACCTCGCCGGCGAGCCGATCCCGCGCGCCTCCCCTACTCTGTCTCAATGATAGGCAGGCCCACCTCGTCAGCCTCCTCCCCCTCTCTCCCGCATTGCCAGGCCGAGCCAGGCCGCGCCACACTCGCAGCCAGCCCAGCACTGGCCGCGTCCCCGCGCGCGCTGCGGGCCGTGCCACACCTGTGGGCAGGCGGCCCAGCCACCTCAGGTCCAACCCACACCCCTCCAGCGCGCCGGCCCACTAGTGCCGAGCTGGCCTAGGCTGGGCCACGCCAGCTCTCGCCCCGTGCGCACTGCTCCTAGGCTGAAGCCAGCCACCAGCCAATTTTAGTTTTTCCTTATTTCATTAAGGCATTAAATTTATTAATTTCATATCTTCTGCAATATAGCTCCAAATTTAGTGAAATAATTTTTGAAAAATTCATAAAAATGCACACTTTGATTTAATGTCATTTTCAACATTGCATTCATATTTTTGTGTGTTGCATTTATTGTGTGTTTTGTCCATTTGCCCTAGATCCGAATATCATCGCAGTTGGAACCGAGGATTTGTCTAGACGCCCGAAAGACTGCATTTACGACAAGTCATTGTTGACCTTTTCCCTAAATTATTGTTCATCATGTTGCCACCAAGTTTTATAAATGATTTCTAGATTTGTGAATATGCATGGTAATTTAAATATATAAATCCTAATTCATTAGGTTGTTAGTTAAATGCCTAGAAATTTAATTTCTATCGTATAAACCTAATTTTTGTCAACCATAGAAATATATATACATTGTTTATTGCCATTTCATTGATTAGTTAATCGATTTTTGCTTAGACCTACTATTTATTTCCTGTAGTCTTCACTGTTATTTCATGTGAAATGCAATGTTTGAAATGCGTGATTTAAAGGCAGTTGACGCTGCCATGTTTGATAAAATGGGACTAGTGGGATACAATAGTTGTTACCAAAAAAGGGGAAATAATTTTTGCAAAACCCTTGTTTGGGTGGATGGTTGTATGGATTGGTGTAGTACGCACGAGACTTGGGCCCAGTGTGGGAATCACCCAAATCCCTTGGGACTGAGTCCTTGAGGTAGACAAACTAAGTTCAACAGTGCGACCACGGGTGCTGGTATGGGCAGGCCCTGGTTGAGTACCCTTCAAACTTTTAGTTTGGGCATCTCAGATGGTGGAATAGGGAGCGCAGAATCCATGGGTAACGGTATCGTGCAGAATCCATGATTAACGAAACCGCTCAGAATCCGAGCACAGTGCCCGTTGTTAACAGTGTCGTAGAATTTGAGTGTAGTATCCGTGGCTAACAGTGTCACACGGGTTTTGACCCTATGGTGCAAGAGGGGGCCACTGGCAACCGAGTACCAGTCCAACGGTTGAATCCTTAGCGGTGATGCCTGAGCTAGGAACGAGTTAGTTAAAGACCTTGTGGTAGTTTAGTTTGTAAATTACCTCTCATGGGTGACGCGTGCAACATCTGCAGAGTGTAAAACTGTCTAGATAGTTGTGCCCACGGTCAAGGGTGGGCGACGGAGAGATGCCTCAATGGTAGTTTTCTCATATTTGTTTTTGAAATAGCGTTTTAAAGAGAAAACCACGACAGAACGTTGTGAGTTTTGTTTTGGGTCTTCGCAGCAGGACACTGTGAAGTGATTGAGTAGCATGACGGTTAGTCATGAAATTTTGAGGTTCACATGGCGGCTAGCCTTAATGTTATGAGATTGGCATGGAGGATATAACAGCCCAACTGTTATTTCCAATTAGTCTTGCATATCCTCATCGCGTTCTTTTGATTTCATTGTGGTTCTTTAAAAACTTTTCATGAAGTTGCATACAACCAGCACGTTATGTGTTGGGAACATAGGACTTTTGAACCAAACTACTAGAAACTACCTGGCTGAGCTATTAGCCACATGTATGCCTTTCTGAGCAGCCGTTCTCCCGAACCGTAAACTGCCGACTGGGCGACTGCTTGACTGCTCACACATCTGCTCGCTGAGCGATCACATGTATTGGTCGCCCGGTACTGCTCGCCAAGTGGCCATGTGTACTGGTTGCCCGATTGCTCGCCGAGCAGAGTGTACCCAAACTACCTCTCGAGACAAGAGCTCCCCCCCAAACGACCAGAGACCCATTTGTCCCCTTAATTCTTTTTGTCCTAGACAAGGACCCGATGGCCCTTCTCTTTCATTGGCTGACATTGGTGGTGCTTCAAGCAGTAGGCCACGCGCCCTGAGTCAACTGCGCCCCGTGGCCAAGTGGCAGACGGCGGAGCGAAACAGTGCCAAATGGAAGAGGAATTCGTGCAGCTGCAATACCCTCATTTTTCTCACCATTTTCCTTAACCAAAACCTCTCATTTACAGGTGGGACCTGGCCCACTTGTCACCCACACAAGGCAGCCCTATTTAAAGGCCCAACCAGCCATCTTCCACCTCTCTACAGCCCCATTTCTGCCCCTTCTTACTGCTGCTCGAACTAAGAAGCACAGCAGCAGTTCCTCCACTTCTCCACCCTCAAATGCACCTAAGTACTTGGATAGAGCTTGTGCATGTCAAAATCCAAGCTCTCCAACACCTAAGCTCTCCACACCTTCAACAGTATTTGCATGCACGAAGGATTCGGTAAGTTCTATTTCATTTTCGTCACCCTCTATGGAACTTGCAGCTTCAAGAACTCACTTAGTTTTTTCCCTCGCTGCCATCTCTTGTGTCCCCAAGTCTAAAGGAGATTCTTGGGAAGTTCTTCATCACTTGGAAGAGTGAATGAGCAGAAGAAGAAACATCAACAAGGAGGAGAAGGAAGCAGCAAGGAGGAGGCAGCATCTCCAAGAGGAAGGAGGTCGCAACTAAGCTTTTTCCTCGTCGATCTCTCCATTCATTAATCGTATGACCCAACCCTAAGCAAGGCATTAGTTGCTTGGTAAGAACCTTAGAACACTTTTTATCCATGTTTGAATCATCTAATCCATATTACTAAGTTCATCTTTCAGCCAAACTGAAGCATTAGTACAACAGGTCCAAACTACACCTTTTTCAGTACATTTCTAGAACCAGTAGCTCAGTAAATAATTTCTATAAAATCAACTTTAGCTCGGATCAAAAGTGTTCTACATGAAAGTTGTGCGCTAAGAAATTCTCTACAACTTTCATGTTGAGGGAAACCACAGATGACCAATTGTTATGCCCTAAAAATAGTTTGCAATGAGAGACATACATGTTGAGTGACCTACCCGAGCCAGACCAGTGAAGTCCGATCATGAACCTGCTCTCGCTAGCTTAGGTGTGCCCTATCCGACCAGGTTAAACCTTCCCTGGTAGGAGAACTCCTTTCCCGAGCAAGGAAGCTTATTTCCGAACAATTTTTATCTTCCCCGAGCAGCCTAAAGCCTATTCCGAGCAGCTTTAGCTCCTTAACTTAAAATAGGCATATCTCACTCATTCGAACTCGGATCTGAGTGATTCTTCTTGCAAATATTGCATTATCTCACAAATTTACTGGATCTTTCATTATATTCGGTGTTTGTGCTTGTTGGGTATTTTATTTAGATTTTATTTGATACTCTTGGTACCTAAACGATAATACCTGACGTTCCGGAGGAGTCCGAGCTCGCTCCAGAAGCTCTCCCTCTCGGCGACCAGCAACAAGGCACTTATTACTCCCCACATTTGACTCAATCATATTGTACTCTATTTACTTGCACTGTTTTGATTATGTTCTACCACTAGTTGCATGCTAGTTTCTAATATGCTAATTGATGGGTGGAAAGTAGATATGTCCTACTAGTGGTCAGTTTATTAATAGTTAGGTTTGATACCCATATTCCTTGTTAGCCTAAGTGGGTACTATTTATCTATGTTTGTGTCATGAATGCTTAGCCTTGCTTAGAGTCCATGTGTTTGAGAGCAATACTTGATTATGGTATCTCATTATTCGGTTTGGATTGATCTATGGTTCTTGAAGCTGGTTGGATGTGTGAATTTGGAGTTGGGCCAGGACGGGTGATAGGAAATGACGGGAGGAAAGATCTCGGGCATGTAGCCCTATTTAGGTAGTTAAGGACCGAACATGGTGCTATCTTTTCGAGCTACTATACATATGACCACACGTGTGAATGGGAACACTTTGCCTATTTTATGTGCATACTGGTACCTTTGATGATCATTGGGGCTATTGTTGTTTTGCTTGTGTTTTGTGGATGGGGACTGCCTTGGGGCTGCTTCTTAGCCACGGGTAGCTTCTGTGGGGGTTCAGGGACAGTTGGATAGAAGGCCCTAAGCAGCGTCCACAACAACGGTTAACTCCATTGAACCACCAGACGACAGGTGGGACTTTGGGCTACAGTTATCAGGTGATCCAATGGTGTGGCATGCACATCTAGGTGGCTTCGGCATGGCTTGCTATGTCGTGTGGGTAAAGTCGTGCACCTCTACAGAGTTGTGAACTGTTCGAACAGCCGCATCCCCTGGTTAGGGATGAATGCTTGTCAAAATGAGACACTTCGGTTAGCACTTGGCTTCTGGGTTGGGTGTGTTATTGTACTGGTTATGTTTCTGAGCACGGGGTTGCTCATGGTATTGGATGGATAGAGTCCCGTTTATACTATTCTTACAGACGGGTGGAGTATTGTCTTGATCTTGATGGAATTAACGATGTTACACTTGATGATGTTACTGTTGGTCCACAAGTCTTTACATGTTTGCTCAAATGCAATTTTACCATCTACTTATGTTTACATCTTTTAAATGTTCTTTTATGCTGAAGCCAAAATGGAGGAATGCATCCATTCTGCCAGATATTCCTACATACCAAATAAGCGAAGTTCTTTATCTTGAGTCCACCATATACCTACTTATATAGTCTACCGCAAAGACTCCAAAAACTATATGGCGAGTCATTCCTCAATTATGATAAATAGAGAGGCTAAAAAAAAGAAAGAGAAAGAGAGAACCATTATCTCCTTTTCTTGAAAAAAAGAAGAGAAAAAAATGCCTTTTCAAAATTATGGTTTGAGGAATGTATTCAAAATAAAGAAGTAATGTAGACTGTCTCCCTCATCCCTAGAGTGATCTACGCCATCCACTCGAGGTGGTTTGATCCAAGGGTAGCACTTCCTTCACAATTGGGTGACTTGGCTCTTAAGGAAGCCATGTCTAACGACCTTAACTGCCAAAACAGACGCAAAGGGAAGATCTACACCGCACAAGAAGCATCCTAGGAGAAGGGGACGGCCTGGATCAACCGAAGCCCGGTCGGCCGACCGCCTTGGGATCCCCTTTGGATTCTCCTTATGATGGTGGCTTCCTCACATGTGTCCCATGGCGTGGAGCTCACTCATTGGCTGCGGATGGCTATAAAAGGACCCCCTCACCTCAATTGAGAACACACCACACCACATCCCTTTCATTTGGAGTAACTTTGCACTTGTTAGAGTAGTTAGTTTGGGAGTTAGAGTTGAGTCGAGATGAACCTCGGAGTTCCGGAATCGTCTTCGGGAATTCAGGTAATAGCTCTTGTATCCGTTCCCTTCTGTAAGACTTTACTTTTATTATACTAGTACAATGCCCGTGCTTTGCCACGGAACTATAAGAGAGAAAGAAAAACAAAATTCGGAGCAGTTTCACATATTAGCGCAGTAAGCACATCCATTTCTCTCTAAAAACTAAGGGCCACTTAATACAACATTTCAAGAATCATGTCCCCACAATTATATAAATCTATTTGAGGATGTTAGATTTGTAAATGAGAAAAAATATTAAATCATTTGAAGGGTTAGTCGACAACTCAATGTAATACATATTAAGCTGACATTGCTAAAAAACATATCATTTTTCATATTTTAAGCTAGATCCATAAAATTGGCCCCAATCTATCAATAGAACGACAAAACATATCATAAATAAACTCTTCGAATCACCGTACATGATGCTTGTCTTGGAGTCGGTGCAAGAACTTCAGTAATCTGATTCTGGCATCAAACTCTAAGCATTAGCTTGTTTATCGCTTTAGCTCCCTGTTCTTGAGCTTGGCATTCTGACCATGGCTAATTAGTGACTGCCATAAGGTACAACTTATAAAGATGAAAGATAAAGATACCCTTGCTTTGTATTTGTGGCATATAACAATAGATGTGGAAAAATCAATAAACATTTTTTAACTAAGCGAGCATCCCTGTCGACGGGTAGCTAACCGGGGGCTATCGTCGACAATGATTATATATGGGGCGATGCACAAGATCCAAACTCGATGGTAGCACAGGACAGGGGTCTTTTTATATAGGTTCAGGCCCTCGCGGTGGAGGTAATACCCTAGTCATGTGCTCTGGGATTATAATAGTGATCTGATTATCAATGCGGAGGGAGATGTCTCTCCATGGATGGGTGTGGAGATGATCATGTAGAAGATGATGAAGATACTGCCGAACCAGGGGCTCCATGCCCATCTTATATAGTGGGGGGTAGGGTTACAAGGTAGAGTCCTGGATGGTTACGAGGTAGGATTCCTATCTCTATCCTCTAGCTAGATATGTAGTTATCTAGGATTACAATTGTATCTTCCGTATTAGGATAGACTTATATCTTTATGCCTTTCCTTGTCGGGCAAGCCTTCTAGAGTCCGAGTGGTACATGTCCTTATCCACCCGACTTGGTCCATCCCCTGTCGGGTGGTCTTTTAAGCCCTCCGTGTGGATACCCGGGGTCTATGTTATCCACAGTAGCCCCTGAGTGCTTCATTGTCGAGTTGCTGCTGCTCTTTACCGCACCTTGGATGAGTCATGCTTCATGCCGAGTGCTTTGTAGATTGTTGATGCTTCTTCCCGACTGGCTTCTGCCTGTTATCTGTGAGGAGACTGTGAAGGACTCGTAGAGATCCTTAGTGTTGTTAGCGATACCCAGCCCGGGTTGCCAGAGTTCTGGCGGTCGGCCCATTGTAAGGCGCATCTCTTTGATTTTGATGAAGTGGTACCTGTACTCATCTTGTGATGTACAGCTGGCGACCCAACATGGGGCGTACCATTGGTTTTGGCCGAAGAGCCAAGCGGTACCTGTACCCGACCAGAGTGGGATACAGCTGGTGGCCCCAGGGGGCATACCGTGGTTTTGGCTAAGGAGCCGAGTGGTATATGTACACGACCTGAGTAGGATACAGCTAGTGGCCCCAGAGGGCGTATCGTATTTTTTACCATTTGGTACCTGTACTCGTAGAGTAAAGAGATTGGCCCAACATAGAGCATACCATCCAGATAGGGTTTGGCCCAATGATACATGTATCTGATTGGTGCGGCACACAGCTAGTGTCCGAACATAGGGCATATCATTGTTGTTAGCCAGACGGTACCTGTACCCGACCGGAGTGGGATACAGCTGGCAGCCCCACCACAGAGCGTACCTTAAGGATAGAGTTTGGTCGTATGGTATCCATACCTGGGTTGCGGTGTACAGTGTCACCCCATCTGGGATGTACCATCAAAACTCAATCCTGACATCACTGGTATCTGAACCTGACATGCAGTTGAAAGGGATATGCCCTAGATCAATCATAGTGATGATTGTACCACTTCTTTGTTCATATACATATGATAAAGTTGTTTATTGGTTCCCTGAATAAACGTCATGATTTTGTCCATTAGGTATGACTTGATTGTGAAACACATTGTTATATGACTTTATTCTAAACGGGTCCCTGATCCATATCATTACGAGGAGCGGTTATGATTTGATCAGCATACATATTGGTTGATGGTAATGTTTCACATACCATAGATATAGAGGTATCAAACAATCGGATGGACGCATGTTAGAGAACATGGGCAGTCAGACAGACCTACTCCGAGACGCTGTGAGTTGTTATCTCTTATAACGCCATCAGCATATAGTCTTGAGTGGTATACCTATATGGTCCTTAGACCTGAGATTATCATGGATGCCCAGCATGTTGACTCGTCTACTTTGGTATCATCAAACGCTATACCGTAACAGGGTAGTTATAAAGGTGCCTACTGGGTATGCCACGATACATAGCCAGGGGTGTGATAATCAAGATGGAATTTGCCCCTCCTAGATAATAGGAGAGATACCTCTGGGCCCCTCATGTGGATGGATAAGGAAATCGCACGGCCGTGCTAATATGACCAAGGGGTTAGTCATGGTTTGTATCCATTCCACTGCCGAGTGAATTGGTCGAGCTATCAACAAGGGTGGCGCACATCTCGTCTTGAGCTTGACTGGTATCGGGTGGCAAAGGGATCGGTATGTGAGTGTATCAAGGTTCAGCCGAATAATGATTATGTGCATTCGGGGGTCAATACGTACTGCTAGGTGCCGCTGTTGATCGGTGGATTGGAAACGGGTTTCCAGATTCACGGCCGACTTGCACTGAACCTATCGGGTCACACACTTAACGGGTTGGATCTGTTTAATGGGTTTGTATGTGGATATGATCTACGTAAGAGATAGAAATCCTAGCGGGCCGAAGCCCACTAGTGTGACTATATAAGGAGAGGTATAGGGGCGGCGTGATTAGATGAGTTGAGCCTTCGCCACGCCTAGCCATCGTGCACTCCTCTTGCTCTCCAAAAACCCTAGCCGCACGGCGAGATGCTAGCACACCCCGTGAGGCGTTCCTGCTCGGTACGTGTGGATACCGCTAGAGGCGTTGCCATTTGTGGACACGCTGTTCGGTTGGATCGTCGGCGAACACAGGCGAGCAGTTGGGAACCACTCGGCGAACACCGGCGACCACTCGGGAACCACTCGGCGACCACGGGTGAGCACTCGGTGGTGATCTCGGCGAATACGTCTACTTCCTCTACGCGCGAGAAACTGCTTCCGCTGCATCTACGCGTCAAGGGTAACGATCTGTGATCCTCTACTTGCTTGTGCTCCTGGGTGATTCGTGGTAGAAAATTTGATTTTGTGCTCGCGTAGCCTACCCATTTCCCAGCAGCAGTGACCAACTAGTGACCCAACATGGGGTATATCAAGAGATGGGTATTTTTTGTAGTTCTTCCGGTAGTCAACCCGACATGGGGTGTACCGAGGCTGAATTAGGCTTAGCCCGGCTGCACCTGTAGCCACTGGTTGTGACGCGCAGCTAGAAGACCGTAGTTAGCGCTCAGGGCGCAAGGTGGCCTATGGCCAGAGGTGTAAGCGTATAGCTGTACTGAAGTTGGCGTGTGCGTGTAGCTTTGCCATAGACTTGAACGCTTGAGGCGCGGGCGTAGGCGCGTAATCATGCCGGGCACTCGCTGAGCTATATATTTAGACGGTCAAACTGCGGGCGTAAGCGTATAGCCGTGCCAGACGCTCGCCGAGCTGTAGTTGTCACTTATTGCGCAGGTCTTTATTACTCGTAGACGGAGTTGTAGAAGGTACTTTATGAGGTAAAAACCCATGAACCCCTGTAACATGTACATGTAGGAAGGATTTAGGAAGCATCATGAAAGCATTTAGATGGATGTAAAATCCGACTGCTTTTTTGATAATTTTTATACTTTTGCTATTTTCCTTTTTTGATCTTTAATTCCTCCAAGTAATCTTCATTTTGTTATGCACTCTGCCCGACTAGTCTAGCCCCCAGGCATCGGGAATTGGCTCATTGCTCTTTTTCCAGGCATGTGAATCGAGTGACCAGAGTTCGCCGTTTGTGGGTCAGAGCTTCACTACTCGGAATAACCACGCAAGTGCACCTATTAGGTGTAGCCCCCGACTTACTACTTAGATGGAGACCGACTAAGTAGCAAGTTAAGAAACAACTTAGATTTGTACGAGAAATTATGGTAATGAGAACTTAGCTCTAGTGTAGGCGTATAGCTGAGCCATAGACATGGGCGCTTAGGCACGAAGCCGTACCGGGCACTCGTGGCGCGCGATGGCGTGCAGTTGAGCTAAAGACTTGGGCGCTCATAGCGCGGGAGTAGGCGTGTAGCCGAGCCGTAGACTTGGAGGCGTAGGCGTGTAGTCGAGTGGCGTGTCGCTGAGTCATAGACTTGGAGGCGTAGGTGTGTAGCCAAGTGGCCTATCGCCGAGCCGTAGACTTGGAGGCATAGCCGAGTAGCCATACTGGGAACTCGTGGCATGTGATGGCGTACAGCCGAGTTGAAGACTTGGGCGTAGGCGTGTAGCCGAGTAGCTTGTCGCCAAGCCGTATACTTGGAGGCGTAGGCGTGTAGCCGAGTGACGTGTCGCCGAGCCATAGACGTGAAGGCGTAGGCGTGTAGCCGTACTGGGCTCTCATGGCGCGCGATGGCGTACAGCCACGCTGAATACTTGGGCGCTCTTGGCGCAGGCGTAGGTGCGCAGCCGAGTAGTTTGTCGCCGAGCCGTAGTCTTGGAGGCTTAGGCGTGTAGCCGAGTAGCATGTCACCGAGCCTACTTGGAGGCGTAGGCGTGTAGCCGAGTGTCCTATCGCCGAGCCATAAACTTGGAGGCGTAGGCGTGTAGCCGAGTGGTGTGTCGCCGAGCCATAGACTTAGAGGCGCAGGCGTGTAGCCGTACCGGACGCTCATGGCACACGATGGCATACAGTCGCGCTGAATACTTGGACGCTTATGGCGCAGGCGTAGGCACGTAGTCGAGTAGCGTGTCGCCAAGCCATAGACTTGGAGGCATAGGCGTGTAGCCGAGTGGCGTGTCGCTGAGCTATAGACTTGTAGGCCTAGGCGTGTAGCCAAGTGGCCAATCGCCGAGCCGTAGACTTGGAGGCGTAGGCGTGTAGCCGTATCGGCACTCATGGTGCGCGATGGCGTACAACCGCGCTGAATACTTAGGCGCTCGTGGCGCAGGCGTGTAGCCGGGTAGCATGTCGCCGAGCCGTAGACTTGGAGGTGTAGCTGTATAACCGTACCGGGCACTCGTGGCTCGCGATGGCGTACAGCCGAGCGGAATACTTGGGAGCATTGGTGTGTAGCCGAGTCAACGGAAGTAGTTGTTCAAGTCTCGATCAACACCGAGCAGCACATGCCGTGGTCGGCATCGAACAACACATTCTCGCCGAGGTCTCGCCCGTGGTCGGTGAAGCTTGACAAAAGTCGATGAAAGGCATTGCTGGTCTTCAACGTCCCACGGGATGTGGCATGACCAATCTTCACGCCGTGGATTGCACCGACAAGCTTTACGAGCCCACCGAAATTCGTGACCTCTCTACGCAGTCTGTCTTGAAAAAGGTGCCACAGTCGCATCCAAAGTCGAATCTAGGCGTTCTTGGATTCGTTAGAAGGATAACGAGATAAGCTTTCCAGCGCATCTTATATCACCTCGGAACTCTTTCTGAGTCAACGGGAATTTGCGACACAATTTCCGTCCAGATTCTGAACGAGAACAGATCGCATCTTCGAGACTCAAAGGATATGATCCATTCATTCTCTCTAACCAAGTAGAGAAGGTGTATTATCTACCCTATCCATGCCAGAAACCTGTGAAAGGAAGTGTTACTGAAGATTTGAAGTCGTGGTGGGTTGTGTACAAGGTCCGTCGTCCAGCGAGATTATTAGATCCAAAGACTGACGGTTATGAGGGTCCAACACAGGATCACCGACTTAACGCCACAATGATAGTCGATATTGGGTCGGGGCTTGATGAACTATAGGCTATTGAAGACCCATATGTTGAAGAAGAACAAGATTAACTACAAGAGGTTCAAGAAAACCCGAATGATGTGGGACCCTGAAACGAAGATTCTATGGATGTCGACGGTAATTACTGCTAGTAATTACCAATATTCTAGGTTACATATGCAGCCTAAATGTCTCACTTCCAATTGTTTCTCGTGATTGTATATAATCTATATGACTAACTATTGTTTAATTTTTCATATGCAGGATATGCTGCCGCGCAAGTTTGTAAACCCACCAAGGGGTGCCGAGGAGGAAGAGGCCCCTGAGGCCAGCCAGGAGCTAGCCCTCACTCAGGAGAGTGGGGCTGGTGAGTGTGGGGCAGGAGATAGCCAGGGAGGCTCGTCAGACCAGCAGGAGGAAAAGGGGCCCAAATAAGGTGAGGGCTGCACCACCTTAGCAAACTGGACGATCAACGATCCAGATTGACGGTGATAGGTACATACCTTTGAATGCCCTAACTATTTTTTGACTTCGTCGATTTAAATTAATCAAATTTGTCCTAACTTTGTTACAAATGTGCAGCAACATGTATACGGTAGATGTCAACGAGAGACAAAAGCCTGGTACTACCCTTGGCACTCTGACGGGGCAGTACTACCCTGGGATGATCACCTTGGACGGTACGACAAGGCCGGCGCATAGCTGGGACGACTACAGGCTAGCCCGCATGGGGATAGCAATGCCGTGGATGAGGTCATCCGCGAGTTATGGGTAAGCTACAAAATAACTTTCACATTCATTTGTTCTTACTACTAACTATATATCTTATTATAACCCACTACAGCTCAGGTTCGTTCCGCAAGAGGGTCTTCAGCAATCAGACTTTGCACCTGTCATCGAAAATATGGTGAAGCAGAGGGTTAGTAACCATTACAAACAATAATTTCAAGTTACATATGTTTGTTACCTTATTGCCTTTTGCGGAAGACAAGAGCAGCAAAACCTCACACCCCAAGCGGCTCGTCAATTGTACTTGACGGCCGATTAGTACAACCAGGTGCGGCCGGAGTGATGTCAGGAGGATGCTTGGGAGGCTATAGGGAGGAAGTGGGACAGCCCGAGTGGAAGGAGAAATCAGAGAAGGCCAAGAAGAATAGGGACGTCAAGGATTACAAGTCTAACATCGGGAGGTGGTCGATTGCATAGTTGGGGAAGAAGCTAGTAAATATCATTTTTTTCATTCATATTCACTTCAGATTTTACTACTAACACACCTTTTGGTCATATTGCAATTTAGTTGGCGAAGACGGGGTTAGACTGAGTCCGATGGACGTGCAGAAGAAGGCCCACGCAAAAAAGGCACCACCTGGTGGACAACCCACCTTGGATCTACATGCATATCTCCGTTTGGTAAGTGTCGACAATATTTCTCAACACCACTTCCTTATATTCATTCTTATTTATAATTTTAACAACGACAACGGCATGCAGGAGCTTAACAAGGATGCTTACAGAGAGGAGCACGGGGAGGAGAGCAATCCAGAGACAGCTCCCCTCGACCCTTACGTGATCCATAAGCACATGGGGGTAAGGCTCATGGCCGGCTGGCTCTCGGCGGCAACCATCTACGGCGAGATCTCTTTCGAACACCTGTACAGATTGCAACAAAGTTGACCACTATATTTTACACATTTTGTAGGTCTTCAGAGTACATGCTCGAGCTTCGGGCTAGCCAAAAGGGCCCATGATAGAGAGATGATAAGAGCCATGCAGGAGAGCCTAAGGGCAACGCATGAGGACTACAACAGAAGGCTGCGACACCTTGAGGCGCTCGTCGCTGGGGTAACGCGTTTGCCCACCTTCATTTTTATAGATGCATATGTTGTCAGGTGTACTAATGAACTGAAATATATGTGCAGGCCGGTCCAAGCGGTCATGCGGGGCTTGCAGGTAGCTCCTTGAGCCAGGTGGGGACAGCGGAGCCCTACACAGGTGGCCTGGCCGTCTACGGTAGCCACCCAACCCCTCCAGGCACCTATGTTGGCCAGGGCGGCTACGCTGGACAGACGGCACCACAACCGGGCACCTACGGGACCCAGCCAACCTTCGTCCCCACGCCCAACTACCCGAACGTCGAACGTCCCTAGTTCCGTGATCCAGCAGTAAGTCACTTGTGCCAAATCAATACACTGTCCTATAGTATATATATGTCAATTGCCTAATTAAAAAATCTCGCAGGGTTCCGGTTCTGCCATGTCTACGCCTCTTTCCTACATGCCACATACTCAGGACGACACGCATCAGGGCGAGGACGCCTCCGGGAACATGGCCGCCAACCTCACGGAGCAGCTCTTCGGCACCACGCCACCACAGCAGTAATTTACCGATGTGTCGTGATGTTTGTATGTTTTAATATTGTGATTGTGATGTTGATATTGTCGGAGATATGGTGTTAATGTGTTATATTGATATTGCCGGATATTCGTATAACTTCGTATAATGTATGCTATATGAAATTATGGGATATTTGAATGTGCGGGCTTTTTTGGGTATGCAGGTTGCAGCTGCTGTTGCTTGGTGCAGGAGCAGCTGCAAAATTACAGTGCTTTGTACAATTTTCAAATTTTTTTTGTTGATATGCAATTATTCTCGACGGCTAGAACGTGGCCGTCGAGAAAGGTATCCATGGGCCCACCTGCCAACGCAGGCTAGGGCCGGGTCTAGCTACGGTGGACTAATTAATCTCGACGGCCGTGCAGCCGTTGTTAGTAGCCAATTGGGCTGGGCCGCAGGACCGTGCGGCCTGCCAAGGATCTTTCTCGACGGCTTTGAACCATCGAGAAAGGTGCTGCCATATGTCGCACCTGCCCTGCCTATTTTTTACGACGGCTGGTCCTTAGCCGTCAAGATAGATAATATCGACGGCCTGGCCATCAAGACAGGTCGTCTCTCTCAACCACTCTATCTCGACGGCCGGCCGTCGAGAGTGACCTGTCTCGACGGTTTTTGGGCCTTTCTCGACGACTTTGGCTGTTGAGATTTTCCGCAATCCGCGTGGTGAGTTGCTCATGGATAATTATTTAATAGGGACAAAAAATCTCAAAACCTGAAGAGCACCCGAAAGCCATCATCCATCTCTTCCAAGTGATAACAAATCTGCTTTTGCTTTTCTGAAAGTCTCATTGATCATTTGCCTTGATCTTCTTTCCTAAAGAAAGCTTTGAATTAATTTCTCTCTTTTGGACACTTGACAATCAGGATTGTAAATGGAAAAATTCCCACATATTTTATGACTCTTAGTCATGCATGCTATGGGTACATATAGTTGTCAAGTTGTTCGGGTTTTGGTGAAAACATTTGCGTCGAAAATTTGTGGCGTCTATTCACCCCCTCTAACTGCCTAGCTCGGGTCTTCATAAATTAAACTGATGGGTTGGTGAGACTTGGTCTACGGAGGGGCTTTGGGAAGCTGAGCTCTTGTTGTTTCTCCTGGGAATCTTTATCACTATTGATTGCTCTGCAAAATTGTTTTACAACAATATTAATAATTTGACTAGTGTAGGTGTTTATGCAAATAATCACCCGTTCCTTGTTATTATCGTTGCATCATTATAAGGACTCTTGTTGGATAGCCGTGTACTCATTATACATACCACAAATAAATTTATATTCATGAGAAGAATTAGTTCTGGTCTACATTTAGGATCTGGATGATTTTGTTCCTGATTTCGATCTTAGCTGACGCTCAAGGGTCGGATTAAAGCATCATCATACCTATATTTTCGTCGCATATTTGAATTATTACACTCTGATATATTATGAACAATATTATGTCATCTTTAATTAAGTTATTATAATAAGTAGTTGTGGAACAATTACGTTTGCATAATATGTTATTTTCATAGTTATTTATATCTGTGTGATGATGTTCAACAATTATCGCTCATGAGTTGCTAGCATTGATCTTTAGGACTAGCAATCGATCGTGAGTGGATCCTGGTAAAGCTGAGGTCACGATAGTACATTGTTGATGGTGGGGCCTCTTGCCTCACCAATAGCGCTCCCATTCCGTGTGGTACCATCAACATCTTCATGCATATTGTGATATTCGAGTTGAGCCTAGGCTTTGATACCAATAGTTAGAAATTTGCCCAAAGATCGATAATTCAAATAGCACGACAAACCATCTTGTTGTTGGCTCCGTGTAGCTCGTCACGTCCACCCCGGCTGTATCCCGTATGGCAATGCGAACCAGCGATGTACGTCTTCACTAAACTAACGTAAGATCTAATCACGACAAGAACACACATGGAGATTTTGGTGCCATGCACGACCTTGGCTAAACGGACAGGGTTTTCTCATATATTTATACTAGAAAAATATAAGACTCCTACTAGGATACATACTACTAATTCTAAATCTTCTCTATCTCTAAGACCCTTTTTTTTCTTATGTATTACGAAACCTAATCCTACTAGAACTAGACAACTCTTATTACCATATCAAGATTAGATCTAACAAACACATATCCCCCAACGCTAAACACAATGATACAACGATGACACACATGCGTGCGCGCGCGCACGCACGCACACACATATATAGCAACACCATAGAAAATAACTATATAATACAATACGAATAACTACAATTTTTTAAGCAACTAATTATAGATCATTACTTTTGTTTGTTGTAGCGATCGATGTTTAATTCTTGTAAAATTATAATTAATGTGATATATTTTATAGTTATTTTAGGTTGTAGCTACATTCCGGTATAGTATAGCGGGACCGTATATGTATATATGTACACACACGCACATGCACCTGCACCTGCAAGTGAGATGCATGACCTTAGTGTTGACCACAATCCTCAAAGCCATGCATGCATCTTCTGGCTAAAAAAAGGGCGCATATATATATGCATGTATGTTGTGCAACTCCTACTTCCACTATCTAGTACACACTGCTGGTTCATGTCCTTGGTGAAAGTTGTCATCGATCACCCTGTACAATCTTCGCCATTCGCATCCTCATGCTTGCGGTAGTTTTTTTTCCTAAATAACCTGCCCAGCTAATTAATTCTAGATTTCTAGATAGCTTCGTCTATATGTTGCGGATTTTTTTAAGATGCATCGAAACTATTATATTCCGTTCATTTCGTTTAATTTAATGATGCAAAATGCTCACATCTTAGGGAATTAGAAAAATGCATCTAAACAGTATATGTTCGATCGAGACATTGAGTGGTGCAGCTTGACTCAAAATGTAGGAAGGCCAACCAAAATGTAGAAAATGGGTCTCTAAACGTATTGGCCGTGTTTTGGTGGTTAATTACTAAATTAGCACATGGGCTTAGCAATAACCATTAAACGTGGGAGCAAAATGTGATGGATCTTAAGGAATCTGGTCTTTAGGGTCTATTAATTTTCGAGCATCCTATGGATGGTAGGGATCGATTAGCAGTCTACTTAATTTTGTGTTGTATTTTTACTAGCTGATCTAAAAATAATTATTTTGTACTGGGCTTGGTTCATTGGTTTGTTAAGTTGATCGTCTGCATCTTCATGATTTATGAGAGAGAATGAATATGGCCATCAGTCCCATGCGTGTATCGTATTTGGGTTCGTTGTCCGGTTCAAAAGCTATTTATTTTAAGAAAAAGTTTCTTATATATACACAGCAGCAAATATAATTAATGTTTTTGAAAGAACAGGAAATATAGTGATAATATAGTAGATATACCCGTTCCCTAGAATGGAGACTCTCACAAAAATATACTACCTCTCATAAAATTATATGCTATCAACAAGTACATTACCCGATAACATAAAGAAATCAATCTATATATGCTATAAAACAGGATGAATGGTCGGTTCATACTTCTATGATTAAAATTCAAAAAAAGACTGCGTTGTATTGCATGCATGTACACTAGCTCCAGGCAATTTTGCGGTGACCAGAAGATCAATAGCATCGTTTAGTATTCCATTTCGATTATGGAATCATGAATGAGACTCCTATTAGGACTATATAATATAAATATCATGTGTGTTTCTTGTTCTTTTATCTACGTATTTATTGCGTGCATCATTAAAACGTAAATTACTTATAATTAATTATTTAATTTGGTGCCAATTTTATCTAGAGGTATGGCTGGAAAAATCGATACATCCTATATATCCTATCTGCCGATTATGGGTAAGTATAACATCGAGGTTAATTATCTTCGGATGGTCAAGATCGAAATGTATTGCGGTTAGCAATTAAACCTTATCTACCATGGAAAATGCAAGCAATTGTCGACTCTCCTTACTAATTAATTAAATGCGCAACTGCATGCACATATATACAAACCCTCACTACTAGAGAAAGGGCCTTCCCTACCAGCACATCAGTACCGATTGGGGCCGAACCGAGACTGGCAGTGGCAACAGTACCAGTTCAACAGCTAAGGGGCCATGGGACCATATCAGTACCGGTACATGGCTCCAACCGTTACTAACTGGCCGGTAATGTTTGCCCACCTGGCGCCTTCGGGATTCAGTACCGGTTTGTGGATTCAACCGGTACTGGACTGCAGTATTTAAACTGCTTCTTCTTCCTCAGTCCCCACCAGAGCAGCACAGTGGCGACCAAGTCGTCCCGACCAGAGCAGCACAGTGGTGACCGAGAGCTGAAGGGGATCAGAGGGAGGTGCTGCCCAAATTATTAATTTGTGGTCCAATTTACTCAAAGCGTAAGTTAAGCAAGGTTAGCAACTTCGTTGGTCTACATTTGGTTTTATATGGTACTTCAATTTTGATTGAAACCTGGATAAAGTTTGATTTTTTCCCATTTATGATCCATGAAAATTATCAATGTAGATCGATGTATAGCTCGTTCTTTTGTAGCTTGAGCTTAGAACTTGTTTGATTTATGATGTAGCTTGCATTGAAGGTGTGGATCTACCTCAATTTTAGGTCACTTTTGGTTTAATGATTGATGAATAATTTTGAATGTAGGCATTGATCGATCAATTGATCTTTTTGTGCCTCATTAGGTGGCAAGAACTTGTCGTGTATGAATATAATTTTCATAACTTTGAATCTAGATTTTAAATAACTTGTCGAGTAAATAATCATTATTTTATAAGCAATGTAAAATTATGCATTGCAATATAGTTGTTTTAATAATAGGTAGATTTTTTTTAGAAATTAACTCTTATTTTAATTTGGATTTTGGTAATTGTTCGATAATTCATTATCTTTGTGTAACATAATGTAGATGGGCCGACGATGGATGTACACGGATCGACGCTGCCCAGATTTTTTGCAGGGTTTGGATTGTTTCCTTCGTGCGGCAACTGCGCGCACGACGTCGGGCTACATATGTTGTCCATGCGTGGACTGCAAGAATGAGAAGGAGTGGCAAGGATCCGGCCACATTCACTTCCATTTGCTTACAAGAGGGTTCATGCCAAACTATACCTGTTGTACCAAGCACGGTGAAGAAAAAATTATAAGGGAAGAGAACGAAGAAGAAGAAGAAGAAGAAGAAGAAGAAGAAGAAGAAGAAGAAGAAGAAGAAGAAGAGGACAATATCCCGGAAGAAGAAGAAGAGGACAATATCCCGGACGCTAGCCAACAAAATTCTTTCGAAGATACATTGGGGGAGTTTGGCGATGATGACCTAGAACAGATGCTGCTAGATGGAGAAATATACTACGAAAATGGAAGACAGTACGAAAAGTTTAAGCACATGTGGGTGGACTATGGTACACTGTTATACCCAAGCTGCCAACACAAAAAGTTGCGTACTGTACTCGAACTGGTGCAATGGAAGGCTACCAATGGATTGTCTGACAAAGGATTCGACGAGTTGTTATGCCTAATAAAGAAGTTGCTTCCAGAGGGTAACATGCTACCTGAAAGAACATATGACACCAAGCAAGTCGTTTGCCCTTTGGGGATGGAGGTACAAAAGATACATGCATGTCATAACGTTTGTATCCTTTATCGGAATGAGTACGAGAAATTGGAAGCTTGTCCAGCAAAACATCGCGGTATAAGACCAGGCGTGATGACCTAGGAGAGGTAGAGGGGATCGTAAGAAGAACGGACCCCCCGCTAAGGTGGTGTGGTATTTCCCTACAATCCCCGCCTGAAGCATTTATTTGCAAACAAAAGGCATACCCGGATGATGCCCTGGCACAAAGAAGATCGTAAAGACAACGGAAGGCTAAGGCACCCGGCTGATGGCTCCAGTGGAGGAAAATCAATAGGAAATACCCGGACTTTGTTGAGGATCTGAAAAATGCAAGAAGCCGCAGCATCGGAGTGGGACACTTGTATTTTCTATGGTAAAGGATTTGAAAGTAGTATTCAGAAAGGGTCCTGATAGCAGGTCTGACCCGACAGTAGTATTTGGAATGGGTCATGAGAAGCCCACTTGGAAGAAGAAATCCATATTCTGGGACTTAATTTAATGGATAGACTTAGATGTCCGCCACTCACGGGACTTCATGCATATCACGAAGAATGTCTGTTTGAACCTGCTAGGCTACGTAGATATGTATGGCAAATCAAAAGATACACTTCAGGTGCGAAGAACCTGCAGCTACTGGGAGTTAGGAACGACCTACATCCGAAAAAAGAGAGCAAGAGGACAACATTACCTCCACCCTGCGAGCTACACTCTGAGC
Organism: Raddia distichophylla; assembly: GCA_005191435.1. Taxonomy (NCBI): domain Eukaryota; kingdom Viridiplantae; phylum Streptophyta; class Magnoliopsida; order Poales; family Poaceae; genus Raddia; species Raddia distichophylla. The sequence continues at coordinate 101,321 of SPJY01008338.1, forward strand.
AAGTAAGAGAAAAAAAAAGCATTATAAAGTTGTTGAGCAGCGTGAAGGTCCCCTCTGGGTACTCCTCTAACATTAAAAGACAAATAAACACAAAAGAGAATAAGATTGTACACCTAAAATCACATGATTGTCACGTGATGATGACATAGTTACTCGCAATGGCGGTGAGAGGTATTCTGCCAGACAGGGTTCGAGGGACAATCATAAAATTGTGCCTCTTCTTCAACGCGGTGACACAGAAGGTCCTAGCCTTGAACCTAATAAGCTATCTAATCTACAGGATGACGCAGTAGATAGTCTAGTTAGCCTTGAGATGATCTTCCCTCCATCTTTCTTTGATATCCACGATCACAAGATGGTTCTTTATGAACAATACCTAGATAAGTCTGATGATTGGATCACAGTCGAACAAATGGATCATTTCGACGGATGGTTACAAAATCAAGTGATGGCCAAGCAAACAGACGATGATGTATTGAAACTTTTGGCTCGGGGACCATCCATGACAATCGTATGGTTCCAAGGATATGAAATAAATGGCTACACGTTTTACACAATTGTCCAAGATAGAAAGAGCACCAATCAAAACAGCAACGTTCGTATAGATGCCTTGGACAGCAATGGAAACATGAACACCTACTATGGTTTTACAGAGAGATATGGGAGCTGGACCATGGAGCTTTGAAATTCAATCTTTTTCGGTGCCAGTGGGTGAAATTGCGAGCCATGGAGATCGACGAATATGTTATGACAACCGTGGACCTCAAGCAAATGGCTTATAGGGATGAACTGTTCGTGCTAGCCAATGATGTCACACAGGTATTCTATGTGATGGACATGGCCAGCAAATCGAAAAGAAGCAAGAAACAGAAGGACGAGACTAGCAGCTCTGATCAACAAAAGCGCCATGTGGTACTTCCAAGTAAAAGAAGGATCGTCAGAGTTGAGGGCATGAGAGACGAAGAAGAGTATGACTAGTTTGACGAGTTGCCCCCTCTCACGGTGGATGTAGACATCAGTGTCCTAGATGATGCTGACAAATCACCCTATGTACGACATGATCATAGTGAAGGATCACTTGCAAAAACAAAGTATGTTAGCAAATAAGTTCACCTATCTTGTACAGTTTTGTAATGCATATGTTAGCAAATATTTTTCTATAATATAGACTCCTTAATTACATTGATTATTATTTGATGCTTTTGACTTTTGGACACACTTTTCACTATTTATTTTATCATTAAATGTACTTTAAGCATGACTTATATTTTTGCATGTTTGCACTAAATTTTTTAATAAAACGAATGTTCAAAGGCGTGTTAAAAAGTCAAAGGCATCAAATAGAAAAAGCCCGAGCCATGTGTTTGTACAATTTTGATGAAGCTAGCTATGTACAAATACTTTTGCGCCCTTACCTGTTGACAACGAACTTTCGGTCACAATGGCTAGCAGCGCGCGACGCGGTGGGCTCTCACCCACAAGTCGTGGGTTTGAGTCTCGGCCACGCCCCTTGCACATGAACTTTTTTTCCCCGCAACTTACCGTTTTCCCCAAAATTTTGGCGTGCGTGGGGTCTTTAGTACCGGTTGGTAACATCAACTGGTTTCCGGTTGATGTTACCAACTGGGACTAAAGATTTTGGGAAAAACAAGTAGTCGCGGGTAATGTCGCTGCCATGTGGGACACAGAGGTGGCCACGTGTTATCTTCTTCCCAACAGGCCTCCTCCCTCTTCCCCCGGCCCTGAACATGCATCCAGATTTCGTATAAAGTTTAGCCTGCTTCAGTTCATCGACATTTCTTCATATATTAACTTATTTGATTTCTTGTTTTTTGATTTTGAATCAGTATCTTCACCTCCACCGCTTTATCTTCTCATTGGATTCTTATTTATTTATTTCTCATTGGAATTTGCAGTTCATCGGATATCTGCAGTTTACACTGCAATCAGCTGTGTGTTTAATGGTGCCCTTCTGCCTTCCCGAGCTCCAGCGCTATATCTTCTCCCCCCTTCACTGCTCCAGACACCCATTCTCACCGGATCTCCTCCCCCATTCTCGACTTCTCTCCTTCCTATCTCTCACCACTGCGACCGCCACCACCACCGCGAGATGCCGCGCCACTATAAGACCTGCCAGATGGGGTCGAGGCCACTGCTACCACCGGCACCAATACCGCCACCACCGGCGCCACTACCGCCGCCACCGCACGTCGCTCCGCTACCGGTCCTAGAACTGGTCCCACCCGATGGCTTCCGTCCCCGTCTTACCACCAGCACCGCGACGGGCGCCAAGCACCTGGGCGGAGCTGGACGAGCTAGTGCCGCCGCGCCCGGTAGTGGAGGACCATAGCAGCGTCCGGAGACTGAAACTATATAAAAATTAACTACATGAAACTATCTGAATTTAGTGATACGTTGAAAACAATTTCACCATAGGTCGGCAGGTCCCTATACATTTATATCAGGGACAAAGAGAAGAAATGGAGATCACGTACGGATAGATGGAGACTCATCGCACCCCGGCCAGCGGCGAGCGGCAAGATCAAAAGCAGGATCGTGGAAGGATCCACCCATCATCGCTCGTCGTCGCCGCCGTGGTGCATGCGGTGACCGGCCATGACGGCGGTTGGAGGTGCACGGCACATCACATGCACTGTTGCACGTAATCGTGTGTCCCCCCCAATGATGCCACACACGGCGCGTCCTGTATTGCATGTGTACGCTGTGCCATCTGTGGCTCAGCATCCATCTCCAGCGTTGATGTGTACGAGCTACTCCTGCTTTATTTCACTCATGTAGGGCGCGCGATGGACGACGACACATATATATGCACCGGGACACATTTTGCGATCAAGTTGGCATCTTAAGACGACACGCGCACGTCTCTCTCTCTATCTCTCTCTGTATATATAGTACAAGTATTTGGGACTCCACAGAGTCTATGCTTTGTACCTGGTTTGAAAACAATTAATTGTGCAGTTATTGCATTCACACCTTTATATGACAAATAACTTATTGTGCATACATCTATTTGATAAACACGAGTCTTGGATGAATCCGACGGCAACAAAGCATGGAGCAATGACTCCATAGAGTCACACACACACACACACATCACACTTATTATTATTATTATTATTATTATTATTATTATTATTACGTATAACTTCGTATAATGTATGCTATACGAAGTTATTACGCCTTGAATGGATTGCGATCTCGGCGTACTTTCCGATGCTACGTTTGAAGACAAGTCCCCTTGATGCATATTCTATCTTTTATGTTTATTTGCAAAATGATTGTTGAATGTTTGTGAACAAAGTTGCACTTGTTTAAATGATAATTTGGGAAAGATAGTTATTACCTGAAAAAGAAAAATGATTTCACCCTAGTATTATTATTTTTTATATTTTTTGTGCTGGCATTTTTGTGTTTCACTTTCAATTCTACTGTATATTGAGTTCGATGTTTTCCCATGATTCCATCCTTATGATTTATCCTTTTCTTACGACAACACTAGTAAATCGCCTCAACTCCTAGTATAAAAATTGCTACAAAATTGTAATTCTGAACTAATGACATTCTGGCATAGTCTATTAGTGATTTGGTGATCCCTCATACCAACATATTTGTATTGGCATAACTTGAGTATCGGCTATTGTATAATAACCTTTGTGTAGGTTACAAGACTCTACAAGGATAAGGAGCATGCTGAAGTAGAGTACACGGTTAGTACTTTTTCCACTTTTGAAAGCAGGTGATCAGATCCTATTTATGCGCATTGGGGAAAAAATATCTCATAAATGTTAACGTACATTGAGAAAATTATTACCAACATTGAAACAACAATTTTCTTCTTCCATTGTATGATAGATTGGGCCAATTCCTGTTCATGATGGCGTAGGGAAGGAGGTCATCACCCGACTGACATCAAATATGGTCACCAACAGTACATATTATACAGATTCTAATGGAAGGGATTTCCTCAAAAGGGTAACCCTCGATATAAATTTTGCTTTACATATTAGATACGATATGGTTATTTGTTTAGTTGTTACTTTCTTTAAAACCATTTGTTTATATGTAATATTGTTAGTTTGCTATATCCCAACCTTCTAATCTATATCTTAACTACTTTTATGGGTAACAATGTTTTCGATATAGCACATGGTATAGTGGTCTCCCATAGCTAATAGTGACCATGGTGGTTTTTCCGGAGGCGATTTTCTGGCGATCCCTGAACTTTGTTTTCATGGATCAATCCTCCACTCGTCCAGATTTTGTAAGTGATTGGAACTTCAATTTGGGTTTGTCTTTCTCGCAATCCATCTTTCGACGTTTTGGCTGTTCGGTGGATTTTGATTCTTCCTCGCCTCTGGGTCTTCCCGGTTTCTCTCTTCTCGTCACCTTCTCTCGGTTCACCTTTCGTATTTCGGGCGATCATGTCAGTTGGGTGCTCCATTCCTGTTTGGGAGGCTCCAGATTGGGTTTTCAAGTGCAACGCTGTTATGATTATGGATTACAATTCAATGTAGCTTCAAACAAAGTTGGTCATGCTGTTAAGAACTTTCGCTCTATTGCGAATAAAGATTTCTGTGTTCATTTCTTCTTATGGAGAGATGGTGGTCCAGGTTATAAAAAAGAATACATTTCTTGGTTATCGGAGCACTCAAATCAATGGACTACTATTTCATCAAAGCGTAAGAACAGGGGATATTCAAGCTCTGCCCATCGGGTCTCTTTCAATTCAGTTCCAGAGATTAGAGAATTTTCACCCAATCAAGGCTCTCCAGTTCCAGTTTCTTCGACAATTTCGAGTGATTCAATCTCCTTTGGTTTGTTTGTTTCCCCTTTGTTTCCGGTTGCTCGTTACCAGTTTGGCAAGCTCAAATCAAAGGATCTGCTATTGATCGGTTCTGAATCTCCCGGGAAGTTTAATCATTCAAATACCGCTCAGGAGGGTTTCCTTTGTTGGTTTTGTGGTTTTATGGGCCATTCGGCCCGACTTTGCCCCATAAAGCACAATGGCCTTTCAGGTTTTATTTGGAGGCCCAAGAAAAAAGTTTCCTGTGATAAGTCTTTAGTTTTGGAAGCTTTGGATTTTTCGGTATCAGTTGCCCCTTGCCCTTTCGTCTCCTCTCCTTCCTCGGTTCCTGTGCCTTCCCTTTCATCTGTTGAGGCGACAATGGCGGACACTCCAGTTCTCTTCCCGGATCGCTTTCTTCTGGAAGGTATGAATAAAGTGGATGTTGGACCTCATCGACGACCTATGGCGGATGTGGTTCTCAATGGGGCTCCGAGGAAGGTACATGAAGCTTTTGCTGTCGTTGATATTGATCCTATGGTTCCAAGAGGTCAGATTCCACAGATGATTGTAGCTATTATCAATATGCTTCACCATCAGTTTGGGGACATTGTGGTTAATAGAACTATGCATTTTTATGCCCTGGCGCTCTTTCAGTTTACTACACCAATGATGCGAGATATGGTAGTTAACAATAGTCCTTTTTTTGTGTACGACTGCTTGGTTTGTTTTAGAAATCAAGACAAGGGAGCCAATTGGAGGAATGCTTTCTTTGAGAATTCAGTCTGGCTGTTGTTTCTGGGATTTCCTTTGGATTATCGTAAGAAAGATTTTATTGATCAGGTAGTTTCTGCTTTTGGTCAGTTGATCTCTTGGCATCCTGATGCTAATATTCCTGCTAGGATTTTTTTGTAAAAGTTCATGTGCTCGAACTTGATGCAATCCCTAAGGTTATGGTCATTAAACAACGCCGAGGAGGTGCTTTTGGTCAATCTTGGACTTTTGCAGTTCAGATAGTTCAAATCATTAATGCTCAATTGCCAGATCAGGAGGATCTGCCTCCAGTCATCAACAACCCAAATCTACCTCATGGTCCACCTTTTCAGCATGGTGATCCAGATGATCTAGAGGAAGATTTTGCATTGGAAGCAGTACAACCCCAAGTTCAGATGGATCAACATATGCTTGGTTTTGACCATCAACCTACTGTTCCTGATGCTGCTCCAGCTGCTCCTAATGCTGTTTTATCTTTGAGTGTGGAGCTCTCTCAGGATTCTGGTTTTTCAACAGTTTCTTCCAATTCCAGCAATACAACAGTGATTCAGGATGCGGAAAATCCTCTGTCGACTGATCTATGGTTCCGAGGATGTTACTCCACTGTAAACTGCCTATCTTTGTGCCTAAGTCCTTTCTTCGGGCTGACTTTCAAAGGGTCACTGTTGAAGAACAGTTTGATCAACATGTCACTGATTTCAGTGTTCAAAGTCAGCCATTTCATTCTCCCTCAGCTATTTGTGTTTCTTCGCTTCGTTGAAGCTCTAGGATCCAAGAAAAGCATGGGGCATTTAAACCTGGGCAATATGCGGACAAGATTAGGAAGAGGAGACCCTCTGCTTCCTCTGCTCTGGCTCCAAGTAAAGCTTCAAATGCTCGTGTGACAAGGCCCAGAATTTCTGCACAATCCTTAGTGGGCCAAGCCCAAGATTTATTGGGTTGTCCGCTTCTTTCCATAGACTCTCCCTCAATTCCAGAAGGTTTAATGAAGACTTGGGGCTCTACTTATTGTGGAATCCAAGAGATGGATGTTGTCCAAGATCATTCTGATGATTAAGTTTCATTCTATCTATTGTGTTTCGCTGGACAGGGTTCTAGTTCTTTTTGGAATATGTGTCTTTCATCTAGCTGAGCCTTTCTCTTTTGCTACTAAACCTGTTATGCTTTTGTTATGGCATGTAATAACTTTGGTACTATGTGGCCATACCTTTTGGCATTCCTATGGGCTGCTATCTGTTTCCTATATCTTTTGGGTTATTTATGGATTCATCCCTTAATAAAAACCGTTCTTGGCATGTGCTCTGCTGGAATATTCGAGGCTTAAATTCATTGGATAAGCGCCTAGCTTTGCGTGAGAAAATTAAATCTTCCAATAGTGTCATTGTTTGCATTAAAGAAACTAAGAGAGAATCTATAGACCATTCTTTCATCAGATCCTTTGCTCCAAAAAGTTTTGGCCAATTTGCTTTTGTTCCATCGATTGGTAACTCGGGAGTTTTGTTGATTATCTGGAAACACCAACTTTTCTCGGTCAATGTGGTTCATCAATTTTTCCATGCTCTCACTATTGATATCACTTCAAATCTATCAGGACAATGTTTGCGTCTCACAAACATTTATGGACCGTGTTCGGGACAACAAAAATAGGAGTTCGTAACTTGGTTCCAGGACATCGATATTTCTCATATGCAAATTGGATGTTCATGGGGGACTTTAATATGATCCGTTATCCAGAAAATAGAAACAAACCTGGTGGTCTTGTCCATGATATGTTTATTTTTAATTCACTTTTAAGTGATTTGGATTTGATAGATGTCCCACTGAGCGGAGGACAATACACTTGGAGCAATATGCAACATGATCCTTTATTGCAAAAATTAGACTGGGTGTTTACTAGCCCTATTTGGATGACAAATTTCCCTGATACAAGGGTCTCTTGTTTACCAAAATCAACTTCAGATCATTGGCCTCTTTGTGTTTCGATTGGTACCTCTATTCCTAAGTCTTCAATTTTCAGATTTGAGAATTTTTAGGTAAAAATGCCGAATTTCCTTGACATTGTGGATTTGTATTGGAATTTACCCAATCATCATGTGGATTCAGCAAAAAGGATTTCATCTAAATTCAAGACCTTAAGAAGGGGTTTAAAATTTTGGAGTAGGAATTTCTCTGCTTTTCCTATTCTCATTGACAACTGTAATGCTGTTATACAAGTTTTTGATCTTCTGGCTGAAAAAAGACCCCTCTTTTCTACTGAATCATCCTTTAAGGCTTTGATTATGCAGCAGCTTGCTAGTTTGTTAACGGCACAGAATATTTATTGGCGTCAAAGAAATACTCAGCATTGGGCTCTTCTTGGCGAAGAAAATACTAGATATTTTCATGCAAGAGCAACTGAACGTCATCGACGAAACTTTATCACCTCTCTTCAGGATTCTTCAAATGAAACCCATTATAGTCATGCTGCAAAAGCTCATTTGTTATGGGTGGCTTACTCAAATCGTATGTGAATCTCTAATGACCCAGTTATGCATTTTAATCTGACAGATCTTATTCAACCTGTGCCTGACCTGGAATTTCTAATAGAACCCTTTGCCATTAAGGAGATTGAGAATGTTATCTTGAAACTTCCTTCGGACAAGGTCCCAGGTCCAGATGTTTTAATGGACTCTTTTTAAAGACATGCTGGTCTATTATCTCCAAGGATTTTTTTCTCTCCTTGCTCTGACTTCTATGATGGAAACATAAATTTGAGCAGTATTAATAGCTCTTTCATAACCCTGGTTCCAAAGTGCTCTGATCCTCTTAGGGTGTATGATTTTCGACCTATCTCTTTGATGAATTGTGCTGTCAAAGTGATAACAAAGCTTTTAACTGATCGGTTGCAAACGGTTATCACTAAACTAATCCATGACAACCAATATGGTTTCATCAAGCAAAGGACAATTCAGGACTGTTTGGCTTGAGCATTTAATTACATTCATCAATGCAAATCTAGCAAGAAACCAGTGGTTTTGCTGAAGTTGGATTTTGCTAAAGCTTTTGATACTTTTGAGCATTCTGCACTTATCGCAATTCTCCATGCCAAAGGTTTTCCTCAAAAATGGATATCTTGGATTCAATGCCTCCTTAATTCAGCATCTTCTTCAGTTATACTTAATAGTACTTATGGACAATCCTTTCCCTGCAAGCGAGGAGTTCGTCAGGGTGATCCTTTGTCACCTCTTCTCTTTGTTCTTGGGGTCGATTTATTGCAATCTATTTTAAATGGGGCTTTGAGGAAAGGCATCTTACAACGACCTATACAGGATAATTCCACTGATGATTTTCCAGTAATCCAATATGCTGATGATACCTTGATTATGCTGCCGGCAGATGCTTTTCAAATCTTCACTTTGAAGGGTATTTTGCAGACTTTTTCAGAATCAACTGGATTGAAGATCAACTATCATAAGTCGATCATGGTTCCTATCAATGTAAATGATGCTCAAATCCCTATTTTGGCAAGCACTTTTGGATGTCAACTGGGCTCTATGCCTTTCACTTATTTGGGTTTACCTATGGGTACGACTCGGCCAAAAGTAGTTGATTTTCTTCCTCTGGTCAATAGAATTGAGCACCGGCTCTCTGCAGCTAGCAGTTTTTTTATCTTATGGTGGCAGGTTGATTTTGGTTAACTCAGTACTGTCATCTTTACCAACATATTTTATGTGTTCACTGAGGATACCGGTTCAAGTTATTCAAGCAATTGATAAATTACGGCGTCATTGTTTCTGGAGAGGATCTCGAGATATTAATTCACACAGTGCACCTTTGGCTGCTTGGGATTTGGTTTGCCGTCCGAAAAGATTTGGAGGCTTGGGAGTTATTAATCTATCTTTGCAAAATCAGGCATTACTTCTTAAGCATCTTCATAAATTCTTCAACCATTTGGATCTACCTTGGGTTAAATTCATTTGGTCTATGATTTATCCACAAGGTTTTGTCATGCCTTGCTCGAGTGGACATTCTTTCTGGTGGAAACAGTTGCTATCTTTGTTTCCTGTTTTTAAAGGGATTGCTAGTTGTCAAATTGGTGATGGATCTTCTGCTCAAATCTGGCATGATGTTTGTAATGGGGATCTGTTACGTCTTCGACTTCCTCATCTTTTCTCTTATGCTCATGATCAATCAGCTCTGGTGTCTTCTTATCTGACAAATACTGATGTTCAATCCCTCTTTTTCCTTCCTCTATCGATCCCAGCTTATGAGGAATGATTAACCCTTCAGGAGTTGTTGAACAGCTGGAGAAACTCTCCTTTACTTACTGATCGGTGGACGTACATTTGGAAGAAAGATCAGTACAAGTCTTCAGATTTTCTCAAACATCTTTGGTCAGGTTTTATGAAGCATGCGATTTTCAGAAAATTTTGGAAAAGTAAGGGGTTAATGAGATGGAAGGTCTTCATGTGGCTCCTTTGTTTGGACAGATTGAATACAAAGGATTTGCTATGTAGAAAAAACTTTGTTACTGATTTTCGATGCATTATGTGCGAATCATCAACGGTGGAGACAATGCTACATTTGTTCTTTCATTTTCCATTTGCACAAACAATTTGGTGTTATCTTGGATTCTCTTCGACAAGCTCTTTGAATCTCTTCGACAAGCTCTTTGAATCTAAGGGGATTTTATGATGATCTTGTCTCTTTCTGCCAAACATCTCATTTATCTTTCCACATGGATATTTCTATATTGGTTTGCTGGAACATTTGGAAAAGAGGGGTTTGATTCAGATGTTGCTCTTCTAGTTTTAAGAGTCAACAGCGACTTAGCTTCTTCGATTGTTACTTGGCATAACTCTCTCTCAGTCTTGTGATTTCTGTAAATTTGTAAATATTTATTTTATTTAATACATACTGTAGGAGCCTCTCCTACAGTCTTTTGATAAAAAAAAATGTTTTCGATATGAGTTTAATACACTAGAGTTTTGAAACTGTTATGTACAAGTAGTAATGCACATGGGCACTAAAATATTGATCATGTGTACTGTTCAGTAACTTGAGCAAGCATAAGTTAGTTCTTAGATTGATTTGGTTTGTTAGGAGATTGAGTTGTTTGTTTAAATGCACTATTTTCTAGACCGAGTGAGTTATGCGGTAGTCCTAAATTAAGGACTGGTCAGTCATTTGATTAATTAAGCAATAAAGAATCAGTTCCCTATCCGCCTCTTCCATGCCACAAATAGCTCCAGTGCTGAGAGAAATTTTCCCTCTCATTTATTCAGACCTGATCATTACAACAACTTTGCATACTCTCATTTTGTACTCAAGTTTGTAGTGAATATTGTCTATAGGTGAGAAACTACAGGGAAGATTGGGACCTTCAAGTGACTCAACCAATTGCAGGAAATTACTATCCGGTATGCACAATATTTACATGATCACACTGCAATAATCTATTTTTCTAAAGAAGATTAAAGATGCTGTACTGCTATTGTATATTTCTTCCAGATTGAGTGATTGACATTGCAGGTCAATCTAGGAATGTTTGTAGAAGATGGGAAATATGAATTATCTGTTCTTGTGGATCATGCTGTTGGAGCTTCAAGTATTCAGGATGGACAAATAGAAATTATGCTCCACAGGTTCTGAAGTGCTCTGAGCTAGTTGGTTTTTATACCCAACTAAATATAGTAATAGCACCATATTTTGAAGCCAAAGGCCAGCTTGAATTTACATATTAGCTGGCAAAAGGTGTCAATGTTTTCCACCAAACCAACAAAATATAAGCATTTTTGAAAAGAAAGCATTTTTGAAATTCTTTCTTTTGGAACCCACCTATGTTTCTATTTTTCTATGCGAATCTTTAATTAATATTAATAATTGATATGATTAACTAGTGGTATATTTCTCAAGTTAGTTTAACCTATTGAAGTCAATCACAAATCCATGTTCAAATTCTATGCCTCGTAACCATAAAGTCGTGAATGTCAGGCGCATACTTCATGATGATGCCAGAGGTGTAGGGGAACCACTTGATGAAGTTGTTTGTGTCAACCAACATTGCGATGGGATAACGGTACACATTCACCTACCGTATTGTATATTTTTTCTAGTTCTCTGGAATCGACCTGCTACTGTTTTCACTAGCTGTCATATTCTGCCTCACTGACTTTTATAGGCCAGGGGAACCTACTATGTCAATGTCAACAAGCTAGGACATGGAGCTCACTGGCGAAGGACATGTGGCCAACAAGTTTATTCACCATTTCTTCTTGCTTTTGCTCATGAGGTATATTTGTATAATTTTCAACCTATTTTAAAAGTATTTTCCATGTTTGTACTATTTTCAACCTATTTTCAATGTATTTTCCATATTACAGTTGCTATAGTTAGTAATGATTGTTCTTACAGGATGAGAGTGGTTGGAAATCCTACCATACTGTGAAAGCGAGCATGATGGATGCAAACTATAGTCTTCCTGACAACGTCGCAATCATCACCTTGCAGGTTGATACTCTTCCTTCTTGCCCCTGCACACAATGGCTAGCACCATATAAGTATCACTAACATAGCTTGGCTCTACATTATAGAATCTTGATGATGGCACCACGCTCTTCCGCTTGGCACATTTGTTTCAGGTACATTTTTGGTTTACATATTATTTATTTCTAGTTGGTTCCTTAATACTGGTTAAATTTTACTGGAATTGCAGGCTGCTGAGGATCCTCAATATTCATTGATGGCAAAAGTTGAATTGAGAAAGGTGTTTGGAAAAAGGATAGTAAGTAAAATGTTATATATCATGTCTTTGCATCAGCAAAAGCTATTGTAAAATAATTTTGTAGGGCAACGATTCTCTCTCATGCATCAATTTCTATTGGAAAGAGACCTAACCTAAAATGCTCAATGGGTTACATTCTGCAGATCAAGGAATTGATTGAGACTAACCTATCAGCAAACCAAAAGAAGTCAGAGATGAAGAAGCTCAACTGGAAGGTTGTTGGAGACACTGAAAATGGTCCTGCCCCAGTGAGAGGTGCCCCGGTTGATAGTCAAGCCCTTGTTGTTGAGCTTGGGCCCATGGAGATACGCACGTTTTTGCTAAGATTCTGAGTTGAATTTGCTTTGATTATGGAACAAGTGCCTTTTGACAGATCTCACTGTACTACAACACATTCGTTTTCCTTCCTGTAATTAAAAGGATCATAAAAATAAGTCGCTTCCGACAGAAGAAATAATTGTTGATACAAACTCCGTTTTGATTCTCTTCGTAGTTTAATCTGAATCAACTGCTAGTTATTGGTACGCTGATCAGAAATATATTATATGTGTGCAATTTGCTGGTGAAGTTCAGCACCTGAGCTGCTCTTCAGTCCTTGTTCATAGAATTGCATTTGGAAGATGAACATTTGTAGAATAGAAGGTACATCATTAAATTAAATCGAAAAACAAAGTGGAGCGGAGAATTTCTGCATTTGCAGACAGTGGAACAATTTGTCAACTCTGGTACAGAGCAGCTGTTGCCGTTGATTGATTGTTGCCCTGCGCGTATCTAAAGGTTTGCAGTCTTTGTTGCCGTTCTTTCCGACTTATTTTTTTATTTGCTCATTCGTGTATTCGTTTGAAAAACGCAAACGTTCAGATTTTCGAGCTAGTTTTCTTTAATATCAAAGGTGCGTCTAAAGGCTTTAAAACAAGTTAAATGAAGTGGGTCATTTACTTACAAAACAAAGAATTTGTCATCTAAAAAAGTAGATAAGCAAATAAGGCAAAAAGAACATGTGATAAAGTGTGCTACGGTGCGGTTTGTGCCAAAACCCCGTGTAAAATCCGACACTGCACATCCACAAAAAAATATGATCATAGGTTGATACTGCCAGTAATGTGGCCATGCGGGCTTGAACCCCAGCAATGCTATAGGTTTTAAACTTCATCCTCAACCCCACAAGGAAAGTTTCCTTCTTGTCCCGGCCCTTGTTTCACCTGGGATAGAGATCTTCACCTAACAGGGTTACTAGGACTTGGGTCTTTTTCTTGGACAGGACACCAAATCTATGTATCTTTTGTAATAACCCTTTTTATGCTAGTTTGATCCTAAGAAATACCACTTGCTCATGAATTTATCTTGAATCGTAGCGTTTTGGCTCAACTTTATCCTAGTTTTGGTGAAGGAGCAACCCCCTATTTCACCTTGAATTGGCTGGATTTTAGATGTAGGCGAAACAATCTTATGTAGGAATTTTGATTTTTTTTTTAAAGATTTTTACCATGAAAAAAATTCCTTTGTTACGTGATTACTTAAGATTTTAACCCATTTCCACCTCTATCCTCCTACCGCCTTTGAAGTGCGTAGCAAGGGAGTTGCCACCCTCCCCAAAAGAGGCAAGGGGTTGCCACCCTACCCTCGGTGGCAAGGGGGTTGTCGCCCTCCCACCGTAGCTGCCCCGAATGATTTTTATATCTTTACTGGTACAATGCCCGTGCTCTTCCACGGAAGTACAAAAGGGAGAAAGGAAAACACAATTCGGAGCGGTTTCACATGTTATAGCAGTAAACACATCCATTCTCTACAAAAATCCCATCTCAGCAAAGAGATGAATAATCACATTTTAATATCCTTTCAGAGTTAATTTCAGAGTTAACTGGAGATTAAAACATAGAGGTTCGCATCATGAACCTCTTGTTCGATCACCATCTGAAAACAAGTCTACACGAAGTACGCGCAACTTCCTCTCCAACAGTAGCCCATGGAATATCGAGGCAACAACCAAGGCTTTCTCCACACAAAGGGGTGGTGACAACCGAGGAGCTCTAACAATATTTGATGGATCCAGACATTCTACAATAGGTCCACAATAATTAAGAATTAATGGAAACAATTTATCAAACTACACGACACAAAGATAGCACATTCTGCGGAGCATTTTCATCTCGTAGATAGATGTACAGCACCCTTTTATAATACAGGTTTACATATGAAGAATTGGAAAGAAGTATAAGCAAACCATTGCCACATCAAAAATTTACTATAGAAAAGAGCTTAACACAGGTCTAGAATGTCAAACCCGTACCGGATTATAAACCTATATTTACCATAGGAAGAAGCTTAACACATGTCTACAATATCAAACCCGTATAAGATTATAAACCAATATTTACAATAGGAAGAAGCTTAACACATGTCTAGAATACCAAACCCATACCAGATTATAAACCAATATTTACTATAGGAAGAAGCTTAAATATTTTCGATGTCATCACCAAAAAATAATTCATGCCACCAAATCCCCTACATGAAGTATAAGAAACTCTTGCCACATTATAAATTTGCTATAGAAAGAAGCTTAACACAGGTCTAGAATGTTAAACCCGTACCAGATTATAAACCTATAGCAAATATGCCCGTGCATTGCAACGGGAGAAATACTGACAGCTTTACAATTAAACATCCTTGCTGGAATCACATCATCTATATATATGATAGAGTAGCACCTTCAATTATCTGAAGTCGGTGCCCTCAATACCGCATGAGGTAACCCTTGTGCCTTAAATCTTTAGTTGATACTGAAGCCTGCGGGCTTCTGTTAGATCATATGAAGAATCAAGACCACAGCTTTCATAAGCAGCTACAACTCAGTTTTGGAATTCCATCGCACTTCAGTAGCTGCAAATAAGAGCAGTATTAAGTGCTTACACGGAGCATTTTCAAGAAATCACATAATAACATAGTCAACAAATTGCATTCAGCTGTTGATGCCTGACCAGACCCACAAAACCAAAAAAAACTACGTTTTCAATCAAATAACCACTGCCAGCAAGTGCATAGGTAATACATATATATAGATATTTGGCACACTATCTGGTTTTCAATATTTCAATCCTGTGTCATGCTGATAGTATCCACAAAAAATCAATACAGCAAGCACTGATGAATATAGTTCAGTGAGCATAACAATAGGAAAATTTTCGTAACACTCCTTAGCAAACAGTCAGTAATGAAGTGTTCGACAACAAACATGATCATCTCATTGTTTTATAAAAAATGTTCTATTCGCTACTCGCTAAATTTAGGAAAAATATTTATATCTGCAAATAAGCATGGAGTGTGATCAAAAAAGACAAATCAATGAATGCCATATTACCTGTAACCATTTTTATGCTCTCCTTCGAGCTATTCTTACACCAATTTATGCAATTAGTAGAGATTTATTCTTGCACCTATTTCTACAATTAGTAGAGATCTATTCCTGCACCTATTTCTGGAATTTGTAGAGATATATTCTTGCACCTATTTCTGGAATTTGCAGGGATATATTCTTGCACATATTTCTGTAGCTAGTAGAAAACTACATCCCTAGTTGGCGTCGGTCTAGTTGGCCTCCGGTTTCGCCGTTGTCAGGGCAGCTGATGTGCCTGGAACGGGCGGGAGTGTCGGATTGAGCAGGATGTTCTGCTTCGGAGTGCACCTCAAGTAGACGGGTGTAGAACCTGCAGAGGTGCACACCATGATGTAAATTAACCTCTCTGAAGAAGTTTGAAAGTATTTGACAGTCAAACTTTGATCATAGCGATGCATCCAGGATTCGAGGTACATCACAGATTCAGTTCGTTCAGTACACTGTTAACTATTTTGCGCAGCGCAAGTAAAATTGATAGATTGGCCATTGCATATAGTCCAAGGAATGGAACTGATTAACAAGTGAATAGTCAAGCTCATCCCAATGCATTCACACTTAAAATCAAGTATTTATGTTACAAATTGGAGCTAACTTAAGTCTGAAATTGAATTCGATAGCTCTGAAAATAGAACCATTTCTCCTATCTCTCACAGCCCCTCTAAAATTCCACATGTGGACAAAAATAATGGACTACCTCTGTTTTTTCTCACCAAGAAACAAATAAATTCAAATGATTCTACAACATCTATCGTGTACTATAACAGTACAAATAATTGCACTGCAGGGATCCCGTTGGTGAAGCAGCTCTGCACATATTTGTGGCATCGTTCATAATCAAATGGGTAGCCAACATCTAGCTACATTGCTTTGTTTACTCATCCAACACAGCCTTTTCGCCAACGCCGCCAAGTTTTTTGCCAGCGCCGCCGCCAAACTTCCCATGGCTCCCAAGCGCAGCAAGGGCCGCCGTGGGGATGCCGTGCCGTCAGCTGGCTTTGCCTTGCCTGCTTCCGCCGTCGACGAGGATGCGGTGACGCGGCTCCAAGTCTTCGTGCCACCAGCTTCCACCCGGTTCCGCGCCGGCACCATCATGCCGCGCCCCCGCGACGGAGAGATCGTGACCTTCTCCTAGGTGATGCTGGCGGGCCTTGTCCCGCCGTACTCCGAATTCTTCTTGGGGGTGCTCTCCTTCTACGAGATCCAGGTGGCGCACCTTCCGCCCAATTCCATCGTTGCGCTGGCCATCTTCACCCACCTTTGCGAAATGTTCGTGGGGGTGATGCCAAACCTCCCGCTCTGGCGCCGGCTCTTCACGCTGCACACGAGCTCGCGCTCGAGCGCGGTTGGGAGCTGCTACTTCGCGCTCCGCAAAGCCACCGCCTTCGTCCCGGCCGCGACCAAGTCCAATTGGAAGGACTGGCACCGACAGTGACTGTACGTGGAAGACTCCAGCAGCTGTGATGATCTAGCCCTTCCCGAGGGTCCTGCAGAGCCCACCGCCAGCTGGGGGCTCCAGCCCGACAATTTTCCGGCACTGAACTCCGCCGCAACGGGCTCACCGGAGCCCACGTGGTGGAGGACTTTCTGCGGCGCCGCCTCTGCCCGCTTCGCATGCGGGCGTGCCCCGCCTGGCTTTACTATGGTGACGACGATGGGACCCGCGCTGCCCCCGGAGGTAAGTACTCTTTTGGATCTTCAGGCCCTGTGGAATGCCCTTTTGTCTTTTTGGTTGTTCGCCGACTTGTTTTTTCTTTGTTGTCGTGCGTTCAGCCGCAGGGAATGTGCCGGAGGACGTGCTCCGGCTATGGCTGTCGGGGCTCCTGCTCGCGCCGGCTGGCGACAACTCTCTGCCAGCGAGCATCCGCCCCCTTTGCGACTGGGACCCATGGGAGCGCAGCACGTACTTGCACGCGCTGCCTCCCATGGAGGTTTCTGGCCCCGCGGTTCAGGTGGCCCGGGGACCCTTGCAGATTCGCGACCCCCCGCCAACGACCGGCGAGGCTCCTGCGGCCGCCGCCGCTCCAGCTGTGGCGGCCGACTCCGACCACGCTCTTGGGAAGGGCCGCCTCGTCCTCTCCTTAGACGACGACGATGAAGAGGGGGAGGCGAGCCCAAAAAGGCTCTGTCCTTCGGGCCCTTCGCTTCCTCTACCTCCTCCAGCCCCTTCTACGGGGGGCTCTGCTACTGACGCCGTCGCCCCACCGCCGGGCGAGAGCGCGGCGACTCTTCTAGAACTGGCGCCGCCTGCGCCAGCTTCTTCTGCGTCGGCACCTCCTGTGCCGGGACCAACCGCCACGCCGGCTTCTCTTGCGCCCGCGCCAGCCTCCGTCGCGTCGGCGCCTCCTGCGCCGGCGCTGGCTTCAACAGCGTTGGCCGTGGCGGCCGCGCCCACGCCTCGGCCAGGTGGCCTAACGCTGCCCCCCTCCACCTTCGCCTTTGGGGGGCGTCGCTCCAGGTAACTTTCTCTACGCTTACTTATGCTTCAAGTTAGGGTTAGCATGCTAGGTATTTTTTTCGCGTACCTCAACCCTTTTCGGTTTTTCTTTGCGGAGCAGAGCGGATGCTGGGGCTCCTTTGACCCCGACGCAGACGGCGCCCAGAGCTGGGGAGAGCGCGCCGGCGCTAAGCCTGGAGGATCCTCCGACTGCTGCCACGGCCGACGCCAACGTCATCTCCACCATCGTTGCTGACGTCGGGCGCTCCTTGGAGGCTCTCCGTGCCCTCTCCCACACTTGGGCGGCGCGGGAGAACGCTCTGGCTTCGGCAGAGCGAACCGCCGCCGAGCTGCGGCGGACACTTGAGCAGGAGGTCGCCGCGAGGGAAACGGCGACGCGCGAGGCTGCGGAGGCGTGAGCCGCCGCCGCCTCGGCCACCAAAGACGCCGCAGACCTTCGCGCCGAGCATTCCGAGCGCCTCCGGGTCCTCGCCGACATGCTGCGCACCGCCTACCGCTGCTTTCATGGTGTCTTGTACCCGCTGGGCGTCACGCTGTACGCCCCGCTGGAGAAGACAGCTGCGCAGTATGCCGGCGTCGTGGGGCGTGCCGCGGAGGCCCTGAAAGAACTGCCGGTGATGCTGCAGGCGCGGGCGATCGAAGACGGTCGCCAAGGCGCCTTTGAAGCGGCGCGGTTCGTCCTGGGCAACTGCCTTGCCCAGAACGCCGCGTTCGACCTCGACGCCGCCACCGGAGAACCTTCGCGCCAACTGGACCGGGTCGAGCAGTCTCGGGTGGCGGTCGTCGCCGGCCGCGTGTCCCAGATGTGCGGCGCAGCACCGGCGGAAGGTGACGACGACGAGGAGTAGCTGAACTCCCTTGCTCATTTTGTCTTGTAAGAAGGACCTGTCAACACTAATCCTTTACGCAATTCTATAATTTTGCAAAAAAGAGGAACTAGGGCATCCGAACGCCAAGAAGCTTTAGACAGAACGTTCTGTTGAAAGTGAGCGCTTTTTCCTTAGGCGTCTGGCGGCTTCAATCCTTATGGCCTCTCGCAATCCGACCTTAAACATTGCGTGGCGAGAGCTAGGCCTCCGGAAGTGGTCTAGTCGCCGGTGCCATCGTTGGCGCATTGCCCATTACGTGGCGAGACCTTAGCTTACGGAAGTGGTCTAGACGCTGGTGCCGTCGTTGGCGCAGTGCCCAGACCGAGCAGACACACCAGGCTAGAACCCGTCTTCCGTCTGCCTCGCCTCGCCCAGCCGCAAGCTTAAGCGTTTGCTTTTGCAACTAAGGGGCCATTAGCCTGTTGACGCAGAAACGAGGGTTTTTGCGAACACACGTGTAGAAGCGTCGATTCAGTGATCGCGTCGCAACTCAAACCAAGCATGCCAATTGATTTGACTTGTAAATCAGTAAGGATAAAATCGTCAGTAATATAAGCCTAATCGGCTTTTAAAATAGCCAGATCAGGTTATCCATAATCGGTTTTTATATTAGCCGATTACAGGATCTATCGGCTTAAAGCCAGATAGAGCAAACAAATTTATATGGATATTCAAATCTAAATCTTTTATTTATTTTTGGTATTTTTTGTAATAGCATCAGCAATAGACCCTAATGTCAATATATCGATTTTAACCAAGAAGTAGATTGAACAGATTGGTCAGGCCAAGACAGTATTCAAGTCAAAATCTGGATATAAACCAATAAACCGACTTAAAGGTTTAAAGACTGATAAGGGTAGATGTAATATAGATCGGTAAATGTTTGCGCAGACAAAACCCTAAATATGGCATATACAAGATCGATTGAACGAGACAGTTGCATATATCAAATTCGGGAAAAGCATGTGAAATATCTAACGATCGGTATTACAAGATAAACACGCATTATAGATCGATTAAATCGAGACATTGCAATATGCGAAAACATGTTAAAGATCGGTAAATCCGAGACAGTCTAACATGGTTTGTATACACGAGATCAAATTGATACAGCCATGCATACGGGTTACAAGGAGAGAATCGATTATCCCATCGAGATAGCCCTACCTGCAAGTTGAAGCCTTTCGACGATGTCGAAGGGATTCGAGAAAGTGTTTTGTGTATTGAGAGTTATATCTCTATCGAAATCTAAGGTCCTATTTATAGTGTTACAAAGTCGATACCGATACGACCTACTTTACCGTGACTTGCTTCTGATTCAAATCGTATCTCTTCCGAAGTCTTTTTCCAATCGGTATTCTTCAACATCTGTTTCTTGTTGCCGATGAAGCCCATTTCCGATTTGGCCCAATATATATTTATAGCCCTTTCTGAATATCCGATTTTCTGCCAAATTTGGGTGTCAACACCATCATGAAAGTAGCTACATGAAAAGCTACCAGAAGACTTCGTCCAGAAGGCACCATAACCGTCAGGATTTGTCATGATCACTCGAAGATATTCCTTGGCAAAGGAACCAATAACCGTCGCTGTAAATAGAAAGAGAAGGAGTGCGCTCCCACTTCCCTATAAAAGGGATTCCATGGGAAACGCAGAAGACATCATCCATCTCTCACAACAACAACAACAACAACAACAACAACAACAAGAAAAAAAAATCTCAGAAGACCCTGAGCGTCTAAAGAGAGCCTCCACCCTAATATTAGTAGTGTGTAATTAGCCTCTTGTAAATTAGCATATTGTAAGAAGGCTAAAGTGTGTGTGCCTGCCCTGTGAAGGTAATATTTCTTTCTGTTGTAATACCTTTCGGGGTTACCGAAAGGAAAAACCATATGTAAATTAGTTTGTGGAATGAAGTAGTTCTAGCTTTGAAAATCTCTATGTCCCGCCAGTTCGGTTTTTATGGTTTAAGTTTTTATGCTAGGGACCCTATAGGAGAAACCTCTGCGAACTGTTCTTAGAAATCCCTGAGTGGGTAGGGAGAACTCTGTCGCCATAGAGAAGTGGTCCCTTCGGGTAGAACTACCTGGGTAGACGATAAAAATCTATCTCATACAATTTGATGTAAGGATAGCCAGAGAAAGACTTAGCTATTTCTGAAACAAACTAGTGATAAATATGGTGAGTTCCGAGTAGGATTTTACAACCTGTGATTGAAACCCGGCTGTCTTGTTGGTATCACCAACCTGCAAAGATCCTGTTTAAAAATTTGAATTAATTCTGAATTAAATCTTAATACTACTAATAGTGGGAAGCATACACTGTAGCAAATAGTAATAATACTGTAGAAGCGGATGAATACTGTAGCAGTGGACTAAATAGTAAACAATAACTTTTTCTTAACCACTCTCAAATTCCACTCTCAAATCATTATTGTTATCTTAATAAAAATATTGGTATCAGAGGATTTAATTTTCAATCAATCCTAATTATTTTGAATTTCTCCCAGCATGCCCAGAAACTAAGCCTTAGGGATTTTACAATCTTATGCTCATGCCTTCTTATGGTTAGTTTGGTTATTTCCTAGATTTTCCAAACCTAGCAATTTTATTTTTCATGAATATAATTTTCTAGATTATGCATTGTCGTAACTTTTGTAAGTGATTTGAGGGGAAATTATTTCATTCATAAACACAAAAATACACAAAATAGTTTTTCATATTAATTTCCCATGATAATTCCCAATAATAATTCATATAGAGATTTTGGGCTATTACAGTGGCACCATTGTTTTAACCCCAATCTCTCAACCAATTCTTGGCTAGCAATGTTATTGCAACTACCATTATCAACAATGATGCTGCACAATTTGTCTTTAATCATGCCTCGGGTGTGGAAAATAATATGGCTCTACCCATTCTCCTCCTTTGCAACATTCACATTGAGTACTCGGTAAGAAATAAAACAATTGTTGTCATCCATATTAGCTTGGATCTCGTTCTCACCACTACTGAATGCCTCCTGTTGGGGAGCATCATTCTTTGGATCATTTTCAGATTCCCAATCACCATGTTCATTCAGCAGCAATATGTCCACGACCTTTGCACTGATGACACACAATTGCTCTGCTATGTGAGGACGATGCAGCAACCGATGCTACAGATGGTGCTGCGGTACTTGCAGCTGTACGATGATTATCTTGGAGTTCTTTGGTGATGAAGCTGAGGAAACAATCGACTTTGAAGCTTGAAAATATGATGAGGGCTTGGAGGTAGCAGTCCTCTCCGTTGGTCCCGTTTGTTGACGCCTCCAAGGAGTTGAAACTGAGTGATTCCCATATGATCGAATGCGTCCTTCTTGTTGAATCTTCCTCTCTATGCACATCGCTTGGTCAACAAGTTTTTACAAGCTGTTGTATGGAAACATTTCAAAAAACCCAAAAATTTCATCATTGAGACCATGCAAAAATCTTGCCATTTTTGAATCAGCATCTTCTCTAATTCCCTCTCGAAACAAAAGTAACTCCATATCCTTATAGTACTCATCCCCTTGCTCTTAGGTAAAAACCTTTTCCAAATGATGGTTGTAGATGTGTTTGTGTATAATAAATATTGCAAATCTCGTAGTCTTTTTTGGCACAAATCTTGCAGCTAGAAAAACAGGACTGAATTGAAGAAGATGGTGATAGAGGGAGCTGCATCATCACATTAGCTGCATCATGAAGAGCTCCCGGGGTCAAGCTTTTGATCCCGAACATCGAGAGGTAAGTATTCTGGAACCTACTCTTTTTATTTACCTCGTTTCATTCAACAACCTAGATATTCTAGAAAAAATAGTTTTTGTTTTATTTTAGCAAATAAAAGTGCTTTACGAACTTGAAGCTTGTGCTTGCTTGTTTCACTAGCCAGTGTACTTGTACGCTGACCGGTATTTTTCGTGCTCACTCTTCTCTATGTGTTAATTTGAGAAATATCTGGTGTGATGCCCCCAATTCGTGAAATATGCCAACACACTAGAGAAAATAAAATTGAGCAAAACTTTGTCTCTCACATGCTAGCTTGCATAAATTTTATTCCTTAATTAGTACTCAATTCTTGTGGAATCAAAATTCAATTAGGAAATTCATTAATTAGTACTCAATTCTTGTGGGATCAAAATTCAATTAGGAAAGATCCTACCTAAGTTGTTGACATTTATGATATAGCAAGATAGAGGTATACGCCTAAGAGGACTAACCGTTTGCCTAGGAAAGATGCCCGAGAAGGGTACCGAGATGTACTTCATCTTGGAACGGGGAGCCTGCATCTCGTCTAAGGTCGTCACAGAGATGATGTCTAGTGAGCTACCCCCGTCGATGAGCACCCGGGCAACGGTGGAGTTGCTGAGCGTGGGCGCCACTACGAGGGGCAGCTTTTGGGCGTTGACCATTCCCAGGGGACAGTCGTCTCAGGAGAACGTCAGTTCACAGTTGATCCACTTGGGCTCGCTTGGCTGGAGAACGCCCTTTTCAATCTTGAAGATCTCCCGGGACGCCTCCTTGAGCTCCCGCCGCGGAGCATATGCTGAGGAGCCACCCATGATGATGTTGACATGGCTGGCAGGCTCCTGGAAGTCGTTCGGGTTGCTGTCATCCGGGGCACCCCCTTTGATATTGTCGCCCTCGTCGGGCAGCGCTTGCATCGGTTCCTTGCCGTCCATGTAGGCCTTTAGGCATCCCTTCCAAATGTGACAGTTGTGCAGGTCGTGCCCGTTAGCTTGATGGAAACGGCAGAACTTAAATGGATCGTAATCCCATCCAGCATCATTCCCGGTCGCCCGGTATTGGAGATTAACAATCGGCCCACCCTGAGCTGGGCCCTGGGTCGGATCTGTACCGGCCTACCTCGCGGGAAAGAAGCCTAAAAAGCCATCCTCGGCCGTACCAGAGACCCGCCTCCCTTGCTGGGTAGCACCCCGAGCTTGGCCGAGGCGATTGAGCCTCTCCCGGGATATCTTTAGCCTGGGGGAGAGCTCCGCGGACAGCTCATCCCGCCACTTGTCCACTGGACAGCTAGCGACGGCTACCGCGCCTCGCGACACACTCAACGGGTGGCGTGGAGCTGGCTCCGAACAGTCAATGCTATATGGGGAATAAAGAGAAAGCCCTTTCCATATGCGCAGGATGCTCCCCCATCTTAGCACACCAAAATGAACACGTGTCCAGTACTTACCAGATAAGCTTATCTTTGCAGGCAGCAGACAGGATAGAGCCCGGGAACAAGACAAGGGAGCCACCACTAAAGATGGACAAAGCATGGGAAGCGCGGGGCCTGCCCTATCAGCTCCGAGCATCCTGCCACACCTATAAAAGGAGATGCCCCCAAGCAACAGGGCATCGAGTCTTCCATCCGTCGAATCCTCTAGTAGCAGTAGCAGTAGCAGAGTAGCTCCTAGTCCTAGTTAGTTCAGTGCCGAGAGCACTCCTGTAATCTCGGGATCGGTGCCTCCTAGCCCGGCCTCTGCACCCCTTACTGTTTTCCACCGATATTCAATGAGGGCTGGAGTAGAGCTATTACCCGGCAGTGGGGGCTCGATCCAGGATAAAAAAACACTCGTCCCACAATTTTCTCCTTTCCACCCATCTTCCGTCCTTCATCTCCCTCTTCGTACCATTCCATCCCCAGGTCGAGGAACCGCACCAGCCGTGCTTGGGAAGACCGCGCGGCCTGAGCCCCCTAGCTCGGCCGCCGCCCCGGGCTGCTGGGAAGGGTTGTTGTTGGGCCTCACTCCAACTATAAATTCTTCTGTCGGTCCTTGGATCCGCGGCCCGCAGCCGGCGCGTTTCCGAGACATCGACACCCGGCGGCTTCTGTTTACAGGCCTGTCCTACAATCCTCCCGTCGTTCTAGGGAGATTGGATCCGATCCATTGCAGCTACAGTGTCGGGAGGATGGTCATCCTTAATCTTTT
Source organism: Raddia distichophylla (assembly GCA_005191435.1). Lineage (NCBI taxonomy): Eukaryota > Viridiplantae > Streptophyta > Magnoliopsida > Poales > Poaceae > Raddia > Raddia distichophylla. Next base: position 126,332 of record SPJY01008338.1, read on the forward strand.
TCTTCTTCTTGTCTTTGGATGGTTGCTTCTTCTTTTCCAAGGGCACAGGACCGGGCTGCTCGGCGGACAATGTAATAGCCCAAAAAATCTATTTATCTATTTTGCTTGATCTATTTGTAATATTTTGGATACAAATGCATTTAGAGTATCTTATATCAACATGTTTAATTATAAAATGCATTTACAATTATAAATACTCTAGGTCATAATTAAAGTAGAAATTGGATACATGAGCTTATAATATTAGCTAAGTTGAATTGTATGCTCATTTTGATCTTAGCAAAATAGACCATGCACAATCCTAGATAATTTTACGGCAAAATAAAAAGATTGGTCACCTTTTTGGCTAATAAGCTATTTAAATGCCAAGATAACCCAAAAATGATTTCTAGGTTTTAGAAAATCAAGGAAAATGTAGAAAAATTCCTAGAAAATTCACAATTAAGTTTTTGATCACTCTCTCACTTCCTGGTTTGAAATGTGACCAAATAAACCTAGTAGGACCTACCTGTCAATGACTTAAGGCAATAGGAGCAATAGATCAAACACCTAGAAGACATAGGCCTTGACCATGGCGTGGGGGCCTGCCACAGCTTCTCAGCCCAGCCATTGGGCATCGCTGGCGACCAGCGCACGCCTCCGCCCCTCCCTGCCGTCTCTCTAACCAGAGACGCCGCTCCCCTGGCCCGCAGTCACCGCAACTGCCCATGAAGCCCAATCCGAGCTCGCAGAGCTCTGCCGCCGCGCCCCTGCCTTGTCCTCTTATTCGCGTCGTTGCCTGCGAGAGAGAGGGACAAGGAGCACCCTATTGACCGCCATGAAAGCCCAGTGCTCCCTCTCGCACGCCACCGCGCCCCGAGCCGGAAAACCGCCCACGGTTTTGCTCCGCGATCTTGCTCGTGCTCATAGCTCACCAAGGCCATCCACGGGTGCCATTAGACCCCAGTGACTCGCCAGCTAGCTCCGGCGTACGGACTTGGTCCACCGCTGCCGGAATCGGAGTTTCCCCCAAACTGCCACGCCGGCCCCAAAACCCACTCACGTCGTCAGAGCCCTACACTCCCCCTCTCACTCCACTCTCGTGCGCAGCTCCTTCCTGGTGCTCTCGCACAACTCTTACCCCAAGCACTTGCTCCGAGCTTCACCGAGCTCGCCGGAATGCCTTCGCCGCCCGAGAGCAGAGCAATGGCATTGGCGCATGTCCATTGCTTATCTGGTGAGCTTCTACCCTAGCGCTTGCGCCATAGAGCTCCCTTTGCTATCGTCCCACTAACCCCCTTCAATAGCAGCTTGACTCGAAAGTTGTTGCTCGGACCGCTGTCGCGCCACCGCCATCGCGTCGGACTCGCCCGTGGACAATCCACTTTGGCCTTGCTCTCGAGCAACCAAACGCACGGTAAGCCCCAAATAGCCCTCGCGTTGCTTATGCGTGCCCTAGAACTCCAGGAGCCAGCCCGTAGCGCCACAAGGACATGCTCCCCGTAGCCATTTCCGCCCTTTCTCGTTGCACCGCCGCATTAGTCCACCATTTGGTGCGCAAACGGTACCCATGGGTGCGCATTAGCCGACTGAAGCCGTAGCAACTTGAATCGTACAAAACCATGCATCGTAGCGCCCGCAATCCTCGAAACATTGTCGCGGGAGCCCTCGACTTCCATCTCACCGGCGAGAGGAAGACGATGAACGGACGCCATCGGATTTTGATCGAACGGCCACGATAGGCGGGAGCTATACATCTGCCCTCGCGCGCGCGCGCCGAGCTGCTGGGCCGCGGCAGATGCCGCCGTGGGCCGCCCCGTACTTTGCTGGAGGTTTTTATTCCCTTTTGATTTTAAATAAATCCAGAATTGACTTATGAATTTCTAAAAATAGCAAATGTAGTAGATTAAATTGGGAAAAATTCCAGTAAATACTAGATGGTGTTATGGATTTTAGAAATATAACATGCACTACTCTCTATAGTAAATCTCTGTCTCTGGAACAATTTGTTTAGATTCATAAGGCATTTTCTATTTATCCAAAAAGTCCTGAAAAGAGCTTAAATGGTTTAAAATTAGTATATGAGCATTAAAATATTCTAGAAAATTATAGAAAATACTATGACCTCTCTGAGACCCGTAGAAAAATATAATCAATTGATTAGGACTTTATTAAATGATGCTTAGCCAATTAAAAACATCAAAAGGGACATTTCTTAGAAATGATTGGGTCATAAGCTTAATCATGGATTTAATTAGTGTAATTCTAGATAAATCTAAAGAACTTAGAACTATAAACAGGGAACCTTGTGTTAACTAGATTTATCAATCATTTGTATAATTGTTTGTAGTTAGCAACAATGCGATCATGCAACTTAAGTATACTAATTAAACATATTTTGGAGTTAATGCTTTTAAGAATACATCATATCTTAAAGAAAAACTATTTTATCCTATACGGGCTCATAATTGGGGTTTAAATTATTATTACTATTATGATTACTTGTTACTTATATGAGCATAATTTCTATTGTACATACATTCATGAGTACATTTTCATCATGTCACCTTATATATGCTTACTAGGGTTACTTATGCTCTAGTGTTGCCTCATGGAATTTTCTTGATAAGTATGAACCGTAATGATTTCGAACTCCAATAGGATCACCTACCACGTTAACCTATCAACATGCCTCGTATTACCATACGCATCATGTATCATGTCATATGTTCTTTTCTTTGGTATTTATTTGGATCTTGCTAGTCGTTGATAGCTATAGAAGGTGCCCCTAACGACTCCGAGGACCCCGCTGTTGACCCAGACTACAACCCCATCAACGAAGGCGAGCCAAATTCTATCTTAAGTATGTTTGCCCATGTTAGGGAAGATTGGGACCTTTCCTAGTGAGGGATAACATCGAAGGGTTGCTTTTACTAGGGGGAGTAACATACTTTCCCTAGTGCAAGTTAAACCTTAACCTTGCATGATTGATTACCCAGTTTTGCAAACTATTTACTTTTAAAGTATCAAATTGCATGGTGATTCAACTTATGACCTAGATTGCTCATCATGATATATCATGTCATGTTCATTGATGAATTTATTACCCATGATTGATATTACCTTGATAATGTCAATATCCTTTGATTTGCATGTGATAACCTTGATATCACCTTCATTGATAACCCTGGTTTAGAAAACAAAATAAAACTGTTTAGACCTTAGGTCTGGTAAATAACTGCTTAGCACTGCTTAGGTCTCACATTTTAATGATTTGGGTCTCGAACCCCGGAACAGAGAGCCGTGTTTCTCCGACACATTCATACATACTTATGATAAACTTATGGTATCCGAGAAGTGGTTTGGCAGAGTTATGTGGTTTGGCATAGTTAAGTGGTTTGACATAGTTCTAGAAACATTCTAAGTGGTTTGGCAGAGTGCTAGAAACTGCCTTGAGTAGAGAAGTGGTTTGGCGGAGTTGAAGAAACTGACCCCGTTTGGCGGTGTACTAGAAACCGACCCCGTTTGCGGAGTTCAAGAAACCGACCCCGTTTGGCCGAGTTCTAGAAACTGACCTAGTTTGGTAGGGTACTAGAAACTGTCCACTGATTGGCAGAGTTCAAATAACTGACCCCGTTTGGCGGTGTTCAATAAACCGAACCCGTTTGGCAGAGTACTAGAAACAGTCAGAGTAAGGAGGATGTGATTGGTGTAAGTAGTGTTGTGGTGACATAGTTTGGCAGAGTTCAAGAAACTACTTTAGACACCCAAAAGCAATAATAAATATGTCTTTCCTCTGGTTTAAATTCTGCCTGGCTAAGTCTTAGGTCTTGATTTATAAACATGGCTTTATGCAAACAAATGAACCCAAAGCCTCCACATACATCTCTTAAGCATTATTTAGATGGATTTTGGCTCACCAGTGCTAGTGAGGACAAAGCACTGACACTCGCATTTAAATCCCTTAGTATTGGAGAATCCAATGGAGGACGAGGACGACTACGCCTGTCATGAGGAAGAATCGTTACCAGGAGCACGAGTAGGCCAAGAAGGCGGTTCCATATTATCCACCGGTCATATGTAGGATTACATAGCGATAGGTGTAACTTTTGGTTTTAATATTTATGCATTTTCACATACTCTGATAGTGAAGTAAGACTTTATGTACTTGGCCCATAGCCTGTTTACACTATTTGGTGATGATTAGTACATCACAAGGATGGACATGGACACGATGCCTCTTGCTCATTCCACTATAACGTCGCCAAAGTTGCCGATATTCATGCCAGGACGATGTGCTGAAACGCCGCAACGGCATGCTGACAAGCAACTTCAAGTGGGCTTTAATCCTTGGGCAAAGCCATTCATGATATCAAATATTAAGGTCCTGCAGGCCACAATGAAGATCCAAGAGCCTCCTTCATGTTCAAGCAAGCCCATGCGCAAGCCTAATCCTTCCGAAGGCCCGGTTCGGCCATCAGCGGCCATCCTGACTTTAAACAGATGCCTAGGCCAGATACGATGTCGAAATGACGCAAATGTGGACATTCTGGAAAGGTTAGGAGATCAGCTTTCAAATGCATCCAGTACCATGGAAAAATATGTTCTGGATCATTAGGAAACTATAAAATACTTAAAGGGATCAAATCTGTCAAGTGTTGCGACACTTTCTTTGGCCCATGGGCCTCGTAATTTGACGGAGGGGCATAGGCCCAGGTTGAGGACGTGGGGGCAAACCCTAGAACGTCCTCCACCTTGGCCTCCACCCATTTGGATATCCTCCACCTCTCTCCACCATAAAAACTAGCCGTCGCCGTCATATTTCTTTAGGTTATTGTTAAGTTTGTTTGTGCCGCGTGCAAAACACTTGTTCATCGGGATAGTGTCGATAGACCTGGCTTGGTGAATTATAACGTCAACTTTGGATCTGAAATTTAGATTGTGAGTTTTCTATCTTGTTCTTGCTCGTTTCTTCTACTGCGCGCAGGAATTAGCCTTTGTGGCGAGGTCATCCGGGCGTGTGCACGGTTGATAACGACATGTGCGTGGGTGTAGCGATTGCAGAGTTTCAATCTTGATGGTTGGAAGCCTTAGATCGCGAACGTCCTCGTTCCGCCAAGTAGAACCCATCGGAAGATCGGGCCGCCGTACGCATCAAGTGGTATCAGAGCTACAGTTGCCCGATAGGTATCATCTCCTTTTACTTTAGATTAGTTTCTGTTTGTTCCTACCATCCAGAAAAAGCCCCACAAAAATATTATACTTGTACCAAGACCATTGAGCCTAGATCTGTTCTTAGTTTTGCTTTTTCAAATTTTAATCCATGTGTAGTGTGTCTTAGGTGCTGTCTTGTGTGTTTCCGTAATAAAAAAATAGCTATAAAAAAAGGATCTTGTCTTCCATCTCAATTCTATGCAACGGATCAACACGAAGTTGCAGTGTTGTTCATCGTTACATGCTGCCATCCCATTGAATTGCCATATATTAGACGTGTTGACTTCTTTAAAAAAAAAAACAGCCGTGAATGACTCATGCACAAATCAAATAGCCCCTCATTAATTATTTGCCATCTTTTCTAATTCCATATTGAGCACGTAAAAAAAAAAGGGGGCTTAATTCCAGCATTTGCCAACTATACTTGGTTCCTTTCCTATTATGTTAATTTGGCATATCTGCTTCTTATTTGTTTCCACCGAAACATCTTGTTGGATGCAACCAAAAATTCCAATAGTGCTCAGGTTTTCTTTCGTACAGCATCAGTCCGTAGCAATATTTGGCTGCTATTTTGTTTAGTTGGTGACCCGAGAGTAAGAAAAGAAAAGAAAAAAAAAAGAGCCCTCGTTTTGAAAATAAAAAGAACGAAAAGTAAGTGCTCTCAGGTTACAAAGAATTGAAAATTTGTGCCTATCATCCTCTCATTTATCTTCTTTTGTGCCTGTACTCAGTTTGTGCTTACTGCTCATATCCACTTGTTCAAAGTCCTATCTTGCCATCTTTATTCTATATCCTTGTGACAACAACTTAGGACATTGTTAACTTTTGGATTATTATTTGATTTTGCATTCACGGAGTTCATATCTAATATCCTTTGCTACATATTTTGGCCTATCCGAGCTCTACTTTCTTCCAAATCAGTACAGGTTCACTTTGCAATCGCGAGCCCATCATTGTCACAAGTTATCACGAACCAGCCTCTCGGTTTGTACCACCTGTCGCAGTGGTAAGCAACTTGCAAGAACTTGGTAAAATGATTGAGCGAGAGTGACTTGAGAAGCTCCACCACCTAGTAGTTCATAGGAAATATATACATCTTGTGTATTTTTTTGTTTGCTACTAACAATGACAGGTTACACCTCCCATCGACATGTGAAAAAGTATGAAATATTTGCTCCAACTCCTCCTAGAGATATGTTTGATGACTACGATGCAGAAGATGCTTATCTTGATTTAAAATATTTGAGACAAGGTAAAAGAGTACTATAAGAAATTTAAAGCCTTGTTGAGCCTAAGTGGCCTAAACGAATGTGAAGAGGCAATTGAAAATAGATTTTCGAAAGGGCTTAATGAGGAGATTCATAATATTCTTGTCAATGAAACATACAATTCTCTCTCCCAATTGTTCAAATGTGCTTGTAAAGCTGAATGTATGTTTATTGACTCATTGAATGAAATTCTAGCCTCTTTTGATGTACCTATTGTTGACCATAGTCCTTCTACTAACACATTGCAGAAAGGCAAGCATTGTGAATAGAAAGAGGATAAAGAGGAGCACAAAAAAGAAGAAGTCATTATTGTCATGAGTAGAGAGCAAACCATTGAACTTACGCCTGTCGGCCTGTGTCAACTGATGAGACTACACAAGGTAATGAACAAGGTGATACTCTTACTCAACCTGATGATAATATTTATGATGATATGAGATTGTCCACAACTCATGCTATTCTAGAGAAATCATTAGCGGAACCCATTACTGATTTTTCTTTATCACAGAATGATTTGCGTGGTATTATTTGTGATAAAGAAGAGTTGTGCGATTGTGTTGCACTTATATCAATGACACCACTAGTGAATGAACATGTTTCTAATTTGGAATCAGACGCCTATTATGAAAAGGAAAATAAGCATGTTATTCACATTGCTAGCGAAAAGGATGAGTTGAATGTGATGTATTCTTTAAATACTTTGGGTTACATTAAATTTGACGAATGGTGTAATCTAAATAATTTAGAGAAGATGCTTTTTGCACGTGCTGAAATTCCATTGTTATCAAGAAATGTTATTTATGCTATCGCCAGAAATAATGATAAAGCAAATTACATGGTCAACCGTGTTTATATATGATCTCATTCCGTCGATTTGATTACAAAGGATGTGCATATTGTTTTGCCCTGCTTCGCTACTAAACTTTTGCAGGAGCATATGGTTGAGTCGAGGACGACTCCAATTCAAGAAAGGGAGGATGATGAGTACATCACAAGGATGGACATGGACACAATGCCTCTCGCACGTTCCACTATAACGTCGCCAAAGTGCCGATATTCATGTTAGGACGATGTGCCGAAACGCCGCAATGGCATGCTAACAAGCAACTTCAAGTGGGCTTTAATCCTTTGGCAAAGCCATTCATGATATCAAATATTAAGGTCCTGCAGGCCACAATGAAGATCCAAGAGCCTCCTTCACGTTCAAGCAAGCCCATGCGCAAGCCTAATCCTTCCGAAGGCCCGGTTTGGGCCATCAACAGCCAACCTGACTTTAAACATACGCCTAGGCCACATACGACGTCGAAATGAGGCAAATGAGGACATTCTGGACAGGTTGGGAGATCAGCTTTCAAAGGCATCCAGTACCATGGAAAAATATGTTCTGGATCATCAGGAAACTATAAAAACACTTAAAGGGATCAAATCTGCCAAGTGATGCGACACTTTCTTTGGGCCGTGGGCCTTGTAATTTGATGGAGGGGCACAGGCCCAGGTTGAGGACATGGGGGCAACCCTAGAACGTCCTCCACCTTGGCCTCCACCCATTTGGATATCCTCCACCTCTCTCCACCATAAAAACTAGCCGCCGCCGTCATATTTCTTTAGGTTATTGTTAAGTTTGTTTGTGCCGCGTGCAAAATACCTATTCATCGGGGTAGTATCGATAGACCTGGCTTGGTGAATTATAACCTCAACATTGGATCTGAAATTCAGATTGTGAGTTTTCTATCTTGTTCTAGCTCGTTTCTTCTTCTGCGTGCAAGAATTAGCTTCGTGGCGAGGTCATCCGGTCGTGTGCGCGGTTGATAATGACAGGTATGTGGGTGTAGCGATTGCAGAGATTCAATCTTGCTGGTTGGAAGCCTTAGATCGCGAACTTCCTCATTCGGCCAAGTAGAACCTATCGGAATCGAGCCGCTGTACGCATCAGGTGACATCTTGTCATCTATTATAATATTATTTAGAACTTCAATGTATGAAATGGTGACCAGCTACTTAACCTGCACTAGTGATTGATCCATTAGGACTAGTGCATGATGGTGCCTCGTCTTGGAATGTGTTTCCAAGGGGTGGTACCGACAGTGGTGGTATCAGAGCATACAACTGCAGGAACCCATACCTTTGGCCGTTAGATAAGGATTACCTATGTTATTAACAAACATAATTAATAAAACAACTTGTGATTTATGTCTTATTCTTATCCTAACATTGTTTCACCACTAATTTTAACCTTTTTATTTATTCTAAATTTCATATGGACCATGAACACGTGGATCCTATGTTCACCGAGGGAAATAGCACCTTTGGATACCCAGATGGTCCTGAGAACGAGTACGTTGTGATTCTGAGAAGGATGACACAGTACTTGGAGTTTGTGGGACAGCCTCGCTACTGCTGGAGGCTTGTTCACACGAAGCCCCATCCCGCCTTCTAGGTGGAAGTGCGTATTTATTGCGCTGACAGGGTCATAGCCCATGCTTTCCGCACCACTACACCGAGAAATTACATTGAGTTTGCCATAAGTGATGCTGATATTCAGTCTCTCCATGCCTTGACTTACTTGTACGGAGTAGAGCTTGAGGGGACTCGACACCAGCTGCCCATCCGTGGACAGGTGGAGCACATGGCGGTGCTCCAAGACGCCCCTCCACACTTGTGGGACCAGATGCTGCAGTGGGCTTGCTTGCCTTTGGGACTAACCCTGCTCAAAGTGGGGCCATTGAGGAGATCGCCATATTGAGGTCCTGTCTCGAGGTGGCCCAGAACAACTATGATAGGCTGGGATGCCAAGCACACAAAGTTCACCGTCTTCTTCTCAGGGTAAGGGCACAGAGGGACACCGCCCTTGCTCGTTTGGATCAGCTAGCACCATTGGATCAGCCAAGGAGGGCAAACATTGCCGCTATACTAGATTCCGGCCCTATGCCACCACGTCTGAGGGACATCACTAGAAGATACACGGTGCGCAAGTGCACCATGCCACCCGAGGCTTTGGTGGGTATACCTCGTCATGATCCGCCGATATGGCCACTACCTCTACCTTCACCACATTCAGATGTAGATGGAGCTTCTTCATCTCACGGAGTTCCGACTATGGCTAGGATTATGGCACCTTCCTCTCCACCAATAGATCCACCGGAGATGTCCGACGACGGTCTACACCTCCCGACACCACAACTCCACCTGCTCTAGCAGAGATGACTTTGGAGGATTTCTTGCAGCTTCGTGGACGCTACCCAGCTGAAAGGTCTTCGATTCACTACTCCCGTCGTGACTAGAGTTTTACTTAGTCTTCAGGAAATAGAACGGTGATTGTAATACTGCCATAGTAGATGATTGGCAGATGTATCCCTTTATGATGGTTGTAGTAAAACTTGAGATGTGGAGTGTTTCACTGAATATTGGATGCTTTTGTGTGGTATGTTCCACTTAATGATTTGTATTCTTGCTTCTTCATCATTGGATTTTCTCGCATTCGGCCACATGCATGCATTCATGTGCATTCCCTAAGTAAAAGGTCGATAGTGTTGCTATAATTATCTTGCATAATGCAGATAGATCGTGGGCGTGGTGCTTGCGGTGTAGGGGCTGGTCGTGGCCAAGGAGCAGCCCGTGGCCATGGTGCCGCCCTAGGGCGATGAGCTGGCCGAGGCCATGGTGCTGGCCGTGGCCGTGGCCGAGGTCAAGGCCGTGGAGGGATTCCACCTCTTGCAGCGGGTGAACCAACCATGGCGCAAGTAATGGCATATCAAGCCCAAATGCTTGGCCAAGTCCTTACTAACCAGATGGATGACTGAAACCGTCATGAAAGAAAATACCTAGGATCGATCATGAGAACTGACCCACCTCGGTTCTCTCAGACCACAGAACCTACGGAAGCTGAGGATTGGTTGCGGGTGATTAACCGCAAGTTTGGGTTAATCCACTGCCCGAACAGTGAGAAGGTACTCCTAGCCTCACATCTTTTGGAGGGACCTGTGAAAGGATCTAACGCCGCGAGAGGGGGGTGAAGCGGACTAAATAAAAATTTTAACTACCTATTTTTGGTTTTTCTTGGCGATTGGTCAAATTAAATGAGCAAGCTAAGATTAATTTATTTGACTATATTACCGGCCTAGAACTAAACGATCAAGTGGAAACTATGACTAGTCCTAATAGCCGAGGCACGTGAGCAATAAGATAGCCGAAGCAAAGTAATGCGGAAAGTAGTGAGGAAACGTAAAGGGAGGCTCACCGATTTTTAATGAGGTTCGGCGCAAAGCAACTACTCCTCGATGTGGAATCTCCCCGAAGAGAGACCGGGACTCTCTCATCCTGTGCCCGCAATCCACTCGGTAAGCTTTTAGGGTGAAGGCCCAAGGCTCGCTTCCGACCCTCACACCAAGGCCGGAATCCACCACAAGTTGGTGACTTTTCCGACACCCCGGCACCACGTAGTGGCGCCGACCTTCACGAAGAAGGTGTTTATACAAGTGATGCATGACGGAGTCTTGGACTTGACCTAGAGTCAACGGAGACTTGGTTACTTGTCGGCGACTTAGCAACTTGGACGACGACCCAGCACCCCGGAGTTGAAGTCATGCACGGCTTCCATCGGACTTCGTTTCCGGCGAAGTGGAAGCACCCGGTTCCCACACCGGGTGACCTTGCACCGGCAAGGGTTTCGTCGGTGTAGTGGTTGTAGAGGTAGCAGACGTACGGCTTGTCGACGGCTTGGACCGATGAAGCTCTAAGACGGCGAGGAGGAGACTCAAACCCGGCGGGAAGGACCCAAAGGGCACATGAACAAGACCAACCGGGAGACCCCAAAACCCTCCACCAATTCGCGGAAAAGAACCAAGCCAAACCATGGGGAGGAAGAGGGGAACCCATGCCTTACCTTCACCTTCTCTCCCTCTGCTCTCCTCTCTCTCTCACCCTAACCCTAGGTGGAGATGGACATAGGCAAGGGGGAACCCATGGGAGAAGCTCTCATGAACACACAAGCCAAGTGGGGTGGCAATAATGAGCTCTCTCAAGTCTAAACCTCAGCCCCGAGTCCTATTTATAGACCCCAAACCGACTAAGACAAGTGTCAACGCATGGGATGATCGCAGTTCAAACGAGCAGCCATGATTAATTCGAATCTAGGTCGGGGACCCCATCGGACGCTGTCTGACGGCTGTTGGACGCCGTCCGACAAACAGATCTGTGCAAATTTGCACACCATCGGACGACGTCCGATCATGTTTACTGCGCACACGGTAGGACACGCGAGAGGTGTTCGACGCCATTTCCAGCCGCCGTCGGCCGCCATCCGACTGTTGGTCGGACGCCGTCCGATAGGAGGTTTGCAGCGCGGGCTCAGCTAGGACTTAGCCAAAATTTGGCCTAGGCTTGGTCGGACACCGTCGGACAGGCCTTTCTCACTTAGCCCATGTATGGATCTATGACACGAAGGGGGGTTGAAGTGGACTAGACTAGCCAAATTTAGACTCTATATTTGTGTTTTCAAGTTCTTAGTCAATTTAGAATTAACCAACCTAGAGGCAAGACCTAAATTGACTAAGCAACCTAGCTATCGAGTACAAGCGCGGAAGTAACTATTATCCTAGCTAGACCAAGCAATGCATAAACAAGATAGCCAAAGCAACGGGAATTGAAAGTGCGTAAATGAAAAAGGGAGGCTCACCAATTTTTTAACGAGGTTCGGCGCAAAGCACCTACTCCTCGATGCGGAATCTCTCAAAGAAAGACCAGGACCCTCTCGTCCTGAGCCAGCAATCCACTTAGTAGGCTTTTAGGCCAATGGGCCAAGGCTCGCCTCCGACCCGGTACACCGAGGCCGAGTTCCGTCACAAGTCGACGGCTACTCGACACCCCAACCCCACGCAGTGGCGCCGATCCCCACGAAGGAGGTGTTTGTACAAGCAACGTGGACGGAGACTCGGTCTTGACGCGGAGACCCCAGAGTCTTGTCGCTTGCTCGTCCCGGCAACTCCGCGAAGTCGTAGACACACAGCTTCCACGCTTCGAGTCCGGCGAAGAGGAAGCACCCGGTCACGAGCCGGGTGACCTTGCCCAAGGCTAGGGTTTCCTTGGTGTAGTGGTACGCTTGGTGAAGTGGTACGGCAAGACGACGGCTTGGACGATGAAGCACGTGGGCGGCGAGGTCGAGTCTCAAACCCGGCGGGAACAACCCTAAGAGCACTCGAACACGGTGACCGGAAGACCCCAAGAACTGACCAAAACCCGCGGAGAAACCAAGCCAAACATCGAAGAACGGAGGGAGAAGCCCTTGGCCTTACCTTCTTCTTCTCTCTCTCTTCACCTAAACCCTAGGTGGAGGTGGACATGGGCATGGGAATCCCATGGTAGAAGCTCTCTCTCTCTCAAGAGTGGAGGTGGGTGGAAAATAATGAGCTCTCTCAGCTTCCCAAGCCTCCCTCGAAATCCTTATATAGTGCCCAGCCCGCTAGGGACACGTGTCAAGCATCGGGCTAGGCAGGGGTTCAAACGGGTGGCTCAGATCCTGCCAGCGCGCGCCGCCGCCTTTCATTGGACGCGTCGAATGAATTGTGGGCGCGCGCTGGCTAGGTGTGCACAGTGTGTTCGACTGTATGCCAAGCCCTGGTCGGACGCATCCGTTCACTCATCGGACGCGTCCGACAGTAACTTTTTCACTTCGGACGCTCTGGGACTTAGCCCAAATCCACTGCGCTGCCTCTCGTCGGACGCGTCTGATAAGTTGTCGGACGCGTCTGATGAACCATTTTCTTCGGACGCCAGATTCGCTGCCCTATCCCCAGGTGGTCGGACGCGTCCGATAGCGCGTCGGACGTGTCCGATGACTGCTTCCTGGCAGCAATCTCACCTTTCTCTCAACGCTTCTCACCCGCTCTCTCTCTTGGTCTTGGGTGGCTTGGAGAAGGTTGTTGGTCACTTTGTCGACTTCTGGGGTAGGTAGGTTCGGGCTTTGGACTAGGTGGGACACACGAAGGCTTCCGGATATGATCGAACTAATTTGGATAAGCACGGAAGGCTTTGGGCGGTAGTTTTTGCGCCTAAAGATTTCGACTTGACTTGGTGGCTACGAAACTTCCCCGGATATGACCTACCTTGCCTCGGATGCTTCTGGGCCCATCCGGTGGCATCGACTCCTAACCAACTACCCCCTCGGACACCTAGCAGTCTCTCGGACGCTCTCGAACGTTCTAGAGTACTCACCTAGACTCTACCCGGAGAGACGACGATGAGTGCTCAATGAGATCGATTGGCCAGAAATGAGACTCGCACCTGTCGTGCTCGAGTCTCGGACACACACGCAACCAGAATCATTAAGAGAATATGCTAGGCAAAATAAGATCCTTCGGTTGATTTGGCACCAAATGCCAAAACATCTAGACCTAGGAGTCCTAGGACTTATAGCCCACCTCTCTCTCACTTCTCTATCATCCCCTTCCTCTCTCTAGCTCCTCAGTTGCTTCGGGGTGGGTTGTTGGCCATTTTTGTCGGCTTTTGGACACGATAAGATCAACTTGGCTTTGGATAGGATCGACGTGGCTTTTGGGCGGGAGGTTTCCCGCCTAGTGTATTCGAAGTGAACCTGGTGGCTACAAAACTACCCAGACACATCACACGGCGCCTCGGATCCTTCCGGGCCCTTCCGGTGACTTCAATTCTAAGCGAAATACCCCTCGGACACCTGGCATTCTCTCAATCCCTCTCGAAGGTTCTAGACTCTGCTAGACTCAAAACTAGAGACGACGACTCGAGTGCTCAATGGGACTGACCTGCCAGAGACTGAGACTCACACCTGATGTGCTCGAGCCTCTGACAGGCACGCCCAAAATCATTAAGAGAAGTGCTAAGCAAATAAAGTCCTTCATTGGTTGACGTGGCACCAAATTCCAAAACCCTAGACCTAGGAGTCTTTGGACTTACAATCTCCCCCTTTTGGCAATTTGGTGACAAGACATGCAAAACAATCTCAAAGCAGTACAAATGCAGATGTCTATGGCAAGGGGTTAGTTGCATTAGCCATTAATCCAAAGTAGCCGAGTATTGAGCATGTTTGAGCTTTAGCCAACTAGAGCACATCACAAGCCAGCTCATCCAAACGTAAGCACATTCTAGTCAATTTGGAGAGCACATGATCTATTCAAGAGCAAGTTACAACACAAGTGAATGTGATCTAGTCAATGAGCAAGATACAACTCATATGAATGAGGGCCAAACAAGAGCAAGATGCAACCAAATTGCATGGGACAATTCATGAGCAAGATACACATGCATAGGCATGATTATATCAAGAGCAAGATACAACATGTACATGTGTTTGAGCAAAGTTTAGCACAAATGTGAGCAATGATCTAGAGCAGGCATTTAGCACAACCACAAGCCAAGGCAAATCAAGGTAATCAATGGCAAATGCAAATGACTTGATTCATAGCTCCCCCTAGATCAATGCATATGTGAATTGAAGTGCTGAAATTGAATTCAGGCTCAAATTACTGTCATGCTCCCCCACGATACATGCTCATAACAACTATAGCAAGCGCTTTCCATCACTCCCAAAGCCAGTGTTTAAGCAATTGAGAATGGTTTTTGCAATTTTCCTCCCCCTTCTTGTAAGCAAAATGCAAAACGATAGCTAAACTGGCACCACTTTAGGAATGCATATGAGAAAGCGAACTAGGAGCTTCACAATTTATACCAACGCCAAACAAGATCATTAGGTCGCCACATGACATATCAAGACTAGTGCAAGGTCACATCAACTTAGTTCAAATTAAGCCATTTCCATGGGATCTTTACTAAGTGTTAACCGAGCACAAGAACAAGGTGAACCTATAGCCACAAATTCCTAGCACGCCATTCTAGTGTAAGGGAGAATGCTAGCTAACATCACTATTGGTGCTAAACCATTACAAGTTTGGCAGTCAAGCTTCAAGAGATAAAATGTTTTTGGTTGAACAATTTTTACTAAATTTTTTTAAGTATTTGGCTTGCGCCTCTTTTCAAATTTTCTGTTTGACTCAAGCATCAGTTGAGAACAATTTGTGAGGCAATTTCAGCTTATTTATTTTTATTTGCTCAACATTTTGAAAAAGGTTCTCAATTGGCTATCCTGCTACCCCCAGTAATGGAATGTCCAATTACACGTGCTAGATTCTAGATTATCCAATGAACAAGAATAGCAATGAGAGAAACATGTGGCTCTAGATAACCTAGCACAAGTTCAAGGCATCATTTTAGTAGGTACATTTATTAAGCTTCATATGAGTAAGTGATTTAGTTTCCAAGTGCTAGCTTTCAAGAACATGTAATGAAGCTAACAGCACAACCTGAGAAGCGTGTATAAAGAACGAAGCTCAAAATCACACACTCATATGCACAGGTATTGTAATGGGACCTCTCCCGTAGTACAGTCTAGATGATCAAATTGCATTTGACTTATCAAGCACATTTAGTTCATTGCGAAATTTGCAGAACCTATTCTCATCTAGTCGTTTTGTGAAGATGTCGGCAAGCTGGTCATCGGTTCGCACATGCTCAAGCACAATGTCACCCTTATGAATGTGATCTCTTAGGAAGTGGTGGCGGATGTCAATATGCTTGGTACGTGCATTTGGACTGCATTGCATGCAATCTTTACTGCGCTCTCGTTATCACACAACAAAGGAATGTGGTCAAGTTTTATACCATAGTCATATAGAGACTGTGTGAGAAAGTGCAATTGAGCACAGTTGCTCCCTGTCGCTATGTATTCGGCCTCGGTCATTGATAGTGCCATAGATATCTGTTTCTTTGAAGCCCAAGACACCAAGCATCTACCTAGGAAGTGACAAGCGCCCGAGGTGCTCTTGCGGTCGATTTTGCATCTCGCGCAGTCCGAGTCGGAGTAACCGAGGAGCTCAAACCGCGCACCCTTCGGGAACCAAATTCCTATGCTAGGTGTATGCTTAAGGTATCTAGAATGTGGTCATGTTTTATACCATAGTTATATAGAGACTGTGTGAGAAAGTGCAATTGAGCACAGCTGCTCCCAGTCGCTATGTATTTGGCCTCGGTCATTGATAGCGCCATAGAGTTCTGTTTCTTTGAAGCCCAAGACACCAAGCATCTACCTAGGAAGTGACAAGCGCCCGAGGTGCTCTTGCGGTCAATTTTGCATCCCGCGCAGTCCGAGTCGGAGTAACCGAGGAGCTCAAACCGCGCACCCTTCGGGAACCAAATTTCTATGCTAGGTGTATGCTTAAGGTATCTAAATATTCGTTTTACCACTTTTAAATGCATTTCTCTAGGAGCAGCTTGGAATCCAGCACACATACAAACGCTAAACATGATATCTTGCCTGAAAGCAGTCAAGTAGAGCAAAGCACCAATCATAGAACGATAGAGCTTGGGATCAACAGGAGTACCTTGAGTGTCGAGATCGAGATGCCCGTTTGTAGCCATAGGAGTCCGAATGGGCTTACAATCATGGAGCTTGAATCGCTTGAGCAGGTCGTTGATGTACTTCTCCTGAGAGATGAAAGTGCCCGTACGTAGCTGCCTGAACTGAAACCCCAGAAAGAAACTAAGCTCCCCCATCATCGACATCTCAAACTCCTAGGCCATCAACTGACTGAACTCTATGCACAGAGCTTCATTGGAGCTGCCAAAGATTATGTCGTCCACGTAGAGCTGGAAGAGAAAGAGATCCCCATCTGTTACCTTGGTGAATAAGGTTGAGTCGACCCGTCCAACTCTGAAGCCCTGCTGAGTGAGGAATTTCTTCAGTCTCTCATACTAAGCCCGTGGAGCCCGTTTCAGTCCATATAGTGCCTTTGACAACTTGTACGTATGATCGGGGTGTTGTGGGTCCTCGAAGCCAGGAGGCTGCTCAACGTACACTAACTCACCAATGTACCCGTTCAGAAATTCACTCTTTACATCCATTTGCTTGAGAACAATATTGTGACATGTTGCGAATGCCACAAGCAGCCTAATTGCATCCAAACGTGCGACTGGTGCATAGGTGTCTCCACAGTCAATCCCCTCGATCTGTGAGTAGCCCTGTGCCACAAGTCTAGCCTTGTTTCTAACCACTGACCCGAACTCATCTTGCTTGTTTTTGAACACCCACTTGGTGCCGATCACATTGCAGTCCTTGGGTCTCTCCACAAGTGTCCATACCTCGTTCCTCTCGAAGTTGTTGAGTTCCTCGTGCATTGCATTGATCAGTCGGCATCTGTAAGTGCTTCCTCAACTTTCCTTGGCTCAAGCTCGGAGACGAAGGCCCGAAACTAACAAATGTTGGCTGTCCTAGACCTAGTCTGCACTCCACGTGATGAGGACATCACCACGTCGGATACACCCATGGGATCAACGACCAAAGTCTCTCCTCCCAACGAAAGAGATCCCCATCTGTTACCTTGGTGAATAAGGTTGAGTCGACCCGTCCAACTCTGAAGCCCTGCCGAGTGAGGAATTTCATCAGTCTCTAATACCAAACCCGTGGAGCCTGTTTCAGTCCATATAGTGCCTTTGACAACTTGTACGCATGATCGGGGGGTTGTGGGTCCTCGAAGCCAGGAGGATGCTCAACGTACACTAACTCACTTATGTACCCGTTCAGAAATGCACTCTTTACATCCATTTCCTTGAGAACAATATTGTGCCATGTTGCAAATGCCACAAGCAGCCTAATTGCATCCAAACGTGCCACTGGTGCATAGGTGTCTCCACAGTCAATCCCCTCGATCTGCGAGTAGCCCTGTGCCACAAGTCTAGCCTTGTTTCTGACCACTGACCTGAACTCATCTTGCTTGTTTTTGAACACCCACTTGGTGCCGATCACATTGCAGTCCTTGGGTCTCTCCACAAGTATCCATACCTCGTTCCACTCGAAGTTGCTGAGTTCCTCATGCATTGCATTGATCAGTCGGCATCTGCAAGTGCTTCCTCAACTTTCCTTGGCTCAAGCTCGGAGACGAAGGCCCGAAACTAACAAATGTTGGCTGTCCTAGACCTAGTCTGCACTCCACGTGTTGGATCACCAATCACCTGCCCGGATGGATGATCTCGGGCAATTGTGTGGTGCTGTCTCAGGTGCTGTCATGCTGCTGACTCAACCTGCTCTGTGGCTGCCTCTAGTGCTGACTCTGAAGCTGTACTATCCTCTGGAGCTGGAGCAGGCGCTGACTCAATGGAGCTGTTGTGCTGAGGTGATGCTCCCCCTGATTCATGTGCCCGGTCAGGTGTTGGTGGAGGAACTGGTGTTGTCTCATCCTCTGGCTGTGCCTCCACTAGCCTGACATCTCCCACTGGCATTTGTTGCACTTCTCTAGTCAAGTCCTCGTCTGCCACGTCATCCAAACTGTCAAACTGCCCCTAGGACCCGGCTGTCTCATCAAACTTGACGTCACAGCTCTCCTCAACTAGCCCTGTCCTTTTGTTGAACACTCGGAAGGACTGTGATCTATGTGCATATCCCAAGAAGAAGCACTCATCGACTCTGTTCTGAAACTTCCCGAAGTGCTGGCGCTTCCTGTAATGTACACCTTGCAGCCGAAGACCCTGAAGTAGCTGATTGTTGGCTTTTTCCCAATCAGAAGCTCATAGGCAGTCTTGTTGAGCAACTTGTGCAGGTACAATCTGTTGACGCAGTAGCAAGCATTGTTGATCGCCTCAGTCCAGAATTCATCAGGCGTCTTGTACTCGTCCAGCATTGTCCCTGCCATCTCAATCAAAGTCATGTTCTTCCGCTCAACAATGCCATTCAACTCTGGAGTGTAAGTGGCAGAGAACTGATGCCCTATTTCTAGCTCATCACAGAAATCATGCACATTAGTATTCAAAAACTTCAATCCATTGTCACTTCTCACCCGTTTTTATTATACATTCAAATTCATTTTGAGACCTTTTTGCAAATCTTTTGAAAACATCCCCAACGAGGCTTTTGTCTATCAAAAAGAAGACCCAAGTGTAACGGGAGAAGTCATCTACCACGACAAGACAGTTCAAGTTACCTCTTAGACTCACGTACGTGGTAGGACCGAAGAGATCCATGTGCAACATTTCGAGTGGACATGAAGTGGACATTATGCTTTTAGCTGTGTGTGGACTAGCAACTTGCTTGAAGTGGACATTATGCTTTTAGCTATGTGTGGACTAGCAACTTGCTTCCCCGCTTGACATGCACTACACAACCTAGACTTCTCAAATGTGACGTCCTTGACCACACGAATGAAATCATTTTTTATCAACTTTTTTCAAATTTACCATTCCCATGTGCCTAAGGCGCCTATGCAGAAGCCATCCTAGTTTGACTTTGGCAAGTAGGCAGACCGAGTTTGTCGTGGTTGCAACTCAAACTTTGCAAGAAACAGGTTTTGGAAACAAAAAGCTTTGAATACCAAATTATCATTTTGATCCAAAAACCTCATTTCAGTCGGTGAGATGTGACAATGGAACCCCAGGTCGAGCAACTGGGAAACGGAGATCAGATTAGAATGCAAAGGTTCTACAAGGAGGACGTTTTGAATTGAAAGTTCTGGAGAAATATGTACCTCCCCCGTACCGATCACTCGACTTCGGCTCCCGTCACCAAAGGTTACCTTTTTCGGGAAGCTTCCTTCTTCCCCGAGTGAGGTGAACAACCGTGCATTGCCCGTCATATGCTGAGTACACCCACTGTACATAATCCATTGACGGCCACCTGTCCTGTAGTTCACCTGCACTCACATCCAGAAGAGAGAGTCACTTCGAAGACTTGAACCTATTTAATGGGTCCCCGAGGGTTAGTATTAGGAATAGTTAAAGCATCAACTAGTGACTTCTTGACCCAGACTCATGCTCGGTGTTCGTTGTCCTCTTGACGACCCACAAACCTAGCAATTATCCTACCATGCTAACTCATCCTAAGCATGTAGTTCCCATCTAGCTCTAAGTGATTCCTAGGAAGGTATGGGTTTGGTCTAGTCCACATGTTAGGTCTAGGTTGGGCCCTAGGTAGTGCTCTAGGTGGAACTCTCCTTCCTGTGTAACCCCTAGGTGCTCCCACAAACCCATGTGGCTCAAAGCTTGGTCTAGCTGGTCTGTAGTTCCTATCCTGACCATAGCCATTCCACCCATTCCATTCTCCTGTCCTAGCTGGGTATCTACCCCAATAGTCACCCCTACTAGTAACCCAAGTGTTTTGCCTATAGTTCACTATGGGTCTAGTGTTCCAAGTTCTAGACGTAAAGTTCTCCCATTGCCCATTTCTATTCCATCCTCTAGGCTGCCAGTTGTTGGGTGGTTTTGTTCTAGGACGAGGGTTTCTAGTGTATTGCCAAAAGTGGTAGTAGTTGCTCCCCCTGGGTGTAGCACGAGAGGTATCGGCACCATTGGTAGATGCACGAGGAATAGGACCCTTTCCCTTTCTCCCCTTGGGCTTCTTCTCGGGGTTGACCCCCAATCCGCCCTTCTCGAAGACAGGTCGCTGGTCCTTGAGCATCTTGTCAAGGCCAAACTCCCCTCGTAGCTCATAACCTCAAACTTGGCCAACTTGGCTCTCAGCTCAGCATTTTCACTCACTAGCCCCTCACACTTAGCCATTTTCTCTCTTAGTTCACAATTTTCCCTCACAAGCTCTGCATTTTCTATTATCAAATCCCTTGCCGCCAATGCCCCCTTGCAATGGTCGGGATCACATAAGCCACCATTACCCCTAGAACCATTTGAAGAGGAAGCAATCACAGCTGGACTACTAGCACATGCATTTTAACTTGAAGGTACATGCATAAGCAAACTTTCAACAGAAGTAACAAATTTTTGCTTGTCACTAGCACTAGGTACAGTAGGTAATGGTGCAGGTAAAGGAGCATGTGAATTAGGAGCATTATCACACAGACTTGTAGGATATGAGCTATCATCAAGAATGTTAGAAACTGCTGACTGGGGCACAAGCAAAGCACTACTAACTGCATTAGGCAAATCAAGCACAGGAGCAACTCTACTAGAACGTGCAAGCAAAGTGACAGGTGGTATAACACTAGCAGGAGCAAGCAACTCAGAACTAGCAGGCAAAGGATCACAAGTCATGGCATCTAGTTCAATAGGTGTGTCAGGCTCAATCAACTCATTATCTACACACTCTTGACTAGAAGCATATTCAAAGGTAGACAAAGCATTCATAGCATCATCCAAAGCATTCCCAGCCACAAGCATGTCATTCCTATCTTCTAGTTCATGCTACTGTTCTAACAGTTTGTCTATCATATCTTCTAGACTTGTGTTTTCCTTGCACACTTCATCATATTTAATCTTAAGTTTTTCATATTTATTCATGTATTGACGTGCCAGTTTTTCTCCCGTCTGTACTAGACCCCATACCCATTCTAGATGTTCAGAAGATCCAATCTCATACAGACAAGAGGTACAGTTAGAAGAGGCTGAGTCACTCACCTCATCGTCGGTCGGCTTGGAGGAGTGTGCCATGAGGCACCGAGGAGGAAGTACTGCCTCTGGAGCAAACTCGATGTCGGATTCCCATCCGTCTTCGTCAGAGGTAGCCGCCAACAAGCTTATAGGAGGAAGAGAAGGTGGTGGAAGTACTGACTCCGGCAGTGTGAGGCCGATCAGTGCCTTCTGCTACTCTTTGATCTTCTCCTTAGCACCCCCTTCACTTGAGGCAGAGGAGGAAGACTCGCCGCTAGTGCTATTGTCGGTCTCCCACTCACCGCCGATGGCTTGCTTCTTGCCGCTCTTGTCAGTGCGACGGAAACTGAACTTATATCTCCTGGACTTGTGCTTGGGCTTGCCCTTATCCTCACCGCTGCTTCCCTTGTCCTTGCCCTTGTACTTCTTCTTGTTAGGGCACACTGAGGCGATGTGACCTCGCTCGTTAAACTCGTAGAAGCGAATGGAGGCAAGGGCTTTCTTGTCCTTGAAGTATCTGGCCCCGTACTTCATGAAGGCTCGGGTGAGCCTGTTCACTGCAAGTGCCAGGCTTGGACTCACTTGCTCTCCCTCTGAGCTGGACTTGGACTTGTTGGTACTTGGCTTCTCACTTGGCTTGGATGTCTTGACATGGAGAGCAATTGCCTTCTCCTTGGGCTTTGGAGGCTCATCGTCATCGCTGTCGTTCACCAACATCTCATGAGCAACAATTTGCCCAAGCAGCTGCCTGGGAATCATCATCTTGACCTCCTGACTCTTGAGGATGACGAACTCCTTGTACCTATCCTTAGGAAGCACCGACATCATTCTCCTGCATACATCCAGGTTAGTGATGGCGTAACCGAGCCCCTTGAGCTCGTTCACCAGAGGGTTAAGTCGAGTATACATTGCATTCGCATCTTCACATGGAAGCATCTTTAAGCGATCAAAGTGCCTCCTATGCACTACAATTTTCTCTTCTTTTATCACATCCGTACCCTCATGGATTTCTACCAGAGTTTTCCATATGTCATGTGTAGTGGGAAGATTGCTAACCCTCTCAAAGGCTACCCCCAAACAACCCTCTCAAAGGCTACCCCCAAACCAGAAAACAATGCATTTTTAGCCTTAGCGTCTAGGTCAAGTTTTATGATTGGAGCGGCAGTGGGACCTATTTCCTTGTCTACTTCAAATCCTAGAGGAGACTCTACCACAACCCAAACCTGTCGACCTAGAGATTGAATGTAGGTTGTCATTTTTGTTTTCCAGTGACTAAAGTGGGTGCAACTGAACAAAGGGATCCTATTCCCAGCTACACTACCCCCATCAGCCATTTTGACTCTATGCGGTTAAGCAATAACAGAGAGCACCGTGCCTCTGATACCACTTGAAAGGATCTAAGGCCGCGAGGGGGTGAAGCGGACTAAATACAAATTTTAACTACCTATTTTTGGTTTTACGTAGCGAATAGCCAAATTAAATGAGCAAGCTAAGATTAAGTAATTTGACTATATTACCGGCCCAAAACTAAATGATCAAGCGAAAACTATGACTAGTCCTAATAGCCGAGGCACGTGAGCAATAAGATAGCCGAAGCAAAGTAATGCGGAAAGTAGTGAGGAAACATAAAGGGAGGCACACTGATTTTTTATCGAGGTTCGGCGCAAAGCACCTACTCCTCGACGCGGAATCTCTCTGAAGAGAGACCGGGACTCTCTCGTCCTGTGCCCACAATCCACTCGGTAAGCTTTTAGGGCGAAGGCCCAAGGCTCGCTTCCGACCCTCACACCGAGGCCGGAATCCACCACAAGTCGGTGGCTTTTCCGACACCCCAACACCATGTAGTGGCGCCAACCTTCACAAAGAAGGTGTTTGTACAAGTGACACTTGACGAAGTCTTGGACTTGACGCGGAGTCGACGGAGACTTGGTCACTTGGCGGTGACTCGGCAACTTGGACAATGACCCAGCGCCCTGGAGTTGAAGTCGTGCACGGCTTCCCTCAGACTTCGTCTCCAGCGAAGTGGAAGAACCCGATTCCCGCACCGGGTGACCTTGCACCGGCAAGGGTTTCGTCGGTTTAGTGGTTGTAGAGGTAGTAGACGTACGAGGAGGAGACTCATACCCGGCGGGAAGGACCCAAAGAGCACATGAACAAGACCAACCGGGAGACCCCAAAACCCTCACCAATCTGCGGAAAAGAACCAAGCCAAATCATGGGGAGGAAGAGGGGAGCCCTTGCCTTACCTTCACCTTCACCTTCTTTCCCTCTCCTCTCCTCTCTCTCTCACCCTAACCCTAAGTGGAGATGGACATGGGCAAGGGGGAACCCATGGGAGAAGCTCTCATGAACACACAAGCCAAGTAGGGTGGAAATAATGAGCTCTCTCAAGTCTAAACCTCAGCCCCGAGTCCTATCTATAGACCCCAAACCGACTAAGACACGTGTCAACGCATGGGATGATCGCAGTTCAAACGAGCGGCTAGGATTAATTCGAATCTGGGTCGGGGATCCCGTCGGACGCCGTCCGACTGACAGATCTGTGCAAATTTGCACAACGTCGGACACCGTCTAACGGACGGTCGAACACCGTCCGATCTCGTTTACTGTGCACACGGGAGGACGAGCGAGAGGTGGTCGACGCCATTTCCAGCCATTCGACAGGAGGTTTGCAGCGCGGGATCGGCTGGAACTTTCAAAAGAAATTAAAATTGCCTATTCACCCCCCTCTAGGCCTTAGGATCCTCTTTCACTGTGCACACGGGAGGACGAGCGAGAGGTGGTCAACGCCATTTCCAGCTGTTCGATAGGAGGTTTGCAGCGCGGGCTCAGCTGGAACTTAGACAAAATTTGGCCCGGGCTTGGTCGGATGCCGTCCGACGGCGGTCAGACACCGTCCGACGGGCCTTTCTCACTTGGCCTACCTCTCTCTTACTTCTCTCTCATCCCCTTCCTCTCTCTATCTCCTCCGATGCTTCGGGATGGGTTGTTGGCCGTTTTTGTCGGCTTTTGGACACGATAAGATCAACTCGGCTTTGGATATGATCGACGTGGCTTTTCGGCGGGAGGTTTCGCACCTAGAGTGTTCAAAGTGAACATGGTGGCTACCAAACTACCCAGACACGTCAAACGGCGCCTCGGATCCTTCCGGGCTCTTCCGTTGACTTCAATTCTAAGTGAACTACCCCTCGGACACCTGGCACTCTCTCGATCGCTCTGCAAGGTTCTAGACTCTGTTAGACTCAGAAATAGAGTCGACGGCTCGAGTGCTCAATGGGACCGATCTGCCAGAGACTGAGACTCGCACCTGACGTGCTCGAGCCTCTGATACGCACACAACCAAAATCATTAAGAGAAGTGAGAAGCAAATAAAGTCCTTAATTGGTTGACGTGGCACCAAATGCCAAAACCCTAGACCTAGGAGTCCTAGGACTTACAACCTGCTCTCGCTTGGTGGGAGAATTACATCGCTACCAGACCTGCCAACGATGGCAATGAGGGTGAAGATGATGATAAGGAAGAAAATGACCATCCAGCTCAAGACGAAGAAGATGAGCATGATGAAGAAGCTAGGGTGTTTGTACCGTGGGAGGAGTTTGAAGAAGCTTTTAAGGCAAACTTCGTCCCAAAAGGAGTGCTAAGGATGAAGAAACAAGAGTTTAGGAAGCTGACCCAAGGTGCAATGGCCTTGACTGAGTACCTCACTAAATTTAACTACCTTGCAAGGTATGGTCCCAAGGATATCAAGGATGACAGGGAGATGATGGACTACTTCACGGAAGGACTCAACTCTCGGTTCCTTACCCGACACTTCCTTCTCCGCCACACCAGTTTCCAAGAGTTGGTCAACGATACTTTGGTGCTCGAGAAAGAGCTAAAGGATGATGCGCTTACCCGTAAGCGTAAGCTCGTTGCGCGCTCTAGAGCAAGTTCAAGTCTCCCCAATCCAACCAAGACTTCTTTCACCCCGCATACCGGAAATGCAATCGGATACCCTCGTCGGAACAACACTCCTCCTTCTGGCCGTGGTAACGCACCCCAAGGGAAGCCAAGAGGCATTGGATGTGGACAGCTAAACCACTTCACCACCGAGGATGCCTCTCAGGATGCTGGAGTCTTAATGGGTATGTTCCGAATATATCACCTCCCTGTACAAGTACTTTTTGATTCTGGAGCATCACATTCATTTATATCCCAGAACTGTGTAGATAGAATTCCCTTGACCACCTACCCGTTAAAGAAACCTATACATATTAGATCCCTGGGTGGTGCGATAACCGCCAACCGATCCTGTCAACACATCACTATCTCTAAGGAAGGATCCCTTCTCCACTTAGATCTTATAGTTATAGATAAGTTGGGAATGGATGTGATCATAGGGATGGATTGGTTGACCCAGTATAAGGGAATCCAAGACTATGCCAAAAGAGAAATCCATTTTGCCGGATATGGATTTCATGACCAAGTTTGGAAGATGGATGAGCCATATAGATGAGGGAGATCTCTATGGTACATGAAGGAAGACAGCCCCGACAAGGTCCGAGTGGTTTGTGAGTATTTCGATGTTTTCCCCGATGAGCTCCCTGGTTTGCCACCAGACAGGGAAATCAAGTTTGCAATAGAAATAGTTTCGGGAGCGGAACCCATTTACAAGAATTACTATAAGATGAATTCAGAGGAGTTGGAGGAATTGAAGAAGCAGTTGGAAGATCTTACTAGTAAAGGTCTGATCCGTCCTAGCTCGTCTGCTTGGGGATCACCGGCCATGTTTGTTGACAAGAAAGATGGTGAGAGAAGATTGGTAGTAGACTACCGAGCCTTGAATGCAGTGACAGTCAAAAACAATTACGCACTACCTCGGATAGATGACTTTTTTGACCAACTAAAAGGGACTCGGATGTTTTCCAAGATTAACCTCTGATCTGGATATCACCAAGTGAAGGTTAAAAAGGAAGACATACCCAAGACCGCATTCACCACTAGGTATGGTCTTTTTGAATACCTAGTTATGTCATTTGGATTGACCAATGCCCCCTCTTACTTCATGAATTTGATGAATTTGGTGCTTATGGAGTTCTTGGACAAGTTTGTCGTCGTCTTCATTGATGATATACTGATCTATTCCAAGAATAACGACGAGAACAAACAACACCTGAGATTAGTCTTGGATAAGCTTAGAGAACATAAGATATACGCCAAGTTCAATAAGTGTGAGTTCTACATCTACGATGTAAGCTTCCTTGGACATATTATCTCAGCCGATGGAGTCAAAGTGGATCTATCCAAGGTGGATACAGTCAAAAATTGGATTGCACCGACCACCGTTATAGAGGTCCGAAGCTTTTTGGGTTTAGCAGGAAACTATCGTCATTTCATTGAGGGATTCTCAAAAATCTCTCGCCCTTTGAATCAGTTGCTTAAGAAGGGCACAGCTTTGTGTGAACACCTGAATGTGAAGACAGCTTTCAAAAGCTGAAGATGATGCTGACATCAACCCCAGTATTGATAACTCCAGATATTACCAAGAAATTCACCATGTACAGTGATGCATCTCGACAAGGCTTGGGATGCGTGTTGATGCAAGAAGATCAAGTGGTGGCCTATGATTCTCGTCGGCTACGGAAGCATGAAGAAAACTACCCCACGCATGATCTAGAGCTAGCAGCAGTAGTGCATGCTCTCAAGATATGGAGACACTTCTTAATGGGCTAGGAGTGTGACATCTACACAAACCATAAGAGTTTGAAGTATATCTTCACCCAGCCAAACATCAATTTGAGACAACGCCGATGGTTAGATTTGATCAAGGATTATAAGTTGAAGATTCTATACCATCCCGACAAGGCTAATGTGGTAGCTGACACATTAAGTCGGAAGAATTAGTGCAACGCACTAGTATGTCTCTCCAACCCACCGGAGCTAGAGAACACCCCGCAAGCTCTGATCGACCAGATCAACACCTTGTTCCTCAACTTCCTTCCAGCTGAACCTCTTCACAGTATGGAAGTGCAACCCCGACCTCTTCAACCAGATTAAAATCTTACAAAAAGTGCACCCAAGCATGAGTAGGATTGAGTGGTTGATGAATAATGGAGGGTACAAGGATCACCAGAAGGATGATGAGGGTACCTTCTGGATGGGACAACGTTTGGTTGTCCCCGACGACCCTAACCTGAAGGAGCTGATACTGAAGGAGGCACATGAATCCCCCTTCTCTATCCATCTGGGTGGAACCAAGATGTATCAAGACCTCAAGATGGTTTCTAGTGGCCAAGGTTAAAGAGAGATGTGGCCGACTACGTGACAAGATGCCATGTTTGCTGTCAAGTGAAAGCAGAACACTAAAAGCCAGCAGGGCTACTTCAGCCGATAAAGATACCCGAATGGAAGTGGGACGAAATCACCATGGATTTTATCATTGGTTTGCCCCGTACCCATGCTGGATACAACTCTGTTTGGGTAATTGTTGATCGATTAACAAAAGTGGCTCATTCATTCCTGTGAGGACTACATTCAAAGGACCCAAGTTAGCTGAGCTATTCAATAGTAGGATTGTGTGTCTTCATGGAGTACCAAAGAGGATTATCTCTGATCGAGGATCACAGTTCACTTCCAAATTTTGGGAAGAAATGCATGGGAACCAATCTCTCGTT
Source organism: Raddia distichophylla (assembly GCA_005191435.1). Taxonomy (NCBI): domain Eukaryota; kingdom Viridiplantae; phylum Streptophyta; class Magnoliopsida; order Poales; family Poaceae; genus Raddia; species Raddia distichophylla. The sequence continues at coordinate 154,836 of SPJY01008338.1, forward strand.
CACCTCTGCTTATCACCCTCAAACTGACGGGCAGAGTGAAAAGACTATACAGACTCTTGAAGATATGCTTAGGGCATGTGCTTTGCAATTCACCACAGATTGGGACAAGTGCTTCCCTTATGTTGAGTTTGCCTACAACAACAGCCATCACTCAAATCTGCAGATGTCTCCCTTTGAAGCACTATATGGGCGAAAGTGTAGAACCCCTCTCTATTGGTCTGAAACCGAAGAAGGACAAGTCTTTGGAAAGGCAACCATCCAAGAAGCTGAAGCTAAGGTGTGGTTTATTTGAGATAAACTTATTGCTGCTCAATCCCGACAAAAGAGTTATGCTGACCATCGACATCGAGCACTCACCTTTGATGTTGGAGATTTCGTATACCTGAAGGTATCACCATTTAAAGGAATAAGAAGATTCCAAGTCAAGAAGCATGCATATCGTATCTTATCAACCAAGGGAAAAGTCGCATATGAACAAGAACTGCCTAAGGACTTAGGACCCATACACAATGTTTTCCATGTATCTCAATTGAAGAAGTGCCTGAGAACACCAATGAGAGAAGTCCAGCTGCCTCCCAACACCGTTGAACCTGATCTGTCCTATCCAAGTCAACCCATATAGATTATGGAAACCCGAGAAAAGAATCTCAAGAACAAAACCATCAAGTTATGCAAGGTGCGATGGAATACCGATCAGGATGGCCAATGCACATGGGAACCCGAAGAGAAGATGCGTCGAGAGTTTCCCCAACTTTTTCAAGATTGGGTTATCAAATCTCGGGGTCGAGATTTATTTTTAGGGGGAGGGATTTGTAATAGCCCAAAAAACCTATTTATCTATTTTGCTTGATCTATTTGTAATATTTTGGATACAAATGCCTTTAGTGTATCTTATATCAACATGTTTAATTATTAAATGCATTTACAATTATAAATGCTCTAGGTCATGATTAAAGTAGAAATTGGATACATGACCTTATAATATTAGCTAAATTGAATTGTAAGCCCATTTTGATCTTAGCAAAATAGACCACGCACAATCCTAGATAATTTTAAAGCAAAATAAATAGATTGGTCACCTTTTTGGCATATAAGCTATTTAAATGCCAAGATAACCAAAAAATGATTTCTAGGTTTTAGAAAATCAAGGAAAATGTAGAAAATTCCTAGAGAATTCACAATTATGTTTTGGGTCACTCTCTCACTTCCTGGTTTGAAATGTGACCAAATAAACCTAGTGGGACCCACCTGTCATTGACTTAAAGCAATAGGAGCAATAGATCAAACACCTAGAAGACATAGGCCTTGACCTTGGCGTGGGGCCAGCTGCAGCTTGTCAGCCCAGCCATTGGGCATTGCAGGCGCCCAGCGCACGCCACCGCCCCTCTCTGCCGTCTCTCTGACCAGAGACGCCACTCCCCAGGCCCACAGTCACCGCCACCGCCCATGAAGCCCAATCCGATCTCGCAGAGCTCTGCCGCCACGCCCCTGCCTTCTCCTCTTGATTGCGTCGTCTCCTACAAGAGAGAGAGGGACAGGGAGCACCCTAGTTACCGCCATGAGATCCCAGTGCTCCATCTCGCACGTCACCGCGCCCATGGCCGGAAAACCGCCCACAGTTTTGCTCCGCGATCCCGCTCGTGCTCACAGCTCACCAAGGCCATTCACGCGTGACCCCAGTTACTCGCCAGCTAGCTCCGGCGTACGGACTTGGTCCACCGCGGCCGGAATCGGAGTTCCCCCAAACTGCCGCGCCGGCCCCAAAACCTCCTCACGTCGTCAGAGCCCTACACTCCCCCTCTCACTCCACTTTCGTGCGCCTTTGCTATCACCTCACTAACCCCCTTCAATCGCAGCTTGTCTCGAAGGTTGTTGCTCGAACCGCCGTCGCGCCACCGCCACCGCGTCGGACCCGCTCGTGGACAATCCGCTTTGGGCTTGCTCTCGAGCAGCCAAACACACGGTAAGCACCCACTAGCCCTCGCGTTGCTTATGCACATGCTAGAACTCCAGGAACCAACCCGTAGCGCCACATGGACTTGCTCCCCGTAGCCATTTCCGCCCTTTCTCGTCGCACCGCCACGTTGGTCCACCATTTGGTGCGCAACTGGTACCCATGGGTGGGCATTAGCCTACTGAAGCCGTAGCAACTTGAATCATACAAAACCATGCATCGTAGCGACCGCAATCCTCACAACATTTTCGCGGGAGCCCTCAGCTTCCCTCTCGCTGGCGAGAGGAAGACGATGAACGGGCACCGTCGGATCTTGATCCAACGGCTCGCATTCAAACTCGTGCGGGGTTGTCGACAGGCGGGACCCATACCTCTGCGCTCGCGCGCGGGCGCCGCGCGGCTGGGCTGCGGGAGACGCCGCCGTGGGTCGGCCCAGTACTGTGCTGGCTGGTTTTTATTCCCCTTTTGATTTTAAATAAATCCTAAATTGACTTTTGAATTTCTAAAAATAGCAAACGTAGTAGATTAAATTGGGGAAAATTCCAGTAAATACTAGATGGTGTTATGGATTTTAGGAAAATATAACATGCACTACTCTCTGTAGTAAATCTCTCTGAAACAATTTGTTTAGATTTATAAGACATTTTCTAGTTATCCAGAAAATCCTAAAAAGAGTTTAAATGGTTTTAAAATAGTATCTGAGCATTAAAAAAATCTAGAAAATTACAGAAAATTCTATGACCACTCTGAGACCCTAGAAAAATATAATCACTTGATTAGGACCTTATTGAATGATACTTAGCCAATGAAAAACCATCAAAAGGGACATTTCTTACAAATGATTGGGTCATAAGCTTAATCATGGATTTAATTTGTGTAATTGTAGATAAATCTAAATTACTTAGAGCTGTAAACAAGGAACCTTGTGTTAACTAGATTTATCAATCGTTTGTATAATTGTTTGTAGTTAGCAACAATGCGATCATGCAACTTAAGTATACTAATTAAACATATTTTGGAGTTAATGCTTTTAAGAATACATCATATCTTAAAGAAAAACTATTTTATCCTATACGGGCTCATAATTGGGGTTTAAATTATTATTACTATTATGATTACTTGTTACTTATATGAGCATAATTTCTATTGCACATACATTCATGAGCACATTTTCATCATGTCACCTTATATATGCTTACTAGGGTTATTTATGCTCTAGTGTTACCTCATGGAATTTTCTTGATAAGTACGAACCATAATAATTCCGAACTCCAATAGGATCACCTACCACGTTAACCTATCAACAAGCCTCGTATTACCATACGCATCATGCATCATGTCATATGTTCTTTCTTTGGTATTTATTTGGATCTTGCTATTCGCTGATAGCTATAGAAGGTGCCCCTAACGATTTCGAGGACCCCGCTATTGACCCAGACTACAACCCCGTCAACGAAGGCGAGTCAAATTCTATCTTAAGTATGTTTGCCCATATTAGGGAAGATTGGGACCTTTCCTAGTGAGGGATAACATCGAAGGGTTGCTTTTACTAGGGGAGTAACCTGCTTTCCCTAGTGCAAGTTAAACCTTAACCTTGCATGATTGATTACCCAGTTTTGCAAACTATTTACTTTTAAAGTATCAAATTGCATGCTGATTCAACTTGTCGGTACATAAGGTACCGGGGTGTCCTCTCCACATCCTCCAGAAGGGGGTAGAAGACGGTGCCATCCAGAAGGACCGTGAAGACCAGGTCTGGTTCCGAGTTGACTAGCGGGCACGCGGGCCCCATCGCTCGGAACTGTGCCCCGAGGCGTCTCTCAGCAGGCGGGGGCGGCCAGACCCCTGTGCCGGGAGATCGGGCGAGCCCTTCACGTTTCAGGCGGGCGACCAGACCCCAGCACGCGGGCAAGCCCTCCACGTGTGAGGCGGGCGACCAGACCCCAGCACGCGGGCGAGACCTCCACGTGTCAGGCGGGCGACCAGACCCCAGCACGCGGGCGAGACCTCCACGTGTCAGGCGGGCGACCAGACCCCAGCACGCGGGCGATAGGCCGGTGATCCTTTACTCACGCCTAGTCTCCCGGACAAGACTAGGACGTTGGATGACCAGGACCTGTAGCTGCTGACCGAGCAGGTGAGCAAGCATGACCGACCGAGCTTCACTGAGCTCGGGGAAAGATTAACCAAGCCCGGAAGAGCCCGAGCTTAATTAGGAAGACTATCTCTCCCAGTTACAGGCAACCAGAGTGAAGTAAATCTTGATTATACCTTTCTTCTCTTTGATCCGGACAAAGACCCGGGCTGATTAGTGAGCCCTTCCCACATTGGACGAAATGGGCGGTGCTTCAGACCAGTGCGACACACGGAACAGAGCGACTGCACGTGGCAAACAGATGGCGGAGGACGGCTGCGAGAAGAGCCAAATGGCGACGAGTTCGTCCAGCTGAAGCACCCCACTTTTCTCACCCATTTTCATACCCAAGACCTCTCCTTTAAAGGTAGGACCTGACCCCACTTATCACCCACACATGGTAGCTTTATTTAAGGCCCCAACTAGCCTTCTCCCTCCGCTCTACACCCTCATTTCTGCCCATTCTTCCTGCTGCTCGAGATGAGCAAGAACAGCAGCAGTTCTTCCCATTCTCCACCCTCAAATGCACCCAAATACTTTGAGAGGGCTTGCGCATGTCAAGATCCAAGCTCTCCATCACCTGAGCTCCCTACGCCTTCGAGGGCATTCACATGCACGAAGGATTTGGTGAGTTCTCTCTCATTTTCGTCACCATCCTTGTTCTGAACTTGCAGTAGCAAGAACTCATCAAGTTCTCCTCTTGCTGCCATTTCTTGTATTCTCCAAGCCTAGGGGAGTACATTGGAAGCTTCTTCACTATCTAAAGGAGTGGAGCAGCAGTAGAAGAAACATCAGGAAGGAAGGAGAGGGCAAGAGCAAAGACAGGACCCGCACAACAACAAGCAAGAAAGCAGAAGCCCGCGACCGAGCTTCTTCCTATTCGATCTCCATCACTTGGACGTCGGAACCTAAGCAAGGCCCCCCTTGCTTGGTAAGAACCTTAGAACATCCCTTCTCCCTATCTTGCATCATCGAAGCCCCGTTCATGAGTTCATCCTTGAGCTAAACCAAGCCTAGGTACAGCAATCCCAAACCCATTCAGTTTCAGTCCATATCCAAAAAACACCCACTAAGTAAATAATTCCTATAAAATCAACCGTAGCCCGAATCGAGAAGTGTTCAACATGAATTGTGCGCCACGAAATTCTCTACAACTTTTGTGTTGACCCCAGGCTTAGCCGAGCTTGTCTTCTGCCTCAAAAATAGCCCGCACTAAGAGATGTACCTATTGAGTGACTTACCCGAGCTAAACCTTTTAGAGCCCAACCAAGACCTTGCTTTAGTGAGCTAAGATGAGCCACATCCGACCTATGGTATCCCTTATTTAACAAGAGGAAAACTTTCCCTAGCAAGGAGGCTTGGTTCCGAGCTATCTTGAGCAGTCCCGAGCTTCTTACTTCAGGCCCGAGCTACCATTAGCACCCTAACTTCAAATAGTCCTATCTCGCTCAGCCGAGCTCGGATTTGAGCGATTCTTTTTGCAAAACCTGCATTAGCTCATGAACTTTCTGAAATATTATGTTGTTCCATGATTATCTTTGTTTGGCATTTTATTTGGATTTTATTTGATATTCCCATTACCGAAACGATAGGAAACGACGTTAGGAGGAGCCCGGACTTGAGCAGGCCGCTCATCCCCTCGACGACCAGCAACAAGGCACTTATTACTCCTCTCATTTGACTCCCTCATATTGATCTCTATTTACTGCATTGCTTTAATAATTTTCTATAACTGAATGCATGCTATTTTCTTATATGTTATTTGATGGGTAGAAATAGCTATGTCCTACTAGTGGTCAGTTATTAATAGTTTAACATCCTCATTCCTTGATAGCCTAAGTGGTTACTATTATTTATGGTTGTGTCACGAATGTTTAGCAATGCTTAGAGTCAACATGGTTAACGAGAACACTTGATTATGACATCTCAAAGTTGATCTATGGCTTTATGGTGATGGTTTGGTATGATGGATGGTTGTTGGGTTTGAACGGGTGATAGGGATTTGACAGGAGAAGCTCCTGGTCATGTAGCCTCATTTGAGCAATTAAGGACCGAGCGTTGGTCCCGTTTCTCAAGTTGCTATACGTACGACCACACGTGTCATCATGGGAACACTTAGCCAACTTTATGTGCGTGCTGGTATCATTGGTGACATTGGGTGTTCTTTTGCATTTGTCGGTGTTTTGTGGGGGAGGGGGACTGCCCGAGGGTTGCTTTCTGGCCACAGGTAGCTTCCGTGGGGGTTCAGGACCTGGACAGAAGGCCTGAGCAACATCCACAGCAACGGTTAACTCCTTTGGACCACAATACAGCACGTGGAAGTTTGGGCATGTACATCTAGGAGGCTTCGGCACAATTTGTTGTGCCGTGTGGGTAAAGACGTACACCTCTGCAGAGTTATGAACTGTTCGAACAGCCGCGTCTCGGGGTTAGGGATGAATGCTTGAGTTGACCCACCTTTGCTAGCACTTGGGTTCCGGGCTGGGTCTGGTATAGGTTGAGTTGTATTCCGAGCATTGGGGTGCTCTTGGACGGTGGGAGTCCATTGATGATATGTTTATGGTCGGCGAGAGACCATGGGCGGATAGAGCCCGGGATTGATCTGGATGAGGATGAGAATGATGATGATGATGCACTTGATGATTACATTACTGTTGCTCCATAGGTTTTTAACATGCTTATGAAATTGCCATTTACAATCTAATTATGCTTACGTCTCGCAAATGATGTTTATGCTAAAATGGTCTTGCTAGCCCTCCATTTGATAAATTATTATGCATGTTGAGGCTAAAAGTACCTCCTAGTGCAGAGTACCATCTGTACTCAACCCACAGTTGCTATTATTTAAGGTGGTAGTGCGCCCGCGCTTGAGTACTACTATCAAGCGGGGAATGACGACGCTAGCGAGCCCGGTGCTGAGCTCTAACTTCCAGCCATTAGCTCCTTGGGTTTTGATTTTGAAGGCGTACCACGTTGGCCTTTGATGATCTTCCGCTGCTTTTGTTGAAACAATATCAATTCCGCTGCGTACTCTATGAACTATGTTAAACTTACGTGTATGGACAGCAGTCCGTACGTCTTTTGTAATATAATGTTATGCCCCTTCATGTATGTGTTGTTGTATCGATCCATGTTAGGATATGTGTGTGATGGTAGCAGATCCTGGGAACAATCACCGGAGCACATATCCGGTACACGAGCTCACCCTCGTTTCAATAGAAATAGCTCGCTACCGACGTCGGGCGCTCCTTCGAGGCGCTCCGCGCCCTCGCCCACACCTGAGCAGTGCGGGGAGGCGCTCTTGCTTCGGCGACGCAAGCTGTCAGCGAGTTGCGGCGGGTTCTTGACCGGGAGATTGCTGCGAAGGAGGCGGCAACCCGCGAGGCTGCGGCGGCGCAAACCGCCGCCGCCTCCGCCAGCAAGGAAACCGCGAACCTCCGCGCGGCGCACTCTGAGCACCTCCGGGTTCTCACCGCCATGCTGCGGACCGCTTACCGCGGGTTTGTGGAGGTCCTGGCTCCGCTGGGAGTTACCCTATACTCTCCGCTGGACGCACCGCTGAGGCTCTTAGCGACCTGCCGATGGTGATGCGGATGAGGGCGATCGAGGATGGTCACCACGGCGCCTTTGAAGTAGCGCGGTTCGTCTTGGGAAACTGCCTTGCCCAACACGCCGCGTTCGACCTCGACGCCGCCACCGGGGAACCTTCGCACCAGTTGGACCGGGACGAACAGTCTCGGGTCGAAGTCGCCGCCGACTGAGTATCCATGACGGGCAGCGCTACACCGGCAGAAGACGACGACGATGTGGAGTAGCCGATCTCCTCTGCCCATCTTGTCTTGTATATAAAACCAGTTAATGCAAACTTTTGCTTTTCCTGCCACAAGTCTCGTTAATCCTTTACGCAATTTCTTACTTGCAGAACAGAGGAAGTTAAGCAACCAACCACCAAAAGCTTTAGACAGAATGTTCTGCTGAAAGTGAGCGCTTTTTCCTTAGGCATCTGGTTACTTCAACCCTTATGGCCTCTCCGCAAACCGACCTTAATAATTGCGTGGCGACAACTTAGCTTCCGGAAGTGGTCTAGACGTTGGTGCCGTCGTTGGTGCAGAGCCCAGACCGAGCAGACACACCAGGCTAGAACACGCCTTCCATCCGCCTTGCCTCGCCCAGCGCAAGTTTAAGCGTTCGCTTTTGTAACTAAGGGGCCATCAGCCTTAAGTACTTTCTCGCTACCAGTTTTCAACAGAATGCTTTCTAACAGACTTCTTAAGGCGAGAAAAAGATGCTCACAGAGAGACAGAACTTATCTTTATATTGCAGATGGCTGTGTACATCGTAGCCCCCGAGGCGAGCGGTGAAGGAGGACCTCGCCGCTCGGCTCTAAGGGAAGACCAAAAGCTTCTGAAACAGCTACCTACGGGTAGAACTTCCTCAGCTGCTAGACGTTCCAGGTGTTCGCCAGTTCGCGACAATCCTCGAAGACGAGCCTGACTAAGCCTGGGCGGGATACTGAGACCACCTTAAAGGGGCCCTCCCACAGGGGAGACAGCTTATTGCGACCTGCCTGCACCTAAACTCTTCGCAGGACGAGGTCACCCACTGCCAATGTTCTCTCTCACACCCTTCTTGCTTGATAACGGCGCAGGGATTGCTGATATCTGGCGGCCCGGATCGCCGCTCTGTCTCTAATCTCCTCCAAGAGATTTACTTCATCCTGACGCTGGTCAGGGTCACCATCCTCGCTGTACGCCGCCACCCTTGGAGATCCGAAGGCGAGCTCCGATGGGAGCACTGCCTCAGAACCATACACCAGGAAGAAAGGGGTCTCGCCGGTAGCTCTGTTGGGGGTTGTCCGCAGCGCCTAAAGCACGGTGGGGACTTCCTCCGCCCAGCGCTTGCCACGCTTTTCCAGGCGATCGAACGCCCTTGTCTTGAGTCCTTTGAGTACCTCCGCGTTCGCCCGCTCCACCTGTCCATTGCTCTTTGGGTGTGCGACGAAGGCGAAGCACAGCTTAGTGCCCAGCTCTTCACACCAATCATGAAAGTCAGCACTCTTGAACTGAGCGCCATTGTCAGTGATGATTCTGCTGACGACGCCAAACCGGACGAAGATACTCCTCATGAACTTTATGGCTTTAGCGGAGGTGATCACCGGGACCGGCGAGGCTTCCACCCACTTGGTGAACTTGTCGACGGCGACGAACAGAAGCGTGTAGTCCCCGGTCGCCCGTGGGAACAGGCCCAGGATGTCCAGCCCCCAGACTGCGAACGGCCAGGAGAGCGGAATGGTTTGCAGCGCCTGGGCTGGTCGGTGGATCTGCTTAGCATGAAATTGGCACGCTTCGCATCTCTTCACCAGCTCGAAGGCATCCTGGAGGGCAGTAGACCAATAGAAGCCGTGGCGGAAGACCTTTTCGACCAACGCCAGGCTCCCTGAATGGCTCCCGCACATGCCTCCACGGATCTCAGAGAGGATTTTGCTCCCGGCTTCCCGAGTGACGCACTACAGTAGAACTCCGTTTACACCCCAGCGATACAGGTCCCCACCTACCAGGGCGTAGCGCTTGGCCTTGCGCGCTATCTTCTCAGCTGATGCGTCATCGTCGGGGATCACTCTGTCCTGCAGGTAGGCTAGGATAGGGTCCATCCACTGACCTTCTCGGACGAGTGCGAAGATGTTAGCAAGGTCGCCGACGTACTCTGCCTGGCTTGGCATTTCCGCCTCAACTACTGCAGTAGTTCTTCGGCAACCTCCCTCCGACTGGGCAGCTGTTGCGGAGATGTCGACGTGTCCACCAGATGTGGGAGCTGCATCGAGAATAATGCCGTCCCCACCAGAATCTGGGGCTGCGACAGACGGCTGCGTGAGTCTTTTCTCAAAGACCCCAGCCGGGACAGGTGCCCTTGACGAGGCAATCTAGGACAGCTCATCCGCCATGTAGTTGTCACGTCGAGGGATGTGCGTGAAGCCGAACCCCTCAAAATGGCGTTCCAACCGGCGCACCTCCACCAGGTAGGCCGCCATGGCGGGATCTGAACAGATGAATTCCTTCCTCGCCAGGTTGATGACCAGGAGAGAGTCGCTTTTGACTTGCAGCCGTCGGATGCCCAGGGTTGAGGCCATCCTGAGCCCAGCGAGGAATCCTTCGTATTCCACAGCATTGTTGGTGGCACGAAACTCCAATACCACCAGGTGCCGAACGATGTCACCGGTGGGAGACACAAGAACGATGCCGGCCCCAGCCCCCTCCAGCCGGAACGAACCGTCCAAAAAGAGAGTCCACGGCGAGGGTGCTGGGGTGTCTTCAACTTCAGTGGCCGACGGAGTCCATTCACTGACGAACTCCGCCAGCGCCTACCCTTTGATCGCCGTCCGGGGGGCGAACTTGAGATCGAACTCAGCCAACTCCATTGCCCACCTGGCGATGCGGCCCGTCGCCTCACGGTTGAAGAGGATCTCCCATAAGGGTTACTTGGTCAACACAGTGATTTCTCGCCTCTGGAAGTAGTGACGCAGCCTTCTGGATGCCGTCAACACGCGTACAACATCTTCTGGTGCTGCGAGTACCTCGTTTCCGCATCATGGAGAACCTTGCTGATGTAGTAGATCGGGCGTTGGACTCCTTCTCTTTCCGCCACCAACACCACGCTGACCACCTTCGGGTTCGCCGCGACATAGAGGATCAACGGCTCGCCCGGATCTGGGGCGACCAGCACGGGTGGAGAAGTGAGGTACTTCTTCAGCCCGTCAAACGTCTCCTACGCCTCCGCGGTCCACTCGAATTGGTTGGTCTTCTTCAGGAGCTTGAACGGGGGGAGACTCTTATCCCCCAGGCGAGCTATGAAGTGGCCCAGGGAAGTCAGGCAGCCCACCAAACATTGCATCTGCCGAAGTCGCGTCGGTGGCTTCATATTTTTCTATTGCCGCGATCTTATCAGGGTTCGCCTCAATCCCCCTCTGGGAGACAAGGAAACTCAACAGCTTGCCCGACGGAACGACGAAGACGCACTTCTCGGGGTTGAGCTTGATGCAGTACTTCCTCAGGTTGGCGAAGGTTTCCTCTAGGTCGTCGATCAGGTCCTCCGCCTTCTTGGACTTCACTACCAGGTCGTCGACGTACACCTCCAGATTCCGCCCGACCTGGGGGCGGTGAGCAATGTGCATGGCTCTCTGATAGGTTGGGCCTGCATTCGTCAATCAGAACGCCATCCTTGTGTAGCAGTAGACGCCCATGGGCGTCACAAAGACGGTCTTATCTTCGTCTTCTTCAACCATGCTAATCTGGTGGTACCCGGAGTACGCATCCAGAAAGCACAGCTGTTCACATCCCGCCGTAGAGTCGACAATGAGATCGATGCGGGGCAGTGGGTACGGATCCTTCGGGCACGCCTTGTTGAGGTCGGTGAAGTCCACGCAAATCCTCCATCGCCCGTTGGATTTCTTGACGAGGACGGGGTTCGCCAGCCACCTAGGATGGACGACACTTCGAACGACCCCCGCCCTTAACAGCTTGTCCACCTCTTGGTGGATAACGGCCAGGCGCTCCATCGACTGCTTTCGGACCTTCTACATAACCGGTCGCGCGCCGGGGAACATTGCCAACTTATGCTCAATCACCTCCCTAGGGACCCCAGTCATGTCGGACGGTTGCCAAGCAAACACGTCTGCATTAGACTGGAGGAAGGTGACGAGCGTGCCTTCCTATTTGGCGCCGAGAGAAGCGCCCACCTGAACGGTCCTCGCCGGGTCTGACTCACTCAGGGAGATCGTCTTAACCTCCGCGGACAGGCCGGGGGAAGCACGGATCTTCACCGGAGGAGCTCCCAGAGTCGAGGCTTCAGTCTTCTGGGCGCGGATCGCCCCCGCCAAAGCGAGAGCGTCCTTGTCGCAGCAGAGCGCCTCCGGGCGGTCCACCTTCACAATGATGGGGCCGGCCGGCCCCGGGATCTTGACCACCATGTAAGCATAGTGGCAGGCCGCCATGAACTTGGTCAGCGCCGGTCGACCCAATATGGCGTTGTACGGGAGGTCGAAGTCAGCTACCTCGAACTCGAGCATCTCTGTACGAAAGTTGTCGGAGCCTCCGAAGGTCACCGAGAGATTGACGCGCCCCAGGAGGACGGACTCAGCCCCTGGCGTGACGCCGAAGAAAGGAAGCGTCGGACGAAGCTCCTGCTCCTGGATCTTAAATGCTTTGGTGACTCGGGCGGACAGGAGGTTGATAGAACTTCCTCCGTCCACCAGTACCCGCCCCAACTTGACATTCCGGACCGTGGGTGCAACCACGATCGGCAGATGTGATCGGCCTGGCTGAACGTGATCGACTGCTCCGACCACACCAGCTGCCTAGCAGACCCACACCGGGCATGACGGCGCACACCTCCCTCATCACACGCTTGAAACTGGCGTGAGATGGATAGGTGGCCGATCCGCCGTGGATGAAGACAACTTCGCGCTCTGCTTGTTGAAAGCCAAGCGAAGCCGGTTCCTTGCCCTTGCTGCTGCCAGATGCCAGATGTCAGGAATGGTGTTGCGAACCTGACTGAAGTGCCGGATGTAGTCGCGCAGCGACTCTCCCTGCTTCTGCTCCAGGTTGTGGAGATCGTCTTCGACTCTGGGCTGCTCAAAAGTGCCCTGGAAGTTGGTGATGAAAAGCTCGAAGAGCTCCTTCCATGACCCCACCGACTCCGGGGGTAGGTTCATGAGCCACGAGCGGGCTCCACCGGTGAGGACAGCGGGGAAATAGTTCGTCAAAACTTTCCCCGACCCTCCAGCCGGTTGCATCACCGTGGTGTAGATTTGCAGGAACTCGTCGGGGTTGGTGGAGCCGTCGTATTTCTCGATGGGGGCCGGTCCGAACTTCTCCGGCCACTGGACGCGACGGAGCTCCTTCGAAAAGGCGCGGCATCCGACGTCTAGAGCCTTCTGCTCTTGCATGCGGCCTTCATCTCGCCGCCCCGACGTCTAGGAGGCGCCGAGGAAGCGTCGCCTTCGTCGGCCGGGGCGGCGTCGCGTGAGCCCTCCTCCTGGCCTCCGCGGACGGCAGCGATAGCGCGGTCACGCTCTCGGCCCTTGCCGCCGACGGAGCTTGTCACGTAGGTATTCTCCGTGCAGTAGGTGGCGGTCCTCCAAGTGGGCCCGGAGATCCGGTCCACCACCGCGTCTGTCTTCTCGGACCCCCAAAGGAGTGATGTGGAGAAGCAAAGGAAGAACTGATGATCCGCCATTGCCGCCGCGGACTGCTGATCCGCCATTGCCGCCTGAAAAAGGTCGAAGAACTCGAACTGATGCTAGCGCCCCCTACCTGGCGCGCCACTGACGGCGTGTTTTTCACCGAACCACAGCGAATCACACCCCTATCAGATTTCTATCCTGCTAGCCGATCAGCCCGAGTTCGATCCGATTCGAGCGTCGGGCACGGCAAGGAGCGACTCGCAGAGATTACCTAGGTTTGGACCCCCTCGCGGGTAACAGGCCAACTCCTGCCGAGCCTTAGCTCTTTTCGTGTTGTGGTTATGTGGGAATGGTTACAGAATGCTCTCTCCCTCTCCTTTCTCTCTCTTCTCCTTTTATACAAGCTACGGGTTGGTGGAGAGAGCAAAGGGGGAGGTAGTACAGTACACAGAGTACACTGATAAGATTTGAGAGACAAGACCGGAGAGACGAAAACGTGCTGCTCCTGCCGAACGACGCTGCCCACGCGTGCTTCGCAAGTGACCTCTGACTCGTGTGAACACGTCGGTGAGGGAGCAGGCGGGGCCCAACTTGCACCGTCTAACGCGGGCAGCCAACCTGATGACGGCAAACTCTCTCTCTGCCGGTCAATTCCGCAGAGCCACAGTGACAGTTGATCAGTCCCGCAGAGGTCACTGTGGCGGTAATCATCTCTTCCTCGGTCCATCCGCGCGTGATGTCGCATTTAATGCACCTGACTTTCGCAGCGAGGGAGAGCCTTCGGCCAGAAGACTCCCCTCGGGACGCTTCCTGCTGCGCGGGCCCCACCTGCCAGTGAAGGGGCCTCTCGCGCTCGCCCCGCGTGCTGGGGCCTGGTCGCCCGCCTGACGTGTGGGGCCCTTTGCCTGATGCGCCGAGGAGCTCGCCCACGCGCTGGGGCCTGGTCGCCCGCCTGACGCGTGGGGCCCTCGCCTGGTGCGCTGTGGAGCTCGCCCACGCTCTAGGGCCTGGTTGCCAGCCTGACGCGTGGGGCCCTAGCCTGGTGCGCTGTGGAGCTCGCCCATGCTCTGGGGCCTGGTCGCCCGCCTGACGCGTGGGGCCCTTTGCCTGGTCTTCTTTCGGACTCTTCATACCCCGGTATTTACTGTACCGACAACCTCCACCTCAACCGCCACCTCAGCACCAACCGGAGGGAGATCTAACACCACCGCCAACTATGGCCTAGGTTCTTGCTCTCATCGAGAAAAACTGCCAAGCTTAGATCGTTCTGCTATAGCAAATAGTCCAAAACACCGCCCAAAGTGCGGGCAATGTTCCAGCCGGAGGAGCCGCTCAACCAGTCGGAAGTCTAGGTGATTTCTTCCGCACCGACCCACTGGTCTATTCTCACTCGGATGATCCCCTGGAAGCAAATGATTGGCTTCGCACCATCGAGCATAAGCTCACTCTTGCTCGTCTTCCCGACCATGAGAAGGTCTCCTTTGCATCTCACCAATTGGAAGGAGCGGCTTGTGCGTGGTGGGACAATTTTCTTGCCATGCAGGCTGAGAACCATATAGTTACCTGGGATAAGTTTTGCACTGCCTTCCGTGCGGCTCATGTCCCGACCAGTATCAAGGAGATCAAGAGAAGGGAGTTTCTAGCCTTGCAGCAAGGCTGTAAGACCGTCGTGGAATACTTGCACGAGTTCAACTACCTGGCTCGTTATGCTCTCAGCAATGTATCCACTGATGACCGCAAGAAGATCGTTTCATGAGTGGCCTTTCTGATGAGTTACCGCTGAAGTTAGCTGCCAATGACTTCGCCGACTTCCAGCACCTAGTGAACAAGGCCATCCTGGTAGAAGATAATTGGAAGAAGTTGGAGGAATCCAGCAAGCGCAAGCGGGCTGCCCAGATCAACAACCCACAGTTACAGCGCGCTTGGCAGCTCCGGCCTCCTCAATTCCAACCTCCCATGCACCCGAGACCCCAGGCTATTGCACCCCGACCTTCACAACCAAGACATCCACCTCCTGCTACTGCAAATCTGCAAGGAGGCAATGCCCAAGGCTACCCGAACACTATCTGCTTTCATTGCGGGCAGCCCAGGAACTTTGCTAGTCGTTGCCCAAAAAAGAATCAAGCAGCAGCAAATGCCAGACCCACTGCGTTACCTGGGCACCCAGCCCATCTCAAGCCCAGAGACCTCCCCAAGCTCAACAACAAGGTCGCATCAACCATGTCAAGGCGGAGGAAGCTGTTGATGCCACTGATGTAGTTCTAGGTACGCCTCCTATCAACTCTTGCCTGGCTACTGTTTTATTTGATTCTGGAGCTTCTCATTCCTTCATTACTAAGAGGTTTGCTGAACATCATGGTTTTCATGCGCAACCTATGCGCTCCTCTCTCAGCATTCATGCCCCGGGCTCAACTTTTAGGGTCGACCGAGCTTGCCCAGCGGTCAGTATTAAGGTCAATGCGGTAGAGTTCTTAGCCGATCTAATCTTAATGGATCTGGGATATATTGACGTCATTCTCGGTATGGATTGGTTGTCCAAGAATCAGGGGCAAATTGATTGTGCCCAAAAGTCCATCTCTCTCACCAGCCCAACCGGCGAGCAAGCGGTGTTCACATCCACCACCACTGCGACTCATCTCTATGCTTTGAGAGGTGATGTTTTTTCTGGTGTCAATACTGTATCTGTAGTATGTGAATACCCCGACATCTTTCTGGAGGAACTTCCTGGGATGCCACCTGACCGGGAATGCCGTCTAGTGAGTTAGCCGAGCTGAAGAAGCAACTCAAGGAGCTGCAAGACAAGGGTTTCATTCGCCCGAGCTCCTCACCTTGGGGATGCCTGGCATTGTTTGTACAGAAGAAGGACAATAGCTTGCGGATGTGTGTTGATTACCGTCCGCTAAATGCTGTCACGGTTAAGAACAAGTATCCTCTCCCTAGGATAGATGATCTCTTTGATCAGGTGTCCGGAGCCCGTATCGTCTCCAAGATTGATCTTAGATTAGGCTATCACCAAATCAAAATCCGATCGGAGGACATTCCTAAGACCGCATTTTCTATTCGGTATGGCTTATATGAGTATACCGTCATGTACTTTGGCCTCACTAATGCACCGGCGTACTTCATGAACCTCATGAATGCTATCTTCATGGAGTATCTTGATAAATTTGTTGTTATATTCCTTGATGACATCCTTATCTTCTCTAAAACCAAAGAAGAGTATGAAGAGCATCTTCGGCTTGTGTTGGAAAAGCTTCGTGAGCACCGTCTTTATTGCAAGTTCAGCAAGTGTGAATTTTGGCTAAAAGAGGTTGCTTTTCTTGGTCATATCCTATCCGAAGGAGGTGTGGCTGTTGACCCAAGCAAGGCACAAGATGTTCTGAATTGGAAACAGCCCGCCAACGTCACTGAGATCCGGAGTTTCCTTGATCTTGCTAGATACTACCGATGCTTCATTGAGAACTTCTCCAAAATTGCTAAACCAATGACTGAGCTGTTGAAGAAGGACAAGAAGTTTAAGTGGTCGGCTGAGTGCGAAAAGTGTTTCCAAACCTTGAAGGATAGCTTGACCACTGCTCCTGCCCTTGTCCTACCCGACCTAACCAAAACCTTTGATGTCTATTGTGATGCATCCCATCTCGGCCTTGGCTGCGTTCTTATGCAAGATGGTAAGGTCGTAGCCTATGCATCAAGGCAACTGCGACCTCACGAGCTAAACTATCCTGCTCATGACCTCGAGCTTACAGCTATTGTGCATGCTCTCAAAATATGGCGCCATTTCCTAATCGGTAAGCGTTGTGAAATCTACACCGATCACAAGAGCCTTAAATACATCTTTACCCAGTCCAATCTGAATGGTAGACAAAGAAGATGGCTCGAGTTGATCAAGGACAATGATCTTGGACTCCATTATCACCCGGGCAAAGCCAATGTGGTTGCTGATGCCTTGAGCCGGAGATCACAGTGCAATTGCACCCGGGCTAAGCCCGATTCGGATGTACTCTGTTCCGAACTTCAGAAACTCAATTTAGAGATAGTTCCACAAGGATATCTTGCTGCCGTAGAAGTCAAACCCGACCTCATTGACCAAATCAAGAATGCCCAAAAGAAGTACAAGGTTAAGGCTTATATCCAAGCTAACATGAAGGAGGGCAAAGCGGACTGCTTCTCTAAAGATGCACAAGGTGTCCTCTGGTTTAGGAACCGAATAGTAGTGCCCAACAACAAAAAGCTAAAAGCATCTATCCTTAGTGAAGCCCATCACTCTCCCTTATCTATCCACCCCCAAGGAACTAAGATGCACCAAGATCTGAAGCAAAGATTTTGGTGGACTCGCATGAAGCGAGAGATTGCCCGGTATGTCGCCGGGTGTGACATTTGTCAAAGAGTAAAAGCTGATCATCTCCGAACAGCGGGAACACTCCAACCGCTGCCCATACCTGAATGGAAATGGGATGAAGTTGGTATGGATTTCATCGTTGGACTGCCCACTACACAGAAGAGTTTTGACTCCATCTAGGTGATCATCGACCGACTAACCAAGTCTTCTCATTTCCTTCCAGTCAAAGCTAAATATCAAGTGAGCACCCAGGCAGAACTATATCTTTCCCGTGTCGTATCCCTCCATGGTGTTCCAAAGATGATTATTTCAGATCGAGGGCCACAATTCACTTCCCACTTCTAGGAATGTCTTCACCGGGCTATGGGGACCCAACTATCTTTTAGCACTGCTTATCATCCCCAAACCGGTGGCCAAACCGAGATAACCAATCAAATCCTTGTGATTATGCTCCGAGCATGTGTTCTATCCTATGGCAAGAATTGGGAGAAGTGCTTGCCATTTGCGGAGTTCTCCTACAACAACAGTTATCAATCCAGTCTCCAAATGTCTCCCTTTGAAGCCCTCTAAGGGAGAAAGTGTAGGACTCCTTTGAACAGGTCTAAAACCGGAGAACGACCACCCTATGGTCCTGACCTGGTCGCTAAAGCTGAAGAACAAATCAAGTTGATCCAAGAGCGATTGCGGGCAGCGCAATCCCGCCAGAAGAGTTATGCCGATCATCGTCGTCGCGAGCTCACCTTTGAAGTTGGTGATTATGTCTATCTCAATGTTACTCTGCTAAAGGGCACCCATCGCTTCCAAGTCAAAGGGAAACTAGCACCTCGCTACATTGGTCCCTTTCAAATCATAGCCAAGCGAGGGGCTGTAGCTTATGAACTAAATCTTCCATCCTTACTCTCAGATGTGCACAACA
The DNA here is from genome assembly GCA_005191435.1 of Raddia distichophylla. Classification (NCBI taxonomy): domain Eukaryota; kingdom Viridiplantae; phylum Streptophyta; class Magnoliopsida; order Poales; family Poaceae; genus Raddia; species Raddia distichophylla. Next base: position 173,357 of record SPJY01008338.1, read on the forward strand.
TCTTTCGTGTCTCTCAACTCAAGAAGTGTCTCCGTGTTCCAACCGAGTCAACTGAGTTAGAACAACTTGACCTCCAGTCTGATCTTTCTTACCCGGAGCACCCAATTCGTATTCTTGACGAGAAGGAGAGAACTACTAGGAGCAAGACTGTGAAGTTCCTGAAGGTGCAATGGAGTAATCATACCGAAGATGAAGCGACATGGGAGCGTGAAGACTATCTCCGTGCGACCTATCCTAATCTCTTCACCACGTCTATGTAATCTCGGGGACGAGATTATTTTTAATCACACCGAAGATGAAGCGACATGGAAGCGTGAAGACTATCTCCGTGCGACCTATCCTCACCTCTTCACCACGTCTACGTAATCTCGGGAATGAGATTCTTTTTAGGGGGGAGGTCTGTATCAGCCCGACTGTTATTTCTAGTTAAGCATGCATACTATCGTAGTGTTCATTTGGTTTTTCTATGGTTCTTTAGAAAACTTTTCATCAATATGCATTCATCCACCGGGCTATATGGTGGGGACATAGGACTTTAAACCAAAACCATTAGGATACTAGTTAACCAAGCCACCGGGATGGTGAGGTAGATATTGACCGGGCTTGGGCGAGCAACCATATAGCCCGCCGAGCATGTTCCTTAGATGGCCGAGCTAAAAGGGCACTTAGCCGAGCTAGGCCGGGTGATCCTTTACTCACACCTAGTCTCCCCGACCAGACTTGGACGTTGGACGACCAGGACCTATAGCTGCTGACCGAGAAGGCGAGCAAGCATGACCGACCAAGCTTCACTGAGCTCGGGGGAAGATTAACCAAGCCTGGAAGAGCCCGAGTTTAATTAGGAAGACTATCTCTCCCTATTAGAGGCAACCCGAGTGAAGTAAATCCCAATTATTCCTTTTTTCTCTTTGACCCAGAGAAAGACCTGGGCTGATTAGTGAGCCCTTCCCTCATTTGACGAAATGAGCGGTGCTTCAGACCAGTGGGACACACGGCATAGAGCGACTGCGCGCGACAACCAGATGGCAGAGGATGGTTACGAGAAGAGCCAGATGGCGAGGAGTTCCTCCAGCTGCAGCACCCCACTTTTCTCACCCATTTTCATACCCAGGGCCTCTCCTTTAAAGGTGGGACCTGACCCCACTTGTCACCCAAACTTGATAGCTCTATTTAAGGCCCCAACCAGCCTTCTCCCTCCGCTCTACACCCTCATTTCTGCCCCTTCTTCCTGCTGCTCGAGCTAAGCAAGAACAGCAGCAGTTCTTTCCATTCTCCACCCTCAAATACACCCAAATACTTTGAGAGAGCTTGCGCATGTCAAGATCTAAGCTTTCCATCACCTGAGCTCCCTATGCCTTTGAGGGAATTCACATGCACGAAGGATTTGGTGAGTTTTCTCTCATTTTTGTCACCCTCCAAGTTCTGAACTTGCAGCAGCAAGAACTCATCTAGTTCTCCTCTTGCTGCCATTTCTTGTATTCCCCAAGCCTAGGGGAGTACATTGGAAGCTTCTTCACTATCTAAAGGAGTGGAGCAGCGGTAGAAGAAACATCAAGAAGGAAGGAGAGGGCAAGAGCAAGGACATGACCCGCACAACAACAACCAAGGACGCAGAAGCCCGCGACCGAGCTTCTTCCTGTTCGATCTCTCCATCCCTTGGACGTCGGAACCTAAGCAAGGCCCCCCTTGCTTTGTAAGAACCTTAGAACATCCCTTCTCCCTGTATTGCATCCTCTAAGCCCCGTTCATGAGTTCATCCTTGAGCTAAACCGAGCCTAGGTACAGCAGTCCCAAACCCATTCATTTTCAGCCCATATCCAGAAAACACCCACTCAATAAATAATTAATATAACATCAACCGTAGCCCGTATCGATAAGTGTTCAACATGAAAGTTGTGCGCCACGAAATTCTCTACAACTTTTATGTTGACCCCGGGCTTAGCCGAGCTTGTCTTCTACTTCAAAAATAGCCCGCACTGAGAGATGTACCTGTTGAGTGACTTGCCCGAGCTAAACCTATTAGAGCCCGACCAAGACCTTGCTTTAGCGAGCTAAGATGAGCCACATCCAACCTATGGTAACCCTCATTTAACAAGAGGACAACCTTCCCTAGCAAGGAGGCTCAGTTCCGAGCTATCTTGAGCATTCCCGAGCTTCCTATTTCTAGCGCGAGCTACCATTGGCACCCTAACATCAAACAGTCCTATCTCGCTCATCCTAGCTGGGATTTGGGCGATTCTTTTTGCAAAACCTGCATTAGGTCATGAAATTTCTGAAATATGATGTTATTCCCTGATTCTCTATTTTTGGCATTTTATTTGAATTTTATTTGATATGCCCGTTACCAAAACGATAGGAAACGATGTTCCGAAGGAGCCCGGACTTGAGCAGGCCGCTCTTACCCTCGATGACCAGCAACAAGGCATTTATTACTCCCCTCATTTGACTTACTCATATTGATCTCTGTTTACTGCATTGCTTTAATTATTTTCCATAACTGAATGCATGCTAATTTCTTATATGTTATTTGATGGGTAGAAATAGCTATGTCCTACTAGTGATTAGTTATTAATAGGTTTAACATCCTCATTCCTTGATAGCCTAAGTGGGTACTTTTATTTATGGTTGTGTCACGAATGTTTAGCATTGCTTAGAGTCAACGTGGTTAACGCGAACACTTGATTATGACATCTCAAAGTTGATCTATGGCTTTATGGTGATTGTTTGGTATGATGGATGGATGTTGGGTCTCAACAGGTGATAGGGATATGACAGAAGGAGCTCCTGGTCATGTAGCCCTGTTTGAGCAATTAAGGACCGAGCGTTGGTCCCGTCTCTCAAGTTACTATACGTACGACCACACGTGTCATCATGGGAACACTTAGCCAACTTTATGTGCGTGCTGGTATCATTGGTGACATTGGGTGCTCCTTTGCATTTGCCGGTGTTTTATGGGGGGACTGCCCGGGGGCTCCTTTCTCGCCATGGGTAGCTTCCGTGGGTGTTCAGGACCTGGATAGAAGGCCTGAGCAACATCCACAGCAATGGTTAACTCCTTTGGAGCACAACACGGCACGTGGAACTTTGGGCTAATGTTACCGGGCGACCCAATGATCTGGCATGTACATCTAGGAGGCTTCGGCATAGCTCGCTATGTCGTGTGGGTAAAGACGTACACCTCTGCAGAGTTATGAACTGTTCGAATAGCCGCGTCCCGGGGTTAGGGATGAATGCTTGAGTTGACCCACCTTTGCTAGCACTTGGGTTCCGGGCTGTGTTTGGTATTGGTTTAGTTGTATTGGTTTAGTTGATCTGGATGAGGATGAGAATGATGATGATGATGCACTTGATGATTACATTACTGTTGCTCCATAGGTTTTTAACATGTTTATGAAATTGCCATTTACAATCTAATTATGCTTACGTCTTGCAAATGTTGTTTATGCTAAAATGGTCTTGCTAGCCCTCCATTTGATAAATTATTATGCATGTTGAGGCTATAAGTACCTCGTAGTGCCGAGTACCATCTGTACTCAACCCACAGTTGCTATTATTTCAGGTGATAGTGCACCCACGCTTGAGTACTACTATCAAGCGGGGAATGGCGATGCTAGCGAGTCTGGTGCCGAGCTCTAACTTCCAGCCATTAGCTCCTTCGGTTTTGATTTTGAAGGCGTACCACGCTGGCCTTTTGACGATCTTCCGCTGCTTTTGTTGAAACAATATCTATTCCGCTGCGTACTCTATGAACTGTGTTAAACTTATGTGTATGGACAGCAGTCCGTATGTCTTTGGTAATATAATGTTATGCCTCTTTATGTATGTGTTGTTGTATCGATCCATGTTAGGATATGTGTGTGATGGTAGCAGATCCTGGGAACCATCACCGAAGCACATATCCGGTACCCGAGCTCAGCCTCGTTACAATAGAGATAGATCGCTCTTGTCGTTGTAGCCTGGGCTGAGAGTTAACATACTTGGTGCGCCTGCGGGCTACTCGTATGTTGGTTTTCAGCCATTCGGATAGCACGGGAGCATTATCTCCATTGAGCCAAGTGTGAAAATGGGGGTACTCACAGACCCCGTTTGGCGGTGTACTAGAAACCGACCCCGTTTGGCGGTGTTCAAGAAACCGACCTCGTTTGGCAGAGTTCTAGAAACTGACCCAGTTTGGCAGAGTACGAGAAACTGTCCACTATTTGGCAGAGTTCAAATAACTAACCCCGTTTGGCGGTGTTCAAGAAACTGACCCCGTTTGGCAGAGTACTAGAAACTGTCGGAGTAAGGAGGATGTGATTGGTGAAAGTAGTGTTGTGGTGACATACACTACAAGATAACCTATCGGCACCGGCGGTTGTGCTGCTTGGAAAAAATAAAATTGCCAGCGGGACTACAGCTAACGAAAAAAAATAGAATCCAAAGCAGCTCTACCGCTTTTAAAGCATGCTTCCATAGCAGGCTAACCGCTTGTATTTTTAGCAAATTTTGCAAGCACTACTGCCGCTTTGAAATGTAATTCAGGGTGGTACTGCTGCTTTAGATGCGAATATGGCGCGTAACGCGAAACTTTTTGGCATCGTGCGCGCGGGTGAATCCAGAATCTGCCACTTAATTCACGGGCTGCATCGACACCTAAACAAAAGGACCCAAATATTCCTCTCACCTTATCTCCTCTACAGAGCTAAGTCTTCCTTGGAAAATCCACGTATGCCCATATCCTCCCCCAAATCAGTCCACAAAATTCCTAGACCAGCTGCAGATTCAATCTCTCCTCCCAAATCCACCCCAAAATCCAGCCCCCAAATCTACATATCCTAGTCTAGTTGCAGATTCAATCCCTCCTCCCATGGTTGTGAATCAATCGTTGCTTGCTCGCACATACTAGTGAAACTAGTAGCAGTTCGAGTAGGCCGGGGCGGCGGCGTTGTCCTCGCAGCTGCACGTACGGACGCCGGGGCTGGGGCGTCTTGAGGAGAAGTAGGGGCAGCAGCATCCTATCAAGCAGCAGCGATGCCGTTCTGCAGCATCCTGGGAGGGGCGGCGGCATCTTGAGGGGATGTAGAGGCATCGGCGTCCTAACGAGCAGCGGTGACGCTGTTCTTGAAGCAGTTCGAGTAGGGCAGCAAGGTTATCCTTGCAGCAGCAGGGTGCCTTTCCTTCGACGACAACGATTTGTGGAGAAGTAGTGGAAGGGGTGGTGACATCTTGAGGAGCAGCGGCAGTGTTGTCCATGGAGCTGAGGCAACGACGATTTAAGTCAAGAGCAGTAGCAATCTGAGTAGCGGAGACAGTGGTGGATTGAGAAGCTGCTGTACTAATATTGCAACTACACTTGTTCTACCATCAAGGTACAAGAATATAGCCTCTTTTATTTCTTGCCTTATTGCTGTTAAAGTTCCATAATAAAATATCGATTATGCTGTTAATTTGTGTTTGGTCTAGGATACACATTAATCCACATTATTCAGTTTCAACTTGAGAGCTAGCATGGACAGACAGTGGATGAATGAGCCTAGGTAAAACTTTAGCATTAAATATATGAAATAGTAATTATGCATGTTGATCATCCATTCTTGACAAAGTTGATAAAAAATGTAGGCATTCCATACAGTATGTGGAGGGTGTGAAAAGCTTCATAGAATTTGCTTTTACAAATTCATCAAAAGGAAATCAAATTCGATGCCCTTGCAAGAAGTGTGTAAATTGCAGTTGGTATGAAACAACGGTTGTTCATGACCATTTAATATGTGAAGGATTCTTAGAAGGTTATACAACATGGATTTGTCATGGCGAAAAAGCATCATCCAATCATCAATATAGGGAACCTACGGTACAACCTGAACCTTATTTAGAACAAGAACAAGGTATAGATGATGACATGACAGAAATGCTTCAAGATATAGGATATGGATTCCAAGATGGCTCTGACAATGGTGATGGTGATTTTGATTTAGGGGGTACAAATGAAGATGTTGAGACTTTCTATAGCTTAGCTAATGATGCTAATAAACCATTATATCCTGGCTGTAAATTCACAAAACTCAACTTTATAGTCAGACTTCTTCACACAAAATTCTTTGGTGGGTGGACCAACAATAGCTTTAATACTCTCTTGAATTTGCTTAATGAGGCTTTTCCAAAGGACACTTCTCTGCCAAAGAACTTCTATGAAGCAAAGAAGACGTTGAGGTGTCTAGGATTGGGTTATGAAAATATTGATGGATGCAAGAATGATTGTGTGCTTTTTAGAAAGGAAAATGCTAATAGAGAATCTTGCCCAAAATGCAATACTTCTAGATGGAAATTAGTAAAGAAGAGTCCTGACGGAAAGCGAGTGCACAAGGTTCCTCACAAAATTCTTCGATATTTTCCAATAAAGAAAAGACTCCAAAGAATCTATATGTCTGTAAAATCAGCTAGTGATATGAGGTACCATGCTGAAGGGCGTCCAAGAGATGGGTTGATGCGTCATCCTGCAGATTCCACGGTTTGGAAGGATTTTGATAATAAGTATCCAGAGTTTAGTTCAGATTGTCGCAATATAAGACTTGCATTAGCTACAGATGGTATGAACCCTTTTAGAAATTTGAGTTCATCACACAGTACATGGCCCGTTATCTTAATTCCTTACAACCTACCACCATGGATGTGTATGAAGCAACCAAATTTTATCATGTCATTGCTTATTCCTGGACCGAAATGTGTTGGAAAGGATATGGATGTTTACTTTCAGCCTTTAATTGATGAATTAAAAGTTGGTTGGCATGAAGGTTTTAGAACTTATGATGCCGCAACTGGTGAATGGTTTCAATTGCGTGCTACCTTGTTGTGGACAATTACGGACTACCCGGGACTTGGATATGTATCTGGACAAGTTACTTCTGGAGAGGTAGGATGTGTTTGTTGTCACTCTGAAACATGTTCTCTTTACCTAAAAAAAGGTTGGAAAAATTGCTTCATGGGGCATCGTCGTTTCTTACTTCCTGACCATGAATTTAGAAGTGATGCTAGCTCTTTTGATGGCACGATGGAGTTTAGGGAAGCACCACTTCCACTTTCAGGACATGATGTTTTTGAGCAAACAAAAGATATGATAAATGTTTTTGGTAAAGATCCTACCGGGAAAAAACCAGCAAGAAAACGTAAACGCAAGGAAGGTGAACCGAAAGTAATTTGGAATAAGCAACCTATTTGGTTACAGCTACCATATTGGAAAGATGTTATGCATCGACATAATTTAGATGTAATGCATATCGAGAAAAATGTGTGACAATATAGTAAATACAGTGTTGGAAATTAATAAAAAATCCAAGGATAACTTGAACATGAAGAGCAATTGGCAAAAGTACTAGAAGAAATGAAGGAATTGAAGAAGTCGGTTAATTTAGCACGACCTATAGAAAATGATGAACATAACACCAATCGTGCTTCAAATTCTCCAATACAGGTGACTTTTCCTACCCACCTAGTGCTATGTAGTTAGCTAATAATTAATTATCCCATGTGTATGAACTATTCAGGATGTAAGATACCAAAGTGATGAAAGTGGTTCTAGGCCAATAGCTTATGAAAACACGACATCCGAAAGAAGTGAGATATTGCGTAGTGAGGTATATTCTTATTTTCACTTGAATGTGCACCACTATTGTACCCAAAACTTATCTTTCTTTTTTTATGTACAAATAATCCGAAAGAAGGTTGCCCAGAGAGTTGTTGCACAACATGACATGGTGAATACTAACCATGAGGTATTTCATTACATGTATATTTTATTTTTCATAAAAAAGCATGCATGTTCATAGCTAATATGCAAGTTAAATTTCTCTTTTAGGTTGGCAAAGAGGTTATTTTGTTCTCAGTTGTGGGTCAACATGTTCCAGTTGCTAAGGCTACTATCCAAAGAACATCTCGAAATGCTATTGTTGGAGGTAGTCCTCTTGGGCTTGAGTATTGTGAGGTTTCTGTATACTATGTCTTCAAAAAGAATGCTCCATTACCTCGACCATATAATAATGTCATGGTAATGGGAGATGCTCAAGGTCGCTGCATTGCTTGGCCATATGAAAGGGTAATTTACATTCCAACATGTTTTCATATGTATTAGTCCTGGATAAAATATATTGAAAGGATCTATATATTTGTAGATGGAAAATGATGTTGCAGTTACTTGTCCAAGTGGTTCAACTCGTGGAGGAAAAAAGCAAGGCCGCAGAATTGAACAATGCATTGGTACTTTTAACTTAGGTAAAATAAAGGATCTTAAAGTCAAATTCAGTGCTACAAATATTTTGTTTAGTTTGACCTGTAGTGCTTATGCTATTTTAAATTAGGTTAATACATTAGTTCCCTTATTTTTTGGAAATTGTGCGTAAAGTCAATACTCCTGATGATTTACACAACACACTGACAGATTAACTGATGTTTGTTCGGCCATGCACATATATACTACTTACGATGTAAATAAATTAAGGAATTCAAGATCGGCCATGCACATATACTTTAAACTAAATTATCAAGTATGCATGATCTGCCATGCACATACTTCTTTCAACTTTAGTTTTTTAACAAAAATGTATAATCAAATGTGACATAGAACTCATTACCATTTTAAATGTGTGCATACTAACAAAATCGGAAATTTACATACTCTTTGTGATTAATGGTACATACTTCCACAAAGAACCTGACAGACGATCTATTTTTTGAACCTGCACATACATTAATTTGTGTCTACTGATTTATTACCGCAACAAGTAACAACTAGCTGCAACTAACTAGATAAGAAAGTGCACATCCTGCTTTTTAAACTTGCGGACCCTGGACATATATATCACTAGAGTTATTTTCAGTACATCGTGCTGTTCATTTCTTTCTTTTTACATAACCATCTAAGTTGTGAAGAATTAGGCCTACCTATGGACATATGGTGAGACCATTTCCTACATTTAATCTGGCTATATCCAAAGTATGTTTCCAAAGTATGCATTGACATGTATACTCAGCATGGTCTTATAGATTTTGCCTACTCTTTTAACTAAGAACATTTCGTATTCTACCTACAGGTGAAAGGAGCAAAGAAAAAAGTTAAAAAAGGATTATGTAGGTCAAGATTCTTTTGGTGGTGAAGTTCAGGGTGGATGCGTGTTTTGGAATCCATTAGTGGGATTTACTTTTGGTGTGTATGAAACATGAATGTGTTCATGTCTTATGGAAAAAGTGTTGATATTGTAGTCTTATTATGTTCTGCCAAATACATGGGTGATGTCTGACTTTGAAATATATGTACTCGTATGATCGGTTATGAAAGTATGTGCATTTGAATATCAAATATTTTTTCCAATCTATCATGCTATCGAATTGCTATGATTGTTGACTCCCACAAACAGTGAACGCCGGCCATTAAATATTATCCTAGCATGTCTAAATATTATTGCAAGCGGTATATACGCTTCTCACTGTGCATGGCACACTGTATAGCACATGTATTTTCTGGCTAATTGTATGCAGTACTACCGCTTGCCATTATATTTCAATGCGGATGTAGCGCTTTAAAAGATTCAAATATTGAAAGCGGTTGTAGCACTCGGAATCTTACATTTCAAGCAGTGCTACCGCTTGCATTGTAAATACCGCTTGGAATACTTTTAGAAGCGCCGGAACGGAAAGCGGTGGCTATTAGAATTCCAAGCGGTCTCATCGCTTGTAATACCCACTATTCCAAGTAGTCTGACCACTGGAGAGGACATGTATTCCTGTAGTGATAGTTTGGGATTGTTCAAGAAACTGCTTTAGGCACTCAAAAGAATTAATAAATATGTCTTTCCTCTTGTTTAAATTATGTCTGGCTAAGTCTTAGGTCTTGATTTATAAACTTGGCTTTATGCAAACAAATGAACCCAAAGCCTCCACATACATCTCTTAAGCATTATTTAGATGGATTTTGGCTCGCCGGTGCTAGTGAGGACAAAGCACTGACACTCGCATTTAAATCCCTTAGAATTGGAGCATCCAATGGAGGACGAGGACGACTACGCCTGTCATGAGGAAGAAGACCCTAGTTACCAGGAGGACGAGTAGGCCTAGAAGGCAATTCCATATTATCCATCGGTCATATGTAGGGTTACATAGCGATAGGTGTGATTTTTGGTTTTAATATTTCCGCATTTTCACATACTCTGATAGTGAAGTAAGACTTTATGTACTTGGCCCATGGCCTGTTTACACTATTTGGTGACATCATGTCATCTACTGTAATATTATTTGGAACTTCGATGTATGAAATGGTGACCAGCTATGTAACCTGCACTAGTGATTGATCCATTGGGACTAGTGCATGATGGCACCTCGTCTTGGAATGTGTTTCCAACGAGTGGTACCAACAGACAAGCTCGGTCCTATGAGGCCCTTGTGCCGTTTGAACTCGTCAGCATTTGCATAGAGATGTGCCTGCTAGAGGAGTTCATTCGTATCAACTTCCTTGAAGAGTTTGAGGTCTTCAATGAAGCGCACATCCCTCACCCCCATCTTGAACGCGTGACGAATAGCCTCGTCGGACACGTTGGGGATGGTATTTCATACCCGAAAGAATTTGGTGATGAAGAAGCACAGGGACTCCCCGTCTTTCTGCTTGATTGCCTCCAAGTCCTCCGGCCTTCCTGACCGTGTACTGCAGCCGTGAATGTTTCTCACCAAGGCATTGCAGAGTGAGTCCTAGGAATTTATGGACCCCTCGCTTAGGTTGAAGAACCAGGTTCGAGCAGCCCCTTCCAGGACTTTGGGAAAATAGTTTGCCTTGACAGCGTCATTGCCACCGCCAGCTTTGATGGCCAGACCGTACAAGGAAACGAACTCCTCCAGGTTCTGTGTCCCGTTGAACATCACAATTGTGCTAGGCTTGAACCTAGAGGGCCAAGCCACAGCGCAGATCTCTGGGGTAAAGGCCTTGCACCCGGTTGACCTACCGAGAACATAGCTGGTGCCAGGCGACAGATCGCGTTGCACCCCATTGCCCGACACACGCAGGCGGGTTTTGCTGAGCAGGCAGCAGGCCCAGCCTCTAGAAGACTCCAGCTCAGTTGTTGGATTATTGCTCCTGAGGAGGTACAGCGTTATCCCGGGCAGCGGCTTCGCGGTAGAAAGGCCACCACGCTGGTCCCGGTTCAAATCTACCTGGACGATCTGGTTGTTGTCATTCTAGGGAGGCCGGTTGTCAGTGTTACCGGCCGAGACGTTCACCAGGTTACCTCGTGACCATCACTAACAGCGGGGGGTTGGCGCGCCTGTTGCGGCCATGATTCTCCCTGTAGCTTCTGTTTCATCGAGCAGACAGGCAACCAGAACATTGTTGGGCTGGCGTAAGACAACAACCAACACTCGGATGCCTTTTTGGCTATCCACGACTGTCTCTACGGTCACGGTCGATCCGGTTTGCTTAGGCGGAGTGCACGCTGGTTGATGTTCTGGTGCGGCACGCTTTACCCTCTGCCTGCTGGCAGTAGCGGTCAGCGCTTCGCCCATACTTCTCTCGAACCGGTTCGGGCAGCGGTGAGTTTGGTCTTGCGTCATTGACGATCGACTTCTTCCCGCTGAAGGGAGTCCGTGATTATTCCGGATCCTGGTTTACATGTTGTGAAATACACCTAAAGCTAACTTTGAAACCACGTATTTTAATTCTTGCAGATGAGTCAGCAGGGGTGATTCACGGTCCTTAGCTACTTTCCTTCTAATTCACGACATTTCAGGTGAATAACAAGCAGCATGATATTATAGCTGACAGTGTACACATAAATACCTTTTCATTATTGATGACCGCTTTCTTCTAGTGTCCAAACGACTTCTATCAAAGGAGCTAAAATCTCCTGCCTATTGCTGTCACAACTCCTAGATTTGGGAGATGCAACATGCATCGGACAAATCAATAATCATTAGTGAAATACTGGGATTCCAGAACCACAAATTTGTATGTCTCTAAAATCGGTGACTATGTTCTATCCAATGAACTTGTCAATATGGCATGGCCAATGGTAGCAGAAGGAAGCAGATAAATAGAGTCCTTGAAGAACTTTTTACTGAGGAGGTACTATATATAAATGTAACATACTCTATATCTCTCTTCATAGCTCGCCTGGAGGATAAGAGTCTTCCCCTGTTCAAGCTCCTGAAGAAGACCAACCAATTTGAGTGGACCGCGGAGGCGCAAGAGGCGTTTGACGGGCTGAAGAAGTACCTCACATCTCCACCCGTGCTGGTCGCTCCAGATCCGGGCGAGCCGCTAATCCTCTATGTCGCGGCGAACCCGGTGGTGGTCAGCGCGGTGTTGGTGGCGGAAAAAGAAGGAGTTCAACGCCCGATCTACTAAATTAGCGAGGTTCTCCATGATGCGGAAGTTGGGGGTACGCTCATTCCGAGGAGTACGCTCATGCGGAAAGTCTCTTATGGTTATGGTACGTTGTCTTCAAATTTCGTAAATGCCATAAAAAATCGGATCCATACAGCTATCACGAGCACCATCCCGCCTAACAATATTTGAAAATTAAAACATCTCGTCCCCTAGTAGCCTGTACATCTGCCACTTCACCCACCTCTCTTCCACGCGGCTCTCTACCACGCGCATTCCTCCACGACGTCATCGGAAGTCGAGGGGACCGGAGCCCCGCCGCCGCTGCCGGAAATCGAAGGGTCCTGGGCCGGTCCCTGCCGCCTGGAGTCGCCGTTGTTCCCGCCGCCGTGCTCTACCGCCGCCTACCTCCAGCGTCGAGGCTAGCTCCACCGTTGAGGGGCCCAGAGACGCCCGCCGTCGACGGCCCGGAGCCGCCCCCGCCGCTGTTCCCGCCGCCATCCTCCACTGCTGCCGCTACCAACGCCACCTTCCCCGCCGCTGTTCCACGCCGCCCTTGCCCACCGTTGTGGAGTCGCCGCCGGAAGTCGAGGGGACCGGAGCCCCACCGCCACCACCGGAAATCGACAGGTCTGGGGCTGTCCCCACCGCTTGGAGTCGCCGTTGTTTCTGCCGCCATGCTCTACCGCCGCCTTCCCCGTTGCCTACCTCCGCCGTACATAAAGTAATTTCCTTTATTCTCAATTCTCTGTTTCGTATGACTGTGGCTTCAATTCTGAATGACATTTTTAGTTTTTTTAATGCAAACTAGCTAAAAGCATCGTTCTTGGAGTTACATGCGCCTAATCTTTGCATTTCATTAATATTCAGTACTGCACTCCTGCACTCCAGAACAAGGGCATAGTGGCCGAAAAATGTTTTGCTTTCATCATAAATTCACAAATGTTTGGATAATTTCCACAGTCATATACATACCGTAGTATCTGTCAAGTATATAAATTTCCAATATTAAGTTAGTTCAGCTTTTGTATTTTGAGTCATCTTTTTATTTTATTGCAGTGATGACACTAAATGTGACACTAACATAGACAAAGTACATCACAGGTAAGCGGCTCCAACTTCGGGCAACACCATTTAAGTCTTTGGATTTTCTCCTGTTTAATCCTCACCTGTTGGGTTGATGCTTCTGAAACTTTTCTCTAGTTTCAGATTGGTGAGGCTACATGCGAAACACTAATCAGCGCATGCTATAATAACGGTGACCAAAGCCATGACTTCTACATTAGTGTGAGGGTAGGATTCTTGCAATTGGATTGTACAATGGATTTTGAGTACTCACTAAAAAGGTAAATGTTTTAGTAAATAGTGTTCATTGTTATTTCTTACTGTTTTGAAATTCCTAGATAAAAAAAAAGTGTTCGGTGTTATTTCTTACTGTTCCAAGAAATTAATCTTTACTATTAAAAGGAGGTAGCACCAACTATCAATGCACATTTTCTAGCTTCATGAGGGTGATCCGTTGAATCAATTCCATTGCAAGTTGAGGGAAATTGCTTCTAAAACTGTGGCTATGACTATTATGAGTGTGCTTTTGTCATAATTTTCTTAGCATTTGATTTCAGTTATATGATTGAGAGACATGGATTAAATTCAATGAGCTGCACAGATTGCATTCGTTCAGTGCATGACACAATTAATTGAATTCTTCTATTTCTTTACTGATGCAGTGGATTGAGGTTGAGGTGGAGGTTGTTAGGTATTTATGTCGAATATGTGTACAAGGAGGGTTACAATTGGACTCTGAGTTGTAATAGGCAGGGTTAGTTTAGAGTAGGAGTCGGACTCTAGCCATGTCTCCGCAATATAAAGGGAGGTGGCCCTGGTGTAACCCATGACAACGACAGCATAATAGTAGCATAGGCGTGAGGGGGTTAGCGGCCGGCCTGTGGCCGTAACCTGGGCAGCTGGTATGCTGCGGTATTATGGATTGGGGAGGAGCGCCCATAATCATAGCCCCACAGATGTAGGCGCAAGTCGAACTGCGTTACCAAACATCATGTCTTCTGGAGTCGTTCGTGATCTTGTATTGGCGTAAATCCTAACAAGGGGTCGAAAGACAAGCAGTTGGCGCTAGTGGAAGCGCAGGTTGGCCTGTGGCCGTAACCTGGGCAGTCGGTATGCTGCGGTATTATGGATTGGAAGGAACGCCAATAATCGTAGCCCCGCAGATGTAGGCGCAAGCCGAATTGCGTTACCAAACATCATGTCTTATGGAGTCATTCGTGATCTTGTATTGACGTAAATCCTAACAGAGGTTGTGCTGAAGATGTGTGCTGCAGACGAGCTAAAAAAATGGTGAAATTTGCAAGCATGAAATTTATAGTAGATCGAGGCAGCTCTATTAGTTTTTAAAACAAGCGCGAGATTTACAATATACAAAAAGTGAAGAGGTAAAGAGGTACACATCCTTCTTGAGGCTCGAGATAGCTCAAGAATTGTCTTTTATAGATGTTCTAAAGTTCAAAGTGCTCTATAATTAGTTTCAGTTATGTTTATTGTGAATAATGTGTGTATGGAGCATATGGTGTTTTCACACTTTTTTGTATGCCTAATTCTCTATCTACTATGGTCACAAAATCAAGGTCCTCTCTTTTGTACACTTGTGAATGCAATCAGACCTTAGATAGGGCTAATCAGAATCAGTCCACACTGCAAGAGGATCAACTCTAGCTCTCTACCAAAGAAGTGATGAACAGATGGCACCTTTTCAGCATGGTGACCAAAAAAACATGTTTGCCTTTATGCAATTTCAGATTCAAAAGAGACCATCACACATGTAGATTTTGTATAACATAGTAATACTTGAGCATGTACTTAAACTGAATTGGTTGAATGTTAGTAAGCTTTTCAATATTTGTGCCTCACGTCCAATTTATAGAACTGCACCCAGTGTTCCCCTAGGCGGCGCCTAGGCCCGCCTAGGCAGCGCCTAGGCCCACCTAGGCAGCGCCTAGGCCCGCCTAGGCAACGCTTAGGCGCTAGGCAGTGGCCTAACGCCCCGCCTAGGGCCTAGGCAGTGATCTAGGCGGTCAACCAATGTTAGTGGTCCTATACAACGAATAGGAGGTTTGAAATGGCCCTATGAGTTATGTAGATGATGATTTGGTGGTTTTCAAGTGCCGATTAATAGTTGCGACATGATTATATTAAAGTTTTTTTTGAAATGATATACTTATACTCTAACATCTTAGATATGTCATATATCAGTTTGACCGCCTAGACGGCCCCTAGTGCCTCACCTAGGCCGCCTAAGCGCTAGGCGGCCCTGTCCGCTTGCCTAGCGCCTCGCATAACATTGACTGCACCTATATAATTCTCACACGGTCTTGTTTTGCCAGAGTGATGGATGAAATGCAAAGTTTTATTTTAGACGGAGGCTTTTGGATTAAGAATTCTGGTTGCAATGTAGGGGCACACAAACACATAACTATATTATTGGATGAATAGTGTTTATGATTTTTATTTTTGTTTTGACCACTGTATTTTGAAATTCTATCTTTTTATGTTAATCTCTGTATTTTGAGGTCATTTTGTAACTAGGGACGTCACACGTTGCCTCAAATTATCCTTTGTAATTTTATATGATGCTCTGGTTTATGTTTTAACTTTTGTTCTCTATAGCGTCGTTGCAAAGCACAAGCATACAATTATTTAAGTGCTTAAACCCCTACTATTGCTGATGTTAACTTGTGACGAGATGACGACCCGCTCCATATGGTCCATGGCATCCGCTTCCTTAAGTATTGTCGCTGATTTCCTCGCCCACTTCTCCGGTGATAGCCACATCAAGGTATGGCTACGAGACTTGGGTGCACCAAGGTATGGCCACATTAAGGTATCAAGGTGTGACCACTACAACTCGAGGTTGTGACCTCCTTGGGTGATAGAAAGAAAAATGGTGTTTGGTTTGGGTATCCTACGCTCCGAATTAAACTGTTCTTTGTCCAGCATGAGGCTATCTACTACACACACTTTGTTTTTTATATAGTGTTCATGCTTTATTTTCATGTTTCATTTAATATTGTATAATTGCTAAAGATGAATACAATATGATTTCTATAAGTTGTGCATCCAAATTGGCTCACTCATATTGTTTTCCGCAATCATTTTCCATGTCGGTTGACGCAATACGTTTGGCTTAATTGCATATATGAATTAATAAAATCATAGGGCAGTATGAGATACGTTTGGTGTAATTGCACATATGGAGTACAAAGCTTTTCTGAAAAAAAAACTACCAAGATGTTCTCTCTTAGAAATTCTGTCAAATTATATTCACATTGGTCATTGTCTTTGTTTACCGGCCTACCATTTTTTTTGTTGTTCCGTTGCAATGCACCGGCGTCCTCCTAGTTTGTATTTAATGCTGCAATAACATGGTTTCCACTTTCCACAAACTATGTGTATATTCCTGTTTGATGTTGCAGCAAATGATAGTTGTTAATAGTTAACTAGCCGTATGACTTGCCTTACAATACAACTAAGTGTGGTAATCCTATGTCACATGGTAATGGGATGTGCATATGATCTGCTAAATTTTACCTGTATGAGCAAGAGGAATTGAGTTTCTGTGATATTATGCTGATGGCTCATGAAAGAGATGAGATTGTGATTGTCTATCGCCTTGCCAACACTGATAGGGCAATCATTAATCCAGAATGGAAGCCTGTGATTAGGAAGTGGTACCTACACAATGTCTTTGTCGTTATCTCAAAAGGTGACTAATTTTACAATGACATCGCAATTTTTTTGTGTAAGTGTGTATTCTAACACAACTACTAATCCTTCCCAATTGAAATGTTAACTGGGAGAACATACATGAAAGTACAGTTATGATCTTATCCGAGTCATTAGCTCTGCACATGCCGATTTGCCATTTCCGTAGCATTCAATACCGACACACAAAATACAAATTATTGTTATTATTGGTACACACTGGATCAATGCATTATGGCAGTAGAGATAACCTGTGTTTCTTGCTTTACAAGTACATGCTAATTATTGAATCTATGTTCTTTAAGGACATGACATATGGTACTGCAAGGGAAAAATGCTGAAGATTGCGGTAACACAATCTAAAACACACTCGGCATTTGATCAGCGCTGCTTTGTTTGATTTTTTTTCTTTTAATTTGACTTAAATCAATGGCAAATCTAGTAATTGTGAAATATAACTATTTGACTTCTATCTGAGCTTACGGGGGCTATGGACGTGCAATAATTTTTATTTCTCCTGTTGCAACGCACGAACATATTTGCTAGTATATAAATAAAAAATTTTAAAATGTAAATTACATTTTTATGAGTTTTTAGAGACAAAGTTGACAAGATTTAGAGTTCATATGAAAAAAGATATAAACTTAACATATTTAAATAAAAAAAAAATGGACCTCCTTGACCTATTGGGCTAGGCTGGAGAGGCTTGGGCCAACCTCTCCAGCAGCCCAACGAGCCAAGGCGCAGAAGGGAGGGGGTGATTGACAGGCGGGGTCCACTTGTCGGTGGCCTAGAGCCGAGGGACGTGGGCTGACTAAAAGGCGGGCCCACTGGCAGGCGGGGCTCGCCCAGGGGTGGGAGGAACCAGAGGCTCGGGACGAGCTCACCGGCGGCGGCCGAGGTGGTGTGGAAGGGCGAGAAGGGGAGTCGGGATGGTGGCGGAGCTCATTGTCGGTGGAGGCGGCGACGGAGCAGAGGGGAGGGCTGGAAAGAAGCGGAGGAGGAGAGGGGAGGGCTG
This sequence comes from Raddia distichophylla, assembly GCA_005191435.1. Lineage (NCBI taxonomy): Eukaryota > Viridiplantae > Streptophyta > Magnoliopsida > Poales > Poaceae > Raddia > Raddia distichophylla. Next base: position 191,488 of record SPJY01008338.1, read on the forward strand.
GAATAAGGGAGAACGGGAGGTGGGCCCCCTTTTATAGGGTGGGGAGGGGACTCCGGCGAGGAGGAGGCGGTGCGTGGCTCGGGGCGGCACAGCGGTTGTATGAGTGTGAGTCCAAGGACCTCTTGGCTAGGTGTTGGCATTTGATGACACGTGTCCAACCACACAAGACTAAGGACTTGTTTTCCTAGCTTTCTTTTAATGATTTTGGTTGCGTGTGTGTTGGGGCACCTAAACGTCAAGTGTAGGTCTTTCTATGGCAGGCAGGTCCTACTGACCACTTGAGTTTAGTCCTTATCTCTTCTGAGCTGTGTCGAGAGGATTCGAGAGTGCCGGGTGTCTTCGGGGTAGTGCCCTTAAGGATCCGAGGCAACATTCCACGTGTTCGGAGGTTATCGTAGCCGCCAAGTCCAAAGCCAAATGTTCTCGGCGCGAAACATCTTGCCTAAGCATAGGTTCTCGATAAGTCAAATGCAATTTGATACCTGAGCTGGAGTACGGGAGGGATCCCATTATAATATCCTATACATACTAACTAGTGACTAGGCTTTGATTGTTATACTAGATCTCTAGACATGCTCTTTGCTTTACTATGTGATTTGGAGATCTTGTTCTTGTGTGTGCCTAGTCATTTGCTCATATCTAGCTTAATCAACTAATATTATGAAATTGACACTTAGTTCTTGTGCTAGGTTACCCACTATCCACTTGTTTCCTCTTTGTGCTTAAGTTCGGGGGTAGACCTAGTACTTGTGACCTAATGCTATTACTCGTTGTTATGAGTTGTTTGAAATACTAGATGAGAACTTTTTATCAAAAGTTGAGCACACAAATATGAAAATATTAAAAAATTCTCACCAATCCTCCTCTACGACATAGCTCTCCATTGCACTAGGAGTGAACTTGGGGGGAGTTTGGATGACCAAGACGTTCATCTTCAGTGTAATGCTAGATGTCGTCGACTATGGCTTGAGATGACAAATTTTGAAATGAGGCCACAAAGGCCGAATTGAAAATGATAAAATGCTCAACTCAAAAATATTTTTAATCTCAAATGGATTGATTGTAATGAATGGTGATGAGAAGTAGTGATTAGAGTCATTAGCACTTGAGTCTCCATTTGAACTTGAGCATCTATTTGAAATTTATGGCTATGGCTCATCTCTCACTAGACTAAGTAGTAATTTTTTTCGAACATCACATGAAAATTAGCTAGGTATGATCATTTAGATTTGGCAAACCATGTGCTTGTTTGATATATTGTGTGGTGAGCTTCTAGCATAGTCTTGACACTTGTATAACTCTCAAAGCCCCTAAAGGGAGTGTGGAGAGTCTTTGTGTCCTTAATTATGAATAATGTATTGAGGGGGAGCACTTGAGCCCAAAACTGTCATTTCTGTCATTTTGAATGTTGCATTGATCTAGGGGAAGCATGATTATTTAGTACTTATGCTTATGCTATTGCTTGTGCCTTGGTGACTTCTGCTAGCTTGTGCTCTTTGGATATGCTCTAGATCATGCCATTGACAAGAATGTGCTCAGGCTCTGTTGCTTGCTCACTTTGCTCTAATGCTTGTGCTCATGCTCAATTGGAATCAATGACAAGCTTGTGCTCAGAATTTGCTTGTCTCGCTTTGCTCACTATGCTCATGACATGATCACTTTAGGTAGTGCTTCAGTTGCTCAAACATGCCATGTCTTGGATAGCTATTAAATCACATGCTCTTGCAACTAACCCCAAGCCATAGAACTATTGCGCTTGTTTGTCTTGATATTGACTTTGCAGGTATTGTTATCAAATTGCCAAAAAGGGGGAGATTGTAATCCCAACGACCCCTTGGCTAGGTGTTGGCATTTGATGGCACGTGTCCAACCACACAAGACTAAGGACTTTGTTTTCCTAGCTTTCTTTTAACGATTTTGGTTGCATGTGTGTTGGGGCACCTGAACGTCAAGTGCTGATCTTTCTCTGTCAGTCAGGTTGCACAGAGCACTCGAGTCTAGTCCTTGTCACTTCTGAGCTGTGTCGGGAGGATTCGAGAGTGCCAGGTGTCTCCGGGGTAATGCCCGGAAGGATCCGAGGCAACTTTCCATGTGTTCGGGAGGGTTTCGTAGCCTCCAAGTCCTAAGCCAAATGTTCTCAGTGCGAAACTTCCCGCCTAAGGCTAGGTGATCCTTATCCAAGCCCACATAACGACAAAGAAAGCCTATAACCCTAGGTGCGATGTCAGGATGAGTGGTTAGAGCCAAATTCCAAAGTATATAGCTTTCAAAAATATTATTTTGGGAATGAGGTGTTGAGACCTAGTTGGTTGGATAGGTCTCATTCTTAGCTTTCCGGAATGCCCAAGAACATCAAAAATGGAGTTCGGGGGGCAAAAGTTATGAATTTTTTAGTGAAGGTCTCGAGCGGCAACATCGGAACTTCCGAGTTGCGATCTCAGTGAACTAAAAATATCGGAAGTTCCGATCCTTTGCATATGTCCTCGTGTTGATGCTGTCCTGAGAGGCAATATCGGAAGTTCCAGTTTTCACTGAACTAAAATATCAGAACTTGGGATCCTTCTATACAGTTTTCAGATCTGCGCGAGCGAACCGCGTGGGGGCATAAAAGAGAAGGTTGGGGGATGGGATAATGTGAGAGAGAGCTTCATTTTGAGCCACCAAAAGTCACCCTCATCCCCAAGGGGTCTCTCCCATGGTGGTTCCCTATCTTGGAGCCTCCATGGCCATGTTCTAGGGTGCTTAAGCTAGGAGGACTGGAGAAGAGGAGGAAGAAGAAGAGCAAGCATCCCCCACCTCTTCCCATCCTCCAAGGTTCGATTTCGTTCCTCCTCAGGGCCTCCCCTTTGTCCATGGCATCCATCCCATCTAGGGCTTGAGTGTGAGAGTGAGAGAAGAGAGGAAGAGAGGGAAGAAAGTGTGGAGAAGCTCATCCTCCACCTCTCGAAGCTGTTCCCCTTCATCCTTGGTATTTGGTGTAGTTGAGTCCCAGTGTTTGAGTGCTCTTTGGGATCCCCTTTGCCGGAGTTGGACCTCACCACCACGTCCAAGTGCTTCATCATCGAGGTCTTCACCGACCTATACCCCTACTTCATCTTCACCAAGCAAAGCCCTTGTGGGGTGCAAGGCCACCGCCAGCTCGTGTCCGGGGTGCTTCCTCATCGTCCATCGAAGCCGTGTTTCTCTACACCTCCCAGGCGCCAGAATCGTCCAAGGTATCAGGACACCGTCTTCACTCGAAGCCGCACGTCGCTGTTGTCTACGTTCAAGTGCCTTCGATGCTGAAGTTTCCAAACACCTTCTCTGCGAAAGTCGGTGCCATGTCCGTGGTGCCTGTTGTTGCTAACACCGCACCCCTCCTCCTCAAGGGCCATGTTATTGCTTGTTTGCAGGGCTATCCAGGAAGGGGTAACACCTTCGGCCACCTTCCGAAGGTTCAACGGAGCAAAAGTACCTTCGAGTACTGCCCGAAGGTCCCGATGGCGACCCTCGGCTCTAAGGTCGTGAAAGCTGGCCAGAGGGGCGAGAGTTGTCCGAAGCCCTCAGAACCGTCCGAGAGTCCGCGAAACGCCCGAAGCCGGCAAGACTGCCGTAGGCCCGAGGAGAGTCTGAAGGTTCTTGTGCAGGGCGAGGTCTCGGGCAGCCACCACGTGTCATTTCCCGCCTGCGTCACGAGCGCGTCAGGGCGACACGTGGCCTGAGCCACATGTCGCTCCTTGCAGGGCTATGTGAAATGTCTGTATTGCCCATGTAACGGGCGCGTAGCCCAAGGGCATATGTGTAACTTCACATATGGTCTTGTTATTTTGTAAGCCTTAGGGCTATAAATAGGGCACGCCCCTTGCAATAAATGAGACCATTAAGAGCTTAGTTACGGAATCACTCACTGTGTCCTTTTTGTTGTGTCCCCGCACGTGCCTCGAGGCTCGTGCAACAATATTTGGTGCCATTCGAGGGGACCGGCATGAAAAGCCAACGAAGATGCCTCCCAAAAATAGTGGTGGTTCAGTAACTGACAACACTAGATCCAAGAGAGTGAGGGCTTCCGGCTCACAAGGCCTATCCTCGGACCCTCCCGAAGATAACAACCATTGTAACACCGAGATAATCACACCCCCAGCGCTTAACCCTCCCCCAACGCTTAACCCGCTCGAAGGAGACACTAGCGGCAATGACCGATGCCCCGTGAGTGGAAACACCCTCAGCGCCACTCAGGCCTCCGGAGGGGCCGAAGGTCACCAGCAAGACCTCGACTAGACGGACACCAGCTTCTCCTTTGCGGGCAAGTGGCCAGAACATTGGGGGTGCCGCAGCAGCAGACCCTCGGGGGTGCACTAGCGGAGGCGCTGCACAAGGCGATGGAGGTGGCAACGGCTGCGGCGGCGCATGGAACAAGAGTGTCGAGGGCTTCGCCATTCAGAGGAGTACCGGCGGAGGCGCAATAAGAGCTGGTGGAGGCGGCAGAGTTCGCCGTGGCACCAGGGGTCCGGGGGGCTCCGTCCCTACAAGAGCTGTCAAAGAGAGCAGCGGAGGACCGAAGGGCAATGAGGGAGATACTGGAGGCCCATAGAAAAGATAAGGAAGACCTTCGGACAAGGCTATAGTAGGCAATGAATCAGCCCCCGGCACAGGCCCATGCCGCGAGGGCGGAGTCAACATGCTCAATGCATGGCGCTCCGGCGCCAAGGCTAATGCAGGCATATGTACCTCCACCAGCCCAAGTCAACGTGCCAATGGTGCCCCAGCAAGCGGTCAATCAGGCCGAAGCTCCACTACCACCAGTGTGGAGGAATGTCCCAATGAGTAAAAACCCACTCTCAATACAGAAACGAAGCGAGCCGTGGCCAAGGGAGTTCAAGTTAACATCCATCTCCAAATTCCAAGGCGAGACAGATCCCACGGAGTTTCTCGAGGTTACGCGACTGTCGTGGAGGCCGCAGGAGGAGATGGCAACACGAAGGACAAGGCTCCGGCCCTCGTGTTATAGGGGAAGGCCCTTTCATGGTACCTTTCCATCCCAGCGGGGTCCATTGATTCATGGGATCGCCTTTGGTCGGCGATGATGTGTAATTTCCAAGGAAACTTCGTGGCTCCAAAGGAAGAATCTGATCTGTTTGCAACAAAGCAATTGGAAGGGGAGTCCATTCGGGACTACTTTCGGAGGTTCACCGAAGTAAAATGCCAGCTTCGGGGGGTCAGTGACAACACTATCATTGCAGCAGCAAAATACGGCCTTTGGCTAGGGCCCTTGAGGGAAAGAATGAACCGAAAGCCGATCAAAACGATAGAAAAGCTATTTGAAAAGATCGAGGGGTACGCTCATTCCGAGGAGGACAGCAAGTTGGTGGAGGCCGAAGTAAAACAACATACGCAGCCGAAGCCCGAGGAAAAGAAGGTCAAAGATCCCACGCATGAGGAAAAGGTAAAAAAGGAAGTACTGGCCCTACACCAAGAATTCTGGACCGCAGGAGGCGAGGGGGGCCGGGGCCGCAGTAGAGAGGGCCAGGCCGAAGGTGGACGGGGCTAGGGTCGAGGCAGAGGTCGAGGTAGAAACCATGGTCGGGGAAGAGGAAACCTCGGACCATGGAAGCATTACAAGTTGCACGGGCAGTGCAACCACACCTCGGAGGAATACATAAACATTGCGGAGGTCAGACAAAGCATGGCCAAGGAAGATAAAATGAAGGGAAAAGTGATAGAAGCAGTGCCCCAAGGTCAGTTGCGCATAGAAGCCGCCCCAGAAGAGCCGAGGGTCATCAACACGACTTGGGGCTCCTCCTTGCAGCTAGACTCAAAAAGGCAGAGGAAGGTGTACACGAGACAGGTCACCCACGTCTCATCAGGAACCGTTCGACTCTCGTACCCTGGACCGAGCATAACATTCATAGCAGAAGACGCCAAGGGCATACACTTCCCTCACCAAGATCCGTTAGTTGTCACGGCAGGAATTGCAGGCTACCAAGTGCGAAGAAACTTAGTCGATGGGGGAAGCTCCGCAGACATCCCGTTTCTTCAAACCCTCAAGAAGATGCATGTCCCCCTTGACAGGTTGACGAGGCCCGTCACACCCCTGGTAGGCTTCGGGCCGGTGAACGCACTCAGCCATATTTCACTCATGGTAACCTTCGGTGATTGACAGATAATCTCCAGCCAGGAAATTGTCTTTGATGTGGTGGATATTCCATACCCGTACAATGCGATACTGGGTAGAGGTACTATCACAAGCTTCGGAGCGGTCATACATCACGGATACCTGTTCATGAAGATATCGGCCGAGGAAGGAGTGGTGACAGTTCGGGGAGATCAATCATGCGGCCGTCAGGTGGAAATGGCGGAGAATCAGGGGGTTCGGCATGTACACAATACAGAAAAGCCAAGTGCGAAGCCGAAGCCTCCGAGAGCATGAACCGAAGGGGCAACCAAAAAAGTATCCGTCGGACAGAGCATGGAAGTGACGATCGAGGCAAGCCTTGGACAAGAAGCAGAGCAAAGAATCGTCAAAGCCCTCAAGGAGAATATCGATGTCTTCATATGGATGCCCGAGGATGCTCAAGGAGTATCCCCTGACATCATCGAGCACTCGCTAGCGGTCAAGCCGTAGGCAATACCAAAGAAGCAAAAGCTGAGGCAAATGTCAGCAGAAAGGCTAAAAACCACGAAGTTTGAGGTCTAGAAGTTGCTCGAAGCTAAGGTCATACGCGAAGCCCAACACACTGAATCGCTCGTGAATGTCGTGTTGGTCAAGAAATCCAATGGGAAGTGGAGGATGTGCGTCGACTTCAAGGACCTCAACAAGGCATGTCCGAACGATGACTACCCGATGCCTCGGATCGATCAAATTGTCGATTTCACAGCAAGGTGTCAGGCCCTGAGCTTCCTTGACGCCTACTCAGGCTATCACCAGGTCTATATCACTATATGAGAAGGGAAGGTCAGGATAAGACATCCTTCGTAACATACGATGGAAACCTACTACTTCAACAGGATGCCCTTTGGTTTGAGGAACGCCGGCGCAACGTTTGCAAGTTTTATTGCAAAAATACTCTCTAGGCAACTAGGAAGGAACATTGAGGCGTATGTCAACGACATAGCCGTCAAGAGCAAGAAAGCTTTGAACCATCATAAGGTCCTTCGAGAAACATTCTAGAGCCTTCGAGAGGCCGGAGTAAAGTTGAACCCGTTGAAATGTGTGTTTAGGGTCGAAGCAGGGAAGCTACTGGGTTCATGGTCTTAAGCCGAGGCATCGAAGTGAACCTATAAAAATACAGGCCATGGAACCCTTCGAACAATCAAACAAGTGCAGAGGCTCACAAGGCGCCTAGCAGCACTAAACAGATTCTTGCCAAAGTCTGCTGATAAATGTGCCATGTTCTTTTAGGTATTGTGGGGCACTGAAAACTTCAGATGGACGACGCTGTGCGACGAGGCCTTCAACTAGCAAAAAGCATACCTCGAGCACTTGCCGTCATTGAAAAGCCCCGAAGAAGACGGAAGCTTGTACCTCTACACTGCCGCAAACAAACGAGCAGTGAGCGCTGTCCTTACTAAGGCGAACGAATAGTCCCAAATCTACTTCGTTTCCGAAGCCCTCCGAGACACCAAGAGAAACTACACCCAGATGGAGAAGCATGCTTACGCGGTCCTAATGGCATCAAGAAAGCTAAGACACTATTTTCAATCACATCCAATCACTGTATTGACCTCGTTTCCGCTAGGAACGTTGTTTGAAAACAGGGAATCCACAGGATGGATTGCAAAGTGGGCGATCGAAGTATCAACCTTCGACGTCATGTTCCAGCCTCAGACGATAATCAAGTCACAAGCCTTGGCGGATTTCATCCTCGAATGGACATCACCCCCGGACGAGACGCCGAGGCAATGCCAAAATGGACAATGTGGACCGATGGAGCTTTTGGGGCCTCGGGCGCCGGGGCTAGGGTTGTAATCCAAGACTTAAGGGGGGCGAGACAGGCTACGTCGCAAGGTTGCTGTTCAAGGTGACGAACAACGTCGCAGAGTATGAGGCCCTGATGCTGGGCCTCCGCAAGGCAAAAGCACTGGGGGCTAAGTGCCTCCGCATTAAGATAGACTGCAAGCTGGTGGCGGGCCACGTCAACAAGGAGTATGAAGCCAAAGATGCAGAGATGATGAAGTACCTGCAGGCTGTTCGAGGCATCGAGAAAAGCATTCGGGGTGTCGACGTGAAGGTCATCCCGAGGACAGGTAATGAAAATGCAGATCACCTGGCTAAATCAGCGTCAATAGGGAACACGCTGCCCTAGGGAACATTCTTCGAGGTGCTGACCAAACCTTCGGTCGATCCGAAAGTACTCACCATTGACCGGGATTGGATGAAGCCCATTGTTCAATACCTAGAGAAGGAGGAGTTACCACTAGATAAGCACGAGGCGAAGCGCATCATCCGCCGCGCAAGGGGCTACAGATTGTCCAAAGGGAACTTGTACAAAAGATGTGTTTGTGCCCCATGGTTGAAGTGCATTAGCAGAGAACTAGGCATTGGTATGCTCAAGGAGGTGCACAAAGGTGATTGCGGCTCGCATCAGGGGTCTCGAACGATTGTGTTTCTATAGGACATGAGTGTATTTGCCGACAGCTCTTCGGGACGCGCAAGAAATGGTTAGAGGATGCCAATCCTGCCAGTGGGCCGCAAGGGCGTCTAAGGCACCAGCTTCGGCCCTCAAAGTACATGCTCCGGTATGGCTGTTTGCAAGATGGGGGAATCGATATCGTGGGCCAACTTCCCCCAGCAAAAGAAGGGTTCAAGTTTGCAATAGTTGCAATCGACTATTTCTCAAGATGGGTTGAGGCCGAAGCTATGGTGACAGTCACAGCAGCATCAGCACAATGGTTCATCTGGAAAAAATAATATGTCTCTTCGGTGTGCCATTTGAAATAGTGGATGATAACGGAGCTCAATTCATCTCCAAGGACCTCAAGAAGTTCTGTGAGGGCCTAGGAGTCAAGATAAACTTCGCATCAGTGAGACACCCTCAAGCAAACAGGCGGTCGAACGGGCAAATGGAATCGTGCTCGAAGGAGGCAAGAAGAGGATCTTTGATTCAACAAAGGGGCTATGGGCAGAGGAGCTAATAAACGTCCTATGGGCTTCGAGAACAAGTGTGTCAAGAGCAACGGGGGCTTTGCCATTCAAGCTGCTGTTCACTGACGAAGCAATGACCCCAGCGGAAATGTTAGAACGAACACAGAGGGTCGAGAAGCCATCTGAAGAAGATAGAAACACCACAATTGAAGCTATTGAAGGAGGAAGATCTGCAGCCCTCGAACAGATCTAAAAGTACACAGCAAGCACTTCAAAGTCCTATAACAAGAAGGTAAGGCGAGGGCCCTTAGGCCAGGAGATCTATTCATCAAGCTAGCTCATAGCCAGAAGGATAAGCTTAATACAAGGTGGGAAGGGCCATACATCATCAAGGAGACATCCGGAGAAGCGCACAGGCTCCAAACGCTCGAAGGTGAAGAACTGCCTCGTACCTAGAATACGATGCAGCTCCGAAGGTTCTACCCGTAGGAGCATAGCTGCACATCAGGGGGTACACTTTTCTTTGACCTGGTTTTTCCCATTGGGTTTTACGGGCAAAGTTTTTAACAAGGCCCGAACCTCGTAGCATCCTTTTCCTTTTTAAACCTTCCATGTAAAAGCGGTTGTGTCCGCATCTGAGGCACCAAAAGCCTATGTAATGAACAATGAGCCATGCATGAAGATGCTTTGGACAAATCTGTTGTGTTCTACATTATATGCCGAAGTGCATCATTTTAAAACGCCGAGGTGCGCCAATGAAGTGGCTAAGGACAACGGGGCAAAAGGACCCATAAAAACGCTGAAGCGCGTCGATAAAGTGGCTAAGGACCACGGGGCAGAAGGACCCTATAAAAATGCCAAAGCGCGTCGATAAAGTGGCTGAGGACCACAGGGCAGAAGGACCCATAAAAGCGCCGAAGCGCGTCAATAAAGTGGTTGAGGACCACGGGGCAGAAGGATCCCTAAGAGGCCGAAGCGCAAGAGCATAAGTGGCAAAAGCCATCGGGCAGAAGGACCCTAAAAAGGCCAAATCACGTGAAGCAAAGTGGCCAAGAGTCATTGGGCAGAAGAACCCTAATTCACCGAAGTGCGCAATCGAAGTAACACAGTTGCTGGACAAGAAAGACCCCAAGACGCCTAAGGGCGGAACCGAACAAAACCTGAGGCAACAGAATATACGACCCCAACACGCCAAAACGACAAAGAAAAGAACGAGCTTCGTACAAGCGAGCATCATGTATGCACTTTGGAAAATGTACAAAATAATTGCGCAATTACGAAACTATCGATAATTACACATTTACACATGGAGAAGCCTGCAAATATCGTTCAAACCGAGAATGGCATGCTCAATTTGACCTCATAAGAAACCTCCATGCATAGCCTCCTCGACAAGGGAGGCTCGACGTTGGTTAAAAACATACTAGCGCACCTCTAAAGTAGCACCCGGTGGAAGGTAACTCACGCGCGGACCATAAACGCTAGGATCGATGCCAACACTTCGTAAAGTCTCTAGAAATTGAGGGTTAAGAGGTGCTTCGGAGTCATCGTCGGAGTGAACCAAGGCCTCAAGCATCGAAGGTCCAGGTTGTGAGGCATAGAGAATGTCCGAAGTTAAAGAAGCGCCAGTTTGCTCAATGTCGGGACCATCATGAACTACAAGCCCCTGGTCGAGGTTAGGTGTTGCACTTCGGGGGAATCGGGAATAACGATAACCTGAGGAAAGATTAAAATGTCGTTCAGTGCATGAGGCAACGTCTTACAAAAACTTCAATATTAAAATAAGTTTTAAGTCTGGACCTCCACGATTTCATCATTATCGCCACCAGTCGAAGCTGGTGGGGTATAAACGGTGCCATTGGATCCAGACTGAACATCAATTGGATTAGTCGCTTCAGATGTTGGGGCTTTGGCATCCTTGGAAGAGGGTAGAAGATCATCTTTCTTGAGCACCTTCTGAGACGGCCCTCGAACAGAAGTGATGACAGCTTCGCGCCCAATAGATTTCCAGAAACGAGCCAAAAATCGACGAACGATCCCCTTTGCTTCAGGAGGAGCCTCGTTGATATACTCAGCGTTGGCAATAGAAGCTTCCTTCTATCGAAGTAGTGCCGTGTGCATGTAGCCTGAATCGCCAAGGTAACGCACAAGGGCGATACCGGCAATGCTCGCATAGTGATTGCCGAAGGAAAAGGCAGCCTCGGCTGCTTCGCTGGCCGTCTCCCGAAGCCATTCAAGCAATGAAGCTCCATCATCTTCAAGTCGAAGGTTGCAATGTGCACCGATGGAAGTGAAGGACCCAGCAAGAACCGGGCAACCTCCCGAATGCCACCATATAGAGCTTCGCATTCCGCCTCCAATGACTTCACTTCGCCCTCGAGAGTTTTAACTCGCTCCGCAGCCACTTCGAGCTACACTACACTTTGCCTCACAGCTTCAGCCTCCTCTAGAGTAAAATGTCTTGGGCACTTTGAAGTGCTTGTCGGGATCGAAGGCAGAGACGAAGCTCGGTGGATCCTCAAATCTTCCACCTCCTAGCCACAACACATTTCCCTCATCAATATCTACCCCCGCATGAAAGGAGACCGAAGGGCGCCAATCTTACATGCACCTCCGGCATCCCCATGAGCCCCGTCAGCAGGCTCGGACGAGGAAGGGAGAGACGGACGCCTAGGCGGACAGGATCGAAGGGGGGCCCATGTTCAGGGCAAGACCTTCGTCCATGGGCCTCTCGTCCTCCTCGTCATCAGCAGCATCAAAAGGATCATCAATGATGATGCCCTCCCCTCACGTCTGGTTGGGGTGGAAGGGACATCATCCCGAAGGGGCGAAGAGGCGGCAAGGTCCGCCTGCTCCGCATCAACGGCGTCCTCGTGCATGGTAGAAGAGCCATCATCATCTTCCAGGGCATCCTCAGCCCTTGAGCGCTTGGGAGTCCCGTTGGCCAGTGGACCCACCCCCTGAAAATTTTCACTTCGGGGAGAGCTCAATACCCTCGGGAAGTCGTATAACTTCGTATAATGTATGCTATACGAAGTGACACAAAGCGATGGACCCTCCCCATGCAGTAGGCGGACAATAACTCACCATACTCGCGGCCAGTTAGAGGCCCAAGGATACGGGAAGTGCGAGCCTTGACATCCTCTAGAGGTAGGGCTGTGAAAACCATGGAAACAGGTTACCACACAAGACGATTTGTACTTCGGACATCACCGCGAAGATACAAAAGAAAACGAAGCTTACCTAGCCTACGAGGGGTGTAAGTAAAAGTACCGTCATCCTTGCGAGTGACGGCCATCCCCATGTTGGGTGAGAAGGGTGAAAGGGAGAACATAGTGATCTCCTCAAACAGATCCCTGATCCCTTGCCTCGAAGATAGGGTCCTGAGAGCTTCCCATTTGAGCCCTGTCCTCCTATGTCATCCTAATGCTAGGCTTAGCCTCGAACTCGTCATCAGTGCGCATCGTCCGAAGCCTGTCCCACTGGCCAACGGTCACGTAAAACCAGTGCTTCTTCCACTTACCCCAATGGGCCCGAGGAGCGTTCACGGGGGTATAGGACTTGTACGGAGCACAGATCTGGAAGTTCAAAAGCCCGTAGAAGCTAATAGTCCCGGTCTTGCCAACCTTCACCGGTTGGAAATAGACTTCGTACACTGTCCCGACGATGGACGGAGAAGGCTTAGAAAATCCAAGGGACCTCAGCGCCCACGCGAAGGTGCACAGACACACTATGGTGTTGGGTACAAGCTGGCACAGCTCACATTGAAACAAGTCGAGGATGCCTCGGACGAAGCTGGTGCAGGGGATCCAAAGCCCTCAATCAGCATACGAGTCAAACATGAGCACCTCGTCAGACCGAGGAGCCGGGTCGATTTCGTCAGTAGGAGGAAGACGAAACTTGGTGGAAGGTATACCAAGAGCGCTGGCAGCGAGGCTAGCATTGTCCTTCGTGAGCATGATCTTGCCAAGAAAATGACTCTTGGGGAGTTCCTTCGGTTTAACCTGGGAGGCAGCAGGATCCTTGCGTTGAGCCATAGGTCGCCCAAAGGTAAACTGAAGAGCAAAGATGAGGGAGACCGCAACAGGAAAAGATAGGCAAAATCGCGCCCCGTGAGCGAGAGCAAATGAGATCAGGAGAGCGTGGGCGAAAGTGATAGTGGGTCCCACTTATATATAGAGCCCCGTAAAAACGTGTCTCACGGTAAAACACGTGGCACGTTAAAACTTTACGCGATAAATCGCGAGTTACCTCGCGAAAAGGCGCCTTGTAAGTCCAAAAGATGCCTTGGAAGGTGAACAGGCGCTCAAAAAAATAAAATAAAAAACAAATAATAATAATAATTTATTAAAATTTGGTTAATGAACCTGCCCCTCGCAGAGGAGGAGACGGGTGTTAACCTCCTACGATATACCGAAGTATGCCTAAAAGAACTCGACGGACAGGTTCTTTGACCTAGGAGGGCATTCATTGTTGCTAACACCACATTTTGCTGTCTCTTCTAAGACTAACACCGTCTTCCTTTCTTCGATTCTTGATCTTGAGTTGAAAATTTCTTCCTTCAATCTTCAATCTCGAGATGAAAATTTCGGCATGACCTTGTCTCTTTTCTTGGCGTCCAACTAGTGCTGTAATTAATTACTAACAATTCACAATCACCATTCACAAAATGTTTTAAAACTGACTCTATAATTAAACAGTAGTTCAAATACTGATGGCCGTATTACATAGAGAAAATCAAAAACACAATACGGTCCATCCACACACAGAGTTTAACAAAGTACGTTCGAAACACAATTAACTAAACATCTCGCATCGCTAAGGCGAGAACAAAACGATTACGACCACAACTAAAGCATCTAACGATGACTTATGGGAGAGTTCAAGCGAGTGTCTTTGGTGCTCCATCCTTCTTCTTGTCTTTCCCTTGCCTCATCTCTTTCTGCGGGCAGGTATGAGCATAATGCCCTCGTTGTTTGCACTTGAAACAATTGACTTTGGCGGGATCCTTTGGCTTCTTGCCTCCTTTCGCATTCTTCTCTTGTCCCATCTTTTTCTCCCCTTCATCTTCTTCCTTCTCGAATTCCTCCCTTTGACGCTTGAGTTCGATGTGCCCACCATTCAGCTGATAGCTAGAAATCACCATGGCTTTGGGGTTTTGGTGGTACTCGTGCACTTTCTCTTCAAGTTTGCTCCAATGTCTTTTCCACAATTTGTTGAGAGCATTAACCCTTTCACTTTGCTTCCTCACAATTTGCTTCTCCACTTCCAGCAATTCTCTCTTTTCCACCAATCTTGCTTGACCTTGCAAGCTTGTCTCTCGAAGTGCAATGGTCACCGTCTTCTGGTCCAGCTTCAACTTGTCTTCCTGGAGCTTCCTCCACTGCAGAGCGAGCTCCTCTTGACTCCCAATTCCATTGGCAACGCTCCTTGCGTCCATCCTGAGAAAATCCAAAAGTTCTAATTAGGAAGGTAAGAGAACAATTCACGAATCATTCACGTAGAACAATTCATAAATATTCAAACAAGATGGAGAGGGTTTTTGCAATTAACTTTAGAAAGGATTTTCAGCTTCTAGTGGTTTAAGCTAGCTACGGTATCCTAAGGTGAACATATCCTCTGATACCACTTTTGTCACGATCCCGATGTCAAACACCGTGGTCTCGCCCAGACCGATGCGTGCAGCACAAGCATCTCCAGACGGACAGTGAAATACCAGTACATACATCATTAGCTAAAAGAAAATAACTTTATTTAACCATGACAGTAATGTCTTACAGGTATACGATGGGCATTCCCATTGGAACAATACGAAATAACAATAAGAACGAACATTCAGAGTAGCGGAACAATATAGTAATAATAACTAGGAAGAACGAATCAGCCAATGATGCAAGCACGGGTACAACGTCCAGCTCAGACGCCGCAGCTAGCTTCCCAAACCAACCTAATTCTGCTGCTCGTCACCTGCAACAAAATATCCACAATTCTTGTCTAATGGGGATGTGGCTCCCCAGCAAGTACAATGTCCTTATATGCAATGCAGGGTCAAAGGATGGGGTGGCTCTTTTACACAAAGACCTATTGTTCTAACAAGTTTTATCAATTAATTTTAGTGAGTAGATGCATGCACTCATAATCCCATTAACACAAAAGAAGGTGCAGACACGCACCAGTCCAATCCAACCTACCCACTAGTCAAGTTAATTATTATTAAAGAGGTGGGACTACACTGTGGAAACATCACTCCCCGTCCATAACCATGATAGTTTTAACTTTGCAGAGTGTGGACACGTTCCCCGTCAGGTCCCGTCTCATCCTAAAAAAGGGAGATACGGTACAAGGCCTTTCAACCTACTTTACCCACCACTTCACCTGCCCTGTACTTTAGGTTTTCCCGGCCCCGTCGGATCCGCCAACAACAGGGTACCAACTGAGGGGACCTGGATACCGCCCCGGGGCGTTCCCCACTAAAGCCATTCGGTCGCAAGTTCGTACCTGCTTCGGTTGTGGGCGCGACCCCTTCCCGACAGCACGAACATGCGATCGGACATCCTACGAGCAAGCGGTTAGTAGGCTCCATAGGACACTCAGCCAGGACCCGAAGGCGCCTGCGGCTGTCCGGTTTGGTTTGGTCTAGTATGCCACAGGTTCCAGTCCTTAGTAGAGGAGACTCGTCCAAACCACAACCACATTCCCCAACACATCCGTGCTTAGCCTCCCCTAACTAGTTGCTTTTAGTTATTATTTAATTATCCAAAATTCCACACGAATCCACGGCCTCGTCAATTATCCAAGTTTTGATAATGCTAAACAATCCTATAACTAGTCAAAGGATAGGCTACGGAAAAGTAACTGAATCGGACGTGTCCGATCACTTCATCGGACGGGTCCGATGAATCGTGGGCGCGTGCTGGGAGGCGTACGGTACATGTTCGACACTAGTTCTACCCCGCATCGGACGCGTCCGAAGACCTTATCGGAAGCGTCTGACAGTGACGTTGGAAACCGGGCTCACGAGGGACTTAGCTAAAATAACACGCACACCTCTCATCGGACTCGTTCGATCAGTTGTCGGACGCGCCCGATGAATGACTTCACTCGGACGCCAGCTCGGGTGCCTCATCGGACGCGTCCGATCACTCGTCGAACGCGTCCGACAGGTGCACTGCAAATCGGTTAGTCTAGGACTTAGCCGCTATTGCTACGCTGCCTCTCATCGGACGTGTCTGGGCAATTGTCGGACGCGTCCGATGACCAAGTCACTTCGGACGGCAGTACTGGCTCCCCTGTTACCGCCTTATCGGATGCGTCCAATCCCCCATCGAACGAGACCGATGACTGCAACTGTGTAGCCATCTCACCTCTCTCATTCTCTCTTCAACCCACTCTCTCTCACATGGTCTTGAGTGGCATGGGATGTGTTGGTTGGTCCCTTTTGTTAGCTTTGGACTTGGTGGGACCGACGGAAGCCTCCGGATAGGATCAAATCAATTCCGGATAAGCTCAAGTGTCTTTTGTGCGGGAGTTTTCATGCCCAAGGCCTTTAACTCGACTTGGTGGCTACGAAACTACCCGGGACACGACAACACGGCCTCGGATTCTTCCAGGCCCACCTGGTGGCATCAACATGTAGCCAACTACCCCTCGGACACCTGGCACTCTCTCGGACGCTCTCGAACATTCTAGATGGACCTAGACTCCTCCGGAGAGATGACAACTCGAGTGTGCTCAATGGGACCGACTTGCCAGAGACTAAGTCTCACATGCCATGCTATGCTAGGGACACGCACGCAACCGAAAGACTTGAAGAGAATGTGCTAAGCAAAATAATGTACTTAGTTGACGTGGCACCAATGCCAAAACCTATTGGACCTAGGAGTCCTATGAAGTTACAATCTCCCCCCTTTTTGGCAATTTGGTGACAAGACCCTTCAAAACAATCTCACAAGATCACAAGTGCATATATTCTCATGGCAAAGGGGTTAGATGCATAAGCCTTTGCGCAAGCCAAAGTCCAATCCAAATTATGAGCATGTTTTGTGCAATATCCAAGCCATTTGCAAATGTAGCACAATGCAAGCACGCTAAACCAACCTAAGCACATTCTAGTTGTTTGGTGATCAACGTGAGCATGTTTCAACCAACCTAAGCATCATGGGCACAAACCTATTCAAGAGCAAGTTACAACCCTCTAGAAGGGACCATGAGTGTGCAAGATACAACCCAAATTGTGACTATGCCACTAAGCATGAGCAAGATACAACCCAAATTTGGGACTATTTGAGAGCAAAAATTTGGGACTATTCGAGAGCAAGGTACATGTAGCAACGAGAGGAATTTTAGGCACTAGGCATGATCTAGAGCACTTTAAGCAAGGCCAATAGCACAAGTCAAGCACACAAGAGCATAAGCATATGAACTCAAATTTTAGCTCCCCATAGATCATTGCATGAGTTTAAGTGCTGAAATTTACAAACGGGCTCAAATTACAAGTTTGGCTCTCTTGCTTCCCCTCAACACATGCTCACATATAACTTAGGCATTCAACTAACCATGCTCCCCTTTAGCCAATTTTAGCAAAATGCAAAGAGATTGATTTGCACGTTATCTCCCCCTTCTTGTAAACAAAATGCAAAAAGAAGCGCTAAACTGGCACTACTTTGGTCATGCAAATGAGAAAGCGAACCACGAGCTTGACAATTTATACCAACGCCAAATGAGACCAATAGACCACTACATGTCTATCAAGTCTAGTGCACGGTTACTTGATCAACTTAGCATAATTTAAGCAAGTTTTATGTGATCTTTAATCATTAGCAACCAAGCACTTGGACTAGATTAACCTATAGCCACGAGTTTCAACCATAGTATTCAAATGCAAAGGATAATACTAGCTAACAATGCTATTGGAGCTAAACTAGTACTAGTTTGGCAGTCAAGCTTCATGAGACAGATAAATTATTTTGGTTGAGCAATTTTATTCATTTTTAAAGCATTTGGGCCATTGGCTTCTTTTCAAATTTGCTGTTTTGACTGAAGCCTCAATTGGGAAGGATTTGAGAGGCGAGTACATCTTATTTAATTTTATTTGCTCAACATTTCGAAAAGGTTCTCAATTGGCTATCCTGCTACCCCCAGTAATAGAATGCCCAATTACACAAGTTAGATTCTAGATTATCCAATGCAGAAGAATAGCATATGAGTGAAGCAAATTACTCTAGATCATCTAACAGAAGTGTATGGCATAGGTGATTGATTAAGCTTTAATTGAGTAAGTGACTTAGTTTCCAAGCACTAGCTCTCACGACAAGTAATGACTAGTTGGAACAACTCGAGAAGTGGGCATAAAGAGTAAAGCTCAAAGTCACCAAACTCAATGCATAAGTATTATAATGGGACCTCTCTTGTAGTCCAGCCTAGTTATTCAAATTGTATTTGACTTATCTAGAATGTTCAATTCATTGCGCAATTTGCAAAAATGGTTTTCATCTAATGGTATTGGTAAAAATTTCGGCAAGCTAGTCATCAGTTCTTACGTGCTCAAGCACAATGTCACCCTTTGCTACATGGTCTTTCAAGAAGTGGTGACGGATGTCAATGTGCTTGGTACGTGAATGTTGGACCGGATTGCACGAAATTTTTACCGCACTCTCATTATCGCACAACAGGGGTACTTGATCATGTTTTATGCCATAGTCATACAAAGACTGTGTGAGGAATAGCAATTGAGCGCAACTATTCCCTACCGCTATGTATTCGGCCTCGGCAGTTGATAGCGTCACGGAGTTTTGCTTCTTAGAGGCCCAAGATACTAAGCATCTACCTAGGAAATGGCAAGCGCCCAAAGTGCTTTCGCGGTCAATCTTGCAACCGGCATAGTCGCTGTCGTTATACCCAAGTAACTCAAACCGCGCACCCTTCGGGAACCAAATGCCAATACAAGGTGTATGCTTAAGGTATCTAAATATGCGTTTGACAGCTTTTAAATGCATTTCTATAGGGGATGCTTGGAATCGAGCACACATGCAAACGCTAAACATGATATCTGGCCTAGAAGCAGTCAAGTAAAGCAAGGCACCAATCATAGAGCGATAGAGCTTGGGATCAACAGGAGTACCTTGAGTGTCGAGATCGAGATGCCCATTGTCCCCATTGGAATCCGTATGGGCATACAATCCGCCAGCTTGAAGCGCTTGAGCAAGTCGGTGATGTACTTCTCATAAGAGACGAAGGTGCCCGTGCGAAGCTGACGAATTTGAAACCCAAGAAAGAAGCTGAGCTCTCCCATCATCGACATCTCAAACTCCTTGGCCACCATTTGATTGAATTCTGTGCACAGGGACTCGTTGGAGCTTCCAAATATGATATCATCCACATAGACCTGGCAGAGCAAGATGTCTCTATCTTTCACTTTGGTGAACAATGTTGAGTCAACTCGCCCAACTCTGAATCCCTTCTTTGTCAGGAAGTCCCTCAGTCTCTCATACCAAACCTGTGGTGCTTATTTCAGTCCATACAACGCCTTTGACAGTTTGTACACATGAACAGGCTGTTGTGGGTCCTCAAAACCTGGAGGCTGCTCCACGTACACTAACTCACCGATGTAGCCGTTGAGGAATGCACTCTTGACATCCATCTGTTTCAGCACAATGTTGTGACATGTTGCAAATGCCACAAGCAACCTGATTGCATCCAAACGGGCCACCGATGCGTAAGTGTCTCCACAGTCAATTCCCTCGATCTGTGAGTATCCCTGTGCCACAAGCCGTGCCTTATTTCTGACCACTGACCCGAACTCATCTTGCTTGTTCTTGAACACCCACATGGTGTCGATCACATTGCAGTCCCTTGGCCTCTCAACAAGTGTCCAGACCTTGTTCCTATCAAAGTTGTTGAGCTCCTCGTGCAAGTCATTGATCCAGTCGGCATCCTCAAGTGCCTCCTCGACCTTCTTTGGCTCAAGCTCAAAGACAAAGGCTTGAAACTCACAAACATTGGCTGTCCTGGACCTGGTCTGCATTCCACATGTCGGGTCACCAATCATCTGCCCGGCTGGGTGGTCACGGGCAATGATCTGGTGCTGTCTCAGGTGTGGTGCAGCTGACTCAACCTTCTCTGTGGCTGCCCCTGGTGCTGACTCTGTAGCTGTGCTATCCTCTGGCTGAGCTGTAGCTGGAGCGGGCGCTGACTTAGTGGAGCTGCTGTGCTGAGGTGATGCTCCCCCCGAGTCAAGTGCCCATCAGGTGTCGGTGGAGGAGCTGGTATTGGTACTAGCTCATCCTCTGGCTGAGCCTCCACTGGCCTGACATCTCCCACTGGCATCTGCTGCATTGCTCTAGTCAAGTCCTCCTCTGCCAAGTCATCCAAACTGTCAAACTGCCCCTGGGACCCGGCTGTCTCGTCAAACTTGACGTTACAGCTCTCCTCTACAAGTCCTGTCCTCTTGTTGAACACCCGGTAAGACTGTGATCTGGAGGCATATCCCAAGAAGAAGCCCACATCAACTCTGCTTTGGAACTTTCCCAAGTGCTGGCGCTTCTTGTAGATGTACACCTTGCAGCTAAAAACCCGGAAGTAGCTGACAGTTGGCTTTATCCCAATTAGAAGCTCATAGGTAGTCTTGTTGAGCAACTTGTGCAGGTACAATCTGTTGACGCAGTGACAAGCGGTGTTGATCGCCTCAGCCCAGAACTCATCAGGCGTTTTGTACTCGTCCAGCATTGTCCTTGCCATCTCAATCAATGTTCTGTTCTTCCGCTCAATATGCCTTTCTGCTCCGGAGTATATGTGGCAGAGAATTGATGCCCTATTCCTTGCTCATTGTAGAAATCTTACACATTAGTACTCAAAAACTCCGATCCATTGTCACTTCTCACCCGTTTTATTAAACATTCAAATTCCTTTTGATCCCTTTTTGCAAAGTTTTTAAAAGTGTCCCCAGCGGGGCTTTTATCAGGCAAAAAGAAAACCCAGATGTAACGGGAGAAGTCATCAACTACCACTAAGCAATGCAAGTTACCACCTAAGCTGGCATATGTGGGAGGACCGAAGAGATCCATGTGCAACATTTCTAGTCAGTGGCGGATCTAGGGTTTTGCGCTAGGGTGGTTCGACGGCGGACCTAGGATTTTTTTCCTAGGGTAGGCACCAAACCAAAAATTTAAAATATACATATACCTTAGTAAAAAATATGAACCAACATAGTATTACTCTACAATCGAAGCAATTCAACATATCATAAAACTAGTCATAAATTTTGTTTTACGCTTCCTGATGGCCAATGAATCTAGTGAGGCCATACGAAATTTTAAACGTATATATGACCGGTTGCTGTTATACACATACAAGAACAAAAAGATAATGATATTGACTAGTAGTGTCCAATTTTAAACCTTAAATCCATACTTTTATCAACCATATTGTTCGGAACTAACCTGCTTTCATCAACCATCAAAGTATACTCTTAAGAGAAATCTGGTGAATCCATGTTTTCTAATTTGCTGTAATTTTATTTTATATCTCAGAAGCCAAAGGGGAATAGAGTATGAAGTATCAATTCTAATTTCTGAATTTCTCTGTTTCATTTCAGCAATTCTTTTCCTCTTCATTTCAATTTTCAATTTTCAAAAAATTTAGAGAAGTAGCGGTTACCCTACGGTGACGGTGGAATGGTGGATGAGCAGCTGAGCTTCGGAATCGGGCGGCGAGGGAGTTTCGGCAGTCGGGTAGTGCGGGACAGCGGGAGCTCCGGTGGCCGGGCGCCGCAGCCACGCCACCATCCCCAGGTGCCGGCGGCCAGGCCCCGGCTCTCCGCGCTCCTTTTTTTCCCTTCGGGGCGGCGCCGCGGAGGGACCGACGCAGCCCAGGCATGCGAGGTGCGGGCGGGTGAAGGGAAACGCGGCCTTGCTACACTAGCAACGAATCAAAATTCTACCGCCAAGACCCAGGACCCCCTGCAAGTAATTGACCACAGATCGAGTTACCTTACAACGCGCAGTGTAGCGGAAGACGAGTCGATGAAGCCGGTTCAATCGATCTGCGCGTAGTTGTACGGAAGTAGTCGTTCACGGCGATCCCATCGCCTCCTCCTCGCTGGTCAGCAACAAGCCACGAGGTGTGCCGTGGCCGATCCCCATGCCGTGGAGGTCGTCGACGAGCTCCGCGTGCTCGCCGAGATTCGCGATCTCCCCGCGCAGCCTGTCTTCAAACGGACGCCCCGGCCTCGTCCGGAGTCCGTTTTCGACGATCTTGGACACTACGGACAAGCCCTCGACGAGAGCTTTCCAACGCATCCAGCCGCATCACGAAATTCCTTCTGGATCAACGGGAATTCGCGAAACAGTGACGCGACCAGATTCTGGACGCGAGCAGATCACGTCGTCTTCTTCGGTTCGTCTTGCGGTTGATCAAGCCAGCGCCCCAAGTGTTGCGCCTCTACCGGAATACACACATCCGGTGATCGGAATCCGCCCACGGCGACGTGCTAGCGCCGGTCGCAGGCGAGGGAGAGAGGTGACGGCTAAGGTTTGGTGGAGAGGGAAAACCTAATTTCCTCAGGGTATCTCAAGCCTCTCCACCGCCTCCTTTATATAGTCCCACCGTGGGTCCTCTACACTAGAGGCCCTAACCCCCTCAGGGTGTCTCAAGCCTCTCCACCGCCTCCTTTATATAGTCCCACCGTGGGTCCTCTACACTAGAGGCCCTAACCCCCTCAGGGTGTCTCAAGCCTCTCCACCGCCTCCTTTATATAGTCCCACCGTGGGTCCTCTACACTAGAGGCCCTAACCCCCTCAGGGTGTCTCAAGCCTCTCCACCGCCTCCTTTATATAGTCCCACCGTGGGCCCTCTACAATAGAGGCCCTAACCCGGTCCATGGCCCATGTCTCACATGGTCCATGTAGCCCACGTCATACGTGGTCCCACATATCATTGAGCTCACATCCGATGTGGCCTATGATTGTCAGTTGGGCATATAATTCCTTCAATCTCCCACTTGCACAATAGACAATTATGCAACTCATGATTCCAACCCCTTAAGTGTGTGATCCAATAGGTTCGTATGTAGACAGTAGTGAC